>QJPP01003489.1:0-141669 GCA_003996215.1 Jaltomata sinuosa
TGAGCCGCTGGGCTAAATTATATTTGTGTGCGAGCATATCATCCATGAAAAAGGTTTTCCCTGCATGTTTTACTTTGGTTTTGGCTGCGATCCACTATAGATGGTTTTTCCCAAACTTGCATGGCCCCGGGGGGGCCTTTTTGGTTTAATTTAGTGATGACATGAGATTTTGGATGATTTCGCACTGATTTCCTACTGATATTAGGCTCTGCTGGGCAGAGTACTAGCCCTGATTTTCTACTGATACTAGGCTCTGCTGGGCGGAGTACTACACTTGATTTCCTACTGATACTGGGCTCTGCTGGGCAGAGCACTAGACCTGATTTCTTACTGATTTAGACCTGGATACGCTCTTGGCACCCTTTGAGAGTGTTATTGAGACTTTTATCACTGATTTAGACCCGAGTACACTTTGGACACCCTTTTGAGAGGGTCTTTTGAGACTAATACTACTATTTTAGACCCAGTTCAATTATGGGTACGTACTTTGAAGCTATGCTTCACTGAGATTTTACGTTTGTTACTGTATGTGGTCAAGGACCTCTATGGGCTCTCTGTTCCAGGACATGGCTAGGAGTCAAGCATGCGGGAGGAGGGGTATATGGTGTAGGATGAGGTATAGCAGGCACGTCCCACCATGGTCCTCCTGTCGGTGCGCCGGGTGTGTTTGGGGAGGTGCATACAGAGTTAGTATTATCGGTTCCATAATTATCATCATCATGCATATTTCACTTGGATTCCACCCTTGTTTGCTGTGTGTTCAGTGTATGCTCTGGTTGTATGGGCGGTCAGAGGGTTTGTTTTCACTTGATTGTGTTCCTCGGTTGTATGGGTGGATATTGGAACTGTAGATAGTTTAGATTACTCTTGTCTCTTTATAGAGCTGGTTATGGTCCTTGTTTCTTGGTGACTTAGCGGTTATTAGCCTGTTGAGGCTCCGATTGTGGGAATTTGATTATTGAGAGGGCTAGGGAGTCCTATCCTATGGAGGCACTTTTGTGTGGCCTTCTGAGCAGAGTGTGAGCTTCTGGTTCCATCCTCATCAAGATTTGAGTAGTATCTCTCGGTTATTGTGGCTTAGTTGTTCCATCCTAGGTTGATACTTGTGAGGTTGATCTCTGTTTATATTATCTTTGAAGTTGGATTCGTTGAATGTTTTCCTTTAGTATATTGATTCCTTCTTGAGTATGTGAAGTTGATTCCTTCCTTCCTTTTACTTGAGGTTACCGGTATACCGCCATATTTTCTAAACTCTCTCATTTTATATATACTATTGTTGCAAGGATTCCAGGTGCGTTCTTCTTTCTTACACCTGTGTTTCTGTGTTATGTATATGTTTGTGTTAGCATGTATACTTGTAACTCGTGGTTGATTTCTCCTTGTGCTAGTTCCTTGTGCTTCTTCCTTGCTGCTGTGACTGCTTTCTTGTGTTCTGCTTATTACTGTTTTTATATCGTATATGCGCTCAGTCGATGATGCCTACTGAGTACCCGTTGTCTTGGTACTCAAACTACACTTCTGCACTTCTTGGTGCAGATATTAGTTGAGCTTTTGTCATGTATCGCGTTGGAGACTCGTCCAGCCTTTGGGAGATTCGGGACTAGGGTAAGCGCCTGACGGTCGGGGCTTGTCTACATCTCATCTGTTGTACTGTTGCTCCTTGTACTTTTGGAGACAGATCTATATTGCATTTGTTACTTCTAGCACTTGTATTCTATTAGAAGCTTTTGTATTGTCGATACCAAGTCTTGGGGTTGGTGTAGTATCCTTGTATTTATATATATATATATATATATATATTTCAGGTTGTTGCTTCCGCGTTGTCTTATTTTTTACATTCTGCTTCCTCTTATTCCGCTTATTGTGCATTTTGGTTAGGTAGTAGCTCATTACTAATCGTTCCGGGCTACGGAGATTGGTTCGCCTACTGGGGGATTGTAGGTGCCATCATGACCTGAGAAATCAGGTCGTGACATATACTAAAGGAAAACTACCAAAAACCTTAACCCCCTTACCAGCAAAACTAGACAACAACCTCCAACTCAAAAGCTCAAAAGGCCAATCAACTGAACTGAACCTCAAGAAACTCAATCGAAACACACCAACACAACACAGATACCAAGAGAATTAAGGCGATCAACACACAGAACTAGTAACCTTGATACCACAACCAGGATCACTCAGAAAGCCACCACTTCAACCTTCTAACTCATGAATTCTTTGGTCCGCAAAACCCTTCTGTCTATCCTGAATCATTTGCACCTGAACCATAAAGCCGCACACAGGTCAAACACCCAAGCTACCCTCGAAACCTCAATGGACCCACCGGAGGTCTATAGTTCCCGCTACACTTAGCCTCGAATAATGTCACCTTCAAACTTGAACTCTATCCAAACCAGGCTACATTCCACGAGCCTCTGACACCTAAAATACCAACATGTAGCATACCCTCGAGAACTAGAGTAGTCTGTCCCATGGGCCATTAACCAGCGGACGGACACCTGCGCTAAGATCAACCTCGATACCCAAACTCATTTGAACCAAACATCAGAACTCAACTACAACTGGTGGTGACACCTAATTTTGGCCTAATATTTTTTAAATTATTATTTTAAATCTTTTATTTATTAAATTGCACAAAATATATTTTTCTCATATTTTTTCAATGTTAATACAATTTATTGATAATTATCCTCATTTTTGAAAATATTGAGATTTTTATCTAATTTTAATCATTTAGTTAATTTTATTTATCATTAATTTTTATCATAGTTATTTGCATATAAATGAATATTATTTCGTTTTTGTCAAATCATAAGTCGTTTTTATATAAATCACATTTTTTTACATATTATTTGATATATCTTTTATTAATTTTTTATCATAGTATGTTAATACATAAGTCGAAGAAGATATTCTTTACACATATAAACAAATAGCTCATGGTTCTAGGTAAACCATGGTTTCAGCACATAATTTTAATAGCCCATAGTTTTGTTTAACCACATAAATGGTTTAAGGTTTTAAAGTTTTCTATAAAGTGTCTCATACCCTCAACAAATTCTTGGTGATGGAAATTTCCAAAATTAGCAAAAGAAATGGAGCTTTTTCTCTCTCCAAAGTCCCAAAATAGCTGCCTCCTTTTCCGGCCACCACCCACCGGAGCTCCAATCACCACCTAGCCATACCTCACCACCGTTTCTCTCTTCCTCACCTCCTTTGCAACAACCACGAAAGGAACCAGCCATTACCACCAACGACCAGCTTTACACTGGAGCACAACCAGCGATGCAATAGTCTCGCCACCACTTCCTCTTCTCCATTGTCTTCCATTAATGGTGAACTTGAAGCCACCACAAAACAGTCACAAACTCCAACCCAAACAACCCGACAACAACCCAGCAACATCTCAAACCCGAAAACCCACTGCCTCCATTGCATTTCCCCTTTGTCTTGCTCGAGTTCTACCATGAAAATCATCACAACACCACACATCCACCCCCCGTTTCTCATTATTTTGTTCAGATCCGGCCGGAAATGACCCTCAATTACAAACCCCATAGCTGGAGAAGGTTCCGGCACACCATAATTGTAAACACATCGCCACTGATTTTCTTAGTTAAATTTTTTAATAACTTGCAGGTATTTTAGGTCATTATTGATTTAGACATTTTGGTAAATTTTAATGTTATATTTATTTACACTGATGTCTTAGTTTTTATTTGTTGTTGCTTAATATTGCTTCTTCTCTATTATTTTGATATATATGTGTTTGCTACTGTTGTTTGACTATAAGTTTGGTGCTTGGTTATGTGCAGATTCATTCACATTTCTTTAATATTGTTTTTCTTGGGATATTAGTTCATCTGGGCAGATACTATAAATTTAACTGGCCAATTAAAGAATTTTTTTGTGAGATTATCGAGGCCTTCCCATAATAAAAGATAATAAAAGATGAATGTTATTTTGAGTTCTATTATTTCATATCGAATATCAATTTACATGGATGATGAAAATTTTTATATCGATTTCCAAGGCATTCATTGTATATAAGACGGATTTTATTTTTTCTTGTTATTATATTAATTCAATTTGATAAATATTCGTTCAATACTAATACTTTTACTAAGTGTGTTTACAGGTACTCGGAGTTGCTTTCCGAAGAAGACACTCAAATTAAAATTCAAAGATCTTGTAATAATTCTTTATTGTATTTATTCATTTTAGTTGTCGATAGGCAAATATTAGATCATTTCTTAACAAATTTTGACTAAACGATAGGGAAATATTAGGTTGTTTCATAAAGGATTTTTCTCGGATTTTTCGAGTTTTTGGAGAGTCTTTTTGTCTAACTTTGAAGAACCGAGGTATTTATTTTATCTCCTCAATTGAAAAAAATAAATTCAGCCGGGAACTACCATTGTGGATTTCAAAGGATGCCTAACTCCTTCCCTTCAAAATAACTTGAACCCTTACCTAGAATCTAAGTGGTTTAATAGACTAAAAAAGTTTTCTTTAATTAAAAAGTTTCTTAGTCTTACTAAAATTAGGTAGTGACTCTCTAAAAATTATTCTTTTAATTATTTAATTTAATTATTTTTTTAGAGTCCTGAAGTTGTGTCTTATCATGAAAAATAGGATCATAACAGAATGACGACTCCGCTTGGGATTAAAGGTTCTAACTATTATGAATTCATATTTTCAATTAAGGAAATTTTAACTTTGTACAAGTTTTTGCTTATTTTTGCACCTTGTATATATTGTTGATTATTTATAAATTGTATATTCTTTACATTATTTAATTATCCATTCATTATTTGTTTATTTTTAAATGATACTTATCATTACATTCATGACATATTTCAGCCAATTGACATTTATTTTATTTTGAATCTCTAAAGGACGCTTATGCGGGTCACAACCGTTTCTATCATTTGAAAACCAAACATTTCTCGGAGTACCCTGGCGGGTAGTTGGATTGCTGGCCAATCCAATAATCGTCATTTCTCCACCCCAAGTTGTCCGCTTTGGTTTCCAGTCTATTATTTCAAAACTCACTCTAAACACCTAGCGTAGAGCGAAATCAAATCCCTTAAGTAGAACATTGGCCTAAGTTAACCCAATACGTAAGGCGCATTGAGCTTATTAGTAAGACCACCTTGTGTCTAATTGGTCCACGACCAAAAGGACAATCATCCAATTACTTGACAAACTTAAAGGATGCGTATGTCAAGTTGTACAAACCATTGTCCCTCCGGGTTGAAAATTTATTATTTTTATAGATAATTTTTTATCAAAAGATAATCTTCATTCGAAAGGTTGTACTCTTGCATGAGACTGATGTTTATTTGTACATCCCTTCCACATTTTTTATCCTTATTTTGTTTATTCATAAATTTGTATAAATATTTTTTTTTGAAGGGCAATGGAGCATTTCACAAATGACATATACATCCTTCAATCGTTGGGCCTACCTTTATCTTTAAAGGTCACATGTATACAAGGGCACGTTATGCATTATTTATATGCTAAATGCTACTTAAATCATTTTATCCTAGTTATTTGATATACATGTCTTGCTTTAAACATGATTTTTTTATTCCAATGGTTGGAACTATGTTTAACCTGATTTCTGGCTCGACGGGATATGTAGGTGCCACACTGGCTCAGTTATATTCCCCATAAGCTTTCCAATCATTTGCAAAGGAAATTGGGGCAGAATTTTTGAGAAGGTCTCAAAAATTCTACAGAAGATGGTGTTTGCTACAAGATTGAATACACAGAGTTGTTGAAGTCAAAACTGGGCAGAAATTTTTAAGAAGGTCCTCAAAAATTCCACCAGAATAACAAAGAGAGAAACATCTTATGTTAAACTCCATGAAGCGTCAAACAGACAAATCATGAGAGCTTTTGATTGAGTTATGACACTCCATTTTATTATTTTTTCATGATTATCCTATTTTCACTCATTTCTCTTTGCATTAACTTTTGTGCATATTTTTAACATTCTTTCAAAGATGAACCATTTTATGTCATATTTGCTCGAACTACGCACACTTGATTCTCATCCCTTGGGTGAGATATGTAGGCAGCCCTTTTTGGGTTCGGTATTTCTTATTTAAGAAATCAAAAAAAAAAAATTTCTTAAGAATCACATTTTTGACTTGATTAGTGCCAAAACGGTTAGAAATGTGTAAAATAATTGGCATAATTGAGAATGTTGACTTTGGGGTAAATCATTATTTGTTTTGGTACCTCTTAGTCGTATCTTTGTGACGTTTGATAATATTCTCTTGCATGCCTTCAAGATAAGAATAAAATCAACCTCATTGTTTCATGGGCATTGTGTCGTGAGCTTTTAGATTAAATTCAATTGCATCGCACTTTTGATCTAGAACTTGGCCTAAATATTTGTTGAGGTGAAACTCTGAGTAACATTTGATTTGAGAAAGAATTGTAAGCCTTCTTTGACCCATTTGTGACTTTCAAACCTACCAAATGATATTAATCTTAGTGTGTCCATACTTTGAGCCTGAAAGCCTTTTCTTTGGAGAACCACATCTTAGCCTATACCTTTCTGAGTGCTCACCTGCACTATCCTCTCTTGGCCTGACCTTCTTTAGCGCACTGAATACGTGCAAATTATAAAAAATAAGGTTCAAGCTTGAAGATGCCAAAGGAAAAAGATGCAAAGTCTCTGAAAGTCAAGGATATAAAACAGCTTCAAAAGAAAAAAAAAAGGGTCAAAAACTCTCCAAAAGGTCAAGACAAGGAGAAACAGCAAAGAAAAATACTCCAATAATAATGGAGAAGTTACAGAAAGAAGAAAACATCAGAAAAAAGGGAGAGAAGACTTCGACAAGCAAAAATTCAAAGAAGTCAAAACAAAAAAAGGCACAACAAAAAAGTTCAAGTGCCAAAGGTACAACAAAAAGCACAGATTCAGTCCAATGCTCAAGGAGAGATTAAGTCACTTTTATCCAAAATAAATATCCTACCCATCCCTAAGCCTACATTACAAGACTCACAAGCCCTACATGATCTCATTTAAAATGTTCTCACATTAGTGGAGATTTACATGAAGGCCAAGCATATGTCATCACAATTGCATGCATTGAACATTTTTCTGAGTGTGAGTGTTCTTTGAAAATATCCTCAAATCAAATACTTCAGATATGTGCAAATGAGGACTTTCTTTGTGGTAAGGGTACTTGAAATATAAGGATATGTGTAGTTCAAAATCTTTATTTGAAACAAGATGAATAAATCTTTTCGATACTTAGGTATGTTTGAGATACAACTTGAAGCTATAGGAATTACCTCGAAGTCAATCTTAGTAAAATGAGAAGCAAATGAGAATTTTGTTTATGCAATGCTAAATGTTGGAATGAACTACATTCAATACTTGATTCTCTCTTCACATGCTTCATTGTTCAAAATGAAATTGGGGTAAGCACCCACCTTTCTAACTACCTGCCAAGTGCATTTTCTTGTTAAAGTTGTTGTCAACTTGTCAAACTGACATGTTGAGTTGTTACCTTGCCAAATACACATATTTTTTAAAAAAAAATTACGTTGTCATCCCATTTAAAATGACGTATTTTTTAAGTTTGATCGTCACTTCTATATTTGTGATGTGTTATGTTAGATCATCACCTATTTCATTGTGACATTGTATTTGCTACTAATAAGTTTAGTGTAGATGGTTATGAGATGTTAGAAAGTCACACCGTTCAAAGTGACATGTGATATTTAAATTGGCGTCAAAGTGATCCGACTTTTTAGATAATCATCAAGGTGATGACCATTCATCTAGACCATCAAGGAAACGATCATTTATCCAAACTGGCATCAAAGTGACTCCACTCAATTCTCGGTGTCAAAGTGACTCTATTTATCTGGACCGGCATTAAGGTGACTCCACTCAATCTTTGGTGTCAAGGTGACTCTATTTATCTAGACCAGTGTCACAGTGACTCCACTCAATTTTTGATTTCAAAGTGACTCCATTTATCCAGACCGGTCTCAAGGTGACTCCATTCAATCATTGGTGTCAAAGTGGCTCCACTTATCTAGACCGGTGTCAAAGTAACTTCACTCAATCTTCAGTTTCAAAGTGACTCCATTTATCCAAACCAGCGTCAAGGTGAATCCATTCAATCTTTGGTGTCAAAGTGACTCCACTTATTCATACCGGTGTCAAAGTGACTTCACTTTTTCAAATCGGTGTCAAGGTGACTTCATTTATCTAGACTGGTGTCAAGGTGACCCACTCAATCTTTGGTGTCAAAGTGATTCCACTTATCCAGACCGGCATCAAGGTGATTTCAATTATTCAAATTTGGTATCAAGGTGACTCCACTCAATCCAAAATGGTGTCAAGGTGATTCTACATATCAAATTCAAGTTAGGTCATCCGCTTTTCAACAAGACAAGTTGGGAAGCCACCTTATTCAAAGTGATATATCACATTCAAGTTGGGTCATCTGCCTTTCAATGAGACAAGTTGGGTCATCTGCTTTTCAATAAGACAAGTTGGGTCATCCGCCTTTCAATGGGACACGATTGGGTAGTCTACTCTTCAAAGAGACAAGTTTGGGTCATCCGCTTTTCAATGAGACAAGTTGGGTCATTCGCCTTTCAACGAGACAAGATTGGGTCGTCTGTCCTTCAATGAGACAAAGTTGGGTCGTCCGCCTTTCAAAGAGACAAGATTGGATCATCTGTCCTTCAATGAGACAAAGTTGGGTCATTCGCCTTTCAAAAAGACAAGATTGGGTCGTCCGCCTTTCAATGAGATAAGAATGAGTTGTCCGCCTTTCAATGAGACCAAATTTGATCGTCGCCTTTCAACAAGACAAATTGGGAAGCCATCTCATTCTAAGTGGCATAACACATTTAAGTTAGGTTGTCCGCCTTTCAACGAGGCAAGTTGGGAAGCCACCTCATTCAAAGTGTCATATCACATTCAATTTGGGTCGTTCGCATTTCAACGAGACATGATTAGGTCATTCGCCTTTCAAAGAGGCAAATTGAGAAGCTACGTCATTCAAAGTGGCATATCACATTCAAGTTGGGTTATCCGCCTTTCAATGAGACATAATGAATTATAACCTTATTCAAAGCAACATATCGATACAAGTTGGGTCGTCCGTGATGTGACGCTAATTTACGTCACTTTCGACTCCTTTTTACTAAGAACAATCGTACGTTTTCAAGCAACCGTTGTTGTTTTTGATGTTTTTATGTTGTATTTGTAGGAAATGGAAGCAAACACGAGAACGGAAGAAAATACGCGAAAAACAACATTCTACCTAAGAGTGACGGCCTGAGTGACGGCCCGTCACAAGGCTGACGGTCCGTCACTGGGACCGTCAACTTAAGGCAGCAACACTGCCAAGCAGTGACGGCCCAGGCGACGGTCCGTCACTGCCCTGACGGTCCGTCAAGCCTGGCCGTCACGCTTAGGCAGTGGCCTCAGGCGGCGACCCGCGTTTTGGGGATTCCTAGCCCGTTTTGGTTTTGGTTTCTTTGACTCCTATAAATACCCTATGTTAGGTTTATGTAATTATTACTCACCCAATAGTTTTAGAATAGTTTTTAGTCAATTTTTGAGAGCAACAACACGTTTTCGAATTCTTGAATTCGTGTTCGTGAGTTCTTGGTTTTTCTTGTTCTTGGATTATTGAAGATTGGTTTTCATTATATTGTAAGAACTTCTTCTCCTTATTATGAATTCAATTCTCTTCTCTTTTCTTTATAGCATGATTAACTAAAACTCCCGCAACTAGGGTTGTGGGAGCCATGGCAAACGTAGCAATATAAATTCCGGGTAGCGTTGGGTTCGATTTATGTATTGTCACGTTGTTAGTCATACATTATGTCACGTTTTCTAGTGGGTTGCAAACATTAGAACATGCCTAGGTTTAATTTGCTTGAGAAAGAGATTAAAACCGGGAAACTTGATTAACAACAAGGATTCGAGACTACCAACTCTCGTCTTAAAGATTAATGCCGTAACTGGATTAATCTACTTGATGTTAGGATTGAGAGCTAAAAAGCACATCTTTTTGAGATCGAGAGAAGATAAAAAGAAATTTGTTTATTTGGTCGAGAGACGTTTAGACGATACAATTGACGCAATCACATCGTGACATTCATATAGAAAGAACCCGGTTAAGCCTAGAATCGACATTGTTACAACGCCATGGTAACCACGTCCCTAGTTCGCATTCTCTCCTACTGATTATTTCTCCTACGTTTATTATTGTTTTGTTTACAATTTGATTACAAAACCCCCCCTGTTATTTACTGGAAATGATTGACGACTAGTCACATACTTCACTAAAGTCTTAATCATCACCATATTCTCTGTGGGATTCGACCCCAACCTTGTTGGGTTATATATTTGACAACGATCGCGTATGCTTCTTAAATTGAGGTGTAGTTTGAGCGTTATCAAAAATGGCGCCGTTGACGGGGAATACGGTTTTTGATTAAGTCTAGTGTGTTTATTTGACTCTTAGTCATTCTGGGGTGTCTTGATGAAGTCTGAGTAATCAAGACACCCGCGTCGTGCCGCGACGTTAAATCAGGCGCTGTATGGGAGGCAACCCATAAATTGTTGTTGTATTATAGTCTAATTAATTCGTGGGGAAACCTGTGAGTCACCACCGAGGGGTTTTGTTGCCGATTTCTTTTCCCTCCGGTGTGCTATCTAGTAGAACCGGCATGTTTAGGTTATTTTAATTTTTTTTTTTTAGTTCTATAGCAAAGCATGCGATTTCTTAGCAAACGAAGCCCCTTTAAAAATTTTATGGTTTTGAGCTTATGTTGAAACGATTGACTGTCTGGATCCTTGAATATCATTGTGTGAATATGATTAGAATGAGTATGCTTAAGCCGAGCGGTTGTTTGATAGTTGGTAGCGATATAGTTTCTTGGTGCTAAGAGTGTGTGAGATTAATTGTTATAAATTCTTATTCTGTGCATGCATCTAGAACTTGCCCGGTCTATTTTGTTAAGTTTGAAGTTTGTTGCTTAGGAAAGGATCGCAGGCCCTTTTTTATGCAGTCCACTTAGCCTATATGACCGTCCAAATACAAATAATCCCTTTTGATCCCTGTTTGAGCCGTAATTGACCTTATTCTTTCAATAACCTGTCACCATTCCTGTTTAACTTTGAATCCCTATCTTGGCCCTGGTCCTTCTTTGGACATCGTGCACCTCAACGTAGGCAAAACAACCTAAGTTGAGGGTGGCTACTATAGAGGTAAACCCTGTTTTGGCCCTGGTCCTACCAATGGACATTGTGCACCTTGACGTAGGCAATCAGCCTAAGTTGAGGGTGGCTACTACAGTGGTAAAGGAGAAGAAAAAAAAAGGATGGAGATGATTGTTGTTGAATAGAATGAAAATCCGGGTGTGCGCCTAAGAAAAGAAAAGAAAAATAAAGAAAGATGAAAAAGATCGAAAAAGAAACAAAAAGAATTGTCAATAAAGAGGCCGCACCTGTATCTAGAATCAAGGAAATAAAAAGGTAAATAAGGATGGATAAAGTGAAGTTATGTGGTGATAAGATGTAAATGGTTCCAAGGAGGGCTTAGTCACTAACCCCTAAATGCATCCTACCTGCACCCGAAGCCTCATTACAAGCAAATACAAGTCCTGTAGTGATCCTAAGTAGCTTTCTAAAGAACTGAAATAGAATAGTAAGGGCAAGCCTATGGTATCGCATGTGCATTGTTTGAAATCGTTTGTGAGTGTGAGCGCTTACCTAGTCCCAAAACTTGTGTGTGGGATTTCTTTGTGGTGAGGGCACCAAGATGTCTATATTGTCTATTGATTGTTAGGATAGCTACGCGTGTGTATGCATAATGTTCCATCATATCGGAATGACATGTTTGGATCCTTGCAAGTTAGTGTTTCATACATTCGTGTGTTACAAGGGAGCATGATTTAATTGAATAAGTTTGAATGAACATGAGTTGCTATAGACATGAGTTCGTGTTCTTAGTTGAGTCGTATTATTGTTTTATGTTATGTTGCTTGAGGACAAGCGAACGTTTTAAGTTGAGGGTGTTGATGTGACGCTAATTTACGCCACTTTCGACTCCTTTTTACTAAGATCAATCGTACGTTTTCAAGCAACCATTGTTGTTTTTGATGTTTTTATGTTGTATTTGTAGGAAATGGAAGCAAACACGAGAAACGGAAGAAAATACGCGAAAAACAACATTCTGCCTAAGAGTGACGGCCTGAGTGACGGGCCGTCACAAGGCTGACGGTCCGTCACTGGGACCGTCAACTTAAGGCAGCAACACTGCCAAACAGTGACGGCCCAGGCGACGGTCCGTCACTGCCCTGACGGTCCGTCAAGCCTGGCCGTCACGCTTAGGCAGTGGCCTCAGGCGGCGACCCGCGTTTTGGGGATTCCTAGCCCGTTTTGGTTTTGGTTTCTTTGACTCCTATAAATACCCTATGTTAGGTT
The DNA here is from genome assembly GCA_003996215.1 of Jaltomata sinuosa. Lineage (NCBI taxonomy): Eukaryota > Viridiplantae > Streptophyta > Magnoliopsida > Solanales > Solanaceae > Jaltomata > Jaltomata sinuosa. The sequence goes on from QJPP01003489.1 coordinate 12,491, forward strand.
TATGTAATTATTACTCACCCAATAGTTTTAGAATAGTTTTTAGTCAATTTTTGAGAGCAACAACACGTTTTCGGATTCTTGAATTCGTGTTCTGAGTTCTTGGTTTTTCTTGTTCTTGGATTATTGAAGATTGGTTTTCATTATATTGTAAGAACTTCTTCTCCTTATTATGAATTCAATTCTCTTCTCTTTTCTTTATAGCATGATTAACTAAAACTCCCGCAACTAGGGTTGTGGGAGCCATGGCAAACGTGAATATAAATTCCGGAGGTAGCGTTGGTTCGATTTATGTATTGTCACGTTGTTAGTGCATACATATGTTCACGTTTTCTAGTGGTTGCAAACATTAGAACATGCCTAGGTTTAATTTGCTTGAGTAAAGAAGTTAAAACCGGGAAAACTTGATTAACGACAAGGATTCGAGAGTACCAACTCTCGTCTTAAAGATTAATGCCGTAACTGGATTAGTCTACTTGATGTTAGGATTGAGAGCTAAAAAGCACATCTTTTTGAGATCGAGAGAAGATAAAAGGAAATTTTTTTATTTGGTCGAGAGACGTTTAGACGATACAATTGACGCAATCACATCGTGACACGCATATAGAAAGAACCCGGTTAAGCCTAGAATCGACATTGTTACAACGCCATGGTAAACACATCCCTAGTTCATCCTCTCATACTGATTTAAACTCCTAAGTTTATTATTGTTTTGTTTACAATTTGATTACAAAAACCCCCCCCCTGTTATTTACTGGAAACGATTGACGACTAGTCACATACTTCACTAAAGTCTTAATCATCACCATATTCTCTGTGGGATTCGACCCCAACCTTGTTGGGTTATATATTTGACAACGATCGCGTATGCTTCTTAAATTGAGGTGTAGTTTGAGCGTTATCAGTCCGCCTTTCAATAAAATAGGTACATAATCTTGTATCCCTAGCGTCTTACAGTTCGACACTAGGTGATTTGGAAAACAATGTCGAAGGTACGCAATTATTTTTCGTCCTAGAATATTTTTTCCTTGTTTATCATCTTTCATTTAAAATAATTCAACCTCACCAACATTCACAGAGTATTTTCAAAGCTCTATCAATGTCTGGCATCATTTTGTGCATATGTCATTCTTTTTCTTTGTCAATTCAAAATTGGCTACACGTCAACGTCTTCGTTCAAAGATTCTTTCATCATCTCTGAGCGAAGAGGGCAAGTTGTTGACACCCAATTTTGGCCTGCTATTTTTTAAATTAATATTTTAAACCTTTTATTCATTAAATTGCACATAATAAAATTTTTCTATATTTTTTCAATGTTAATACAGTTTATTGATAATTATCCTCATTTTAAAAAATATTGAGTTTTTTATCAAATTTTAATCATTTAGTTAATTTTATTTATCATTAATTTTTATCACATTATTTTCATATAAACGAATATTATTTCATTTTTGTCAAATCATCAGTCGTCTTTATATAATTATATTTTTTCAATATTATTTGATATATCTTTTATTAATTTTTTATCACAGTTTGTTAATACATAAATCGAAGGAGATATTCTTTACACAAATAAACGAATAGCCCATGGTTTCAGATAAACTATGGTTTTGAGCACACGATTTTGATAACCCATAGTTTTTTTTAGCCACATAGATGATTTAAAGTTTTAAAGTTTTCTATAAAGTGTCTCATACACTCAATATATTTTTGGTGGTGAAAATTTCCAAAATTAGAAAAAGAAAAGGAGCTTTTTCTCTCTCTAAAGTCCCAAAATAGCTGCCTCCTTTTTCAGCCACCACCCACCGGAGCTTCGACCACCACTTAGACATACCTCACCACCGTTTCTCTCTTCCTCACCTTCTTTCCACAACAACCACGAAAGGAACCAACCACTACCACCAACGACCAGCTCCACACTGGAGCACAACCAGCGACGCAACAGCCTCGCCACCACGCTCTCTTCTCCATTGTCTTCCATTAATGGTGAGCTTGAAGCCACCGCAAAATAGTCAAAAACTCCAACCGAAACAACCTGACAACAACCAACAACTAGCAACACCTCAAACCCGAAAACCCACTGCCTCCGTTACATTTCTCCTTCGTCTTGCTTGAGTTTCGCCATTAATGATGAGCTCGGATCTCCAACCAATAACATTGGCAGAAAGCAACACCAAAATCCCCATGAAAATCGTCACAACACCACACACCCATCCCCGTTTCTCCTCATTTTGTTCAGATTCAGTCGGAAATGGCCATCAACGACAAACCTCACAGCTGGAGAAGGTTCCGGCATACCAGAATTGTAAACACATCGCTACTGATTTTCTTAGTTAAATTTTTTAATAACTTGCATGTATTTTGGGTCATTGTTGATTTAGACATTTTGGTAAATTTTAATGTTATTTTTATTAACACTTATGTCTTGGCTTTTATTTGTTGTTGCTTAATGTTGCTTCTTCTCTATTATTTTGATATATATGTTTGCTACTGTTGTTTGACTGTAAGTTTGGTGGTTGGTTATGTGTTGATTCATTAACGTTTTTTTAATAGTGTTTTTCTTGGGATATTAGTTAATTTGAGCAGATACTATCAATTTAACTATGAAAGATCTTTTTTCTTCGGATTTTCGAGTCCTCCCATAATAAAAGATAAATGTTTTTTTTGAGTTTGATTATTTCATATCGAATATCAATTTACATGGATGATGAAGAAGTTTTCGTCGATTTCCAAGGCCTTCATTGTATATAAGATGGATTTTATTTTTTCTTGTTATTACATTAATTCATTTTGATAAATATTAGTTCAATACTAACACTTTTACTTAGTGGCTTACAGGTACTCGGAGTTGCTTTCCAAAGAAGACACTCGAATTAAAATTCGAAGATCTTGTAATAATTCTTTATTGTATTTGTTCATTTTAGTTGACGATAGACAAATATTAGGTCATTTCTTAAAATTTTTTGAGTAAACGATAGGAAAATATTAGGCATTTTGTAAAAAACATTCTCGAATTTCTCGAGTTTTGGAGAGTCTTTTTCTCTAACTCTGAAGAACCAAGGTATTTATTTTATCTCCTCAATTAAAAAAATTAATTCAGCCAGGAACCACCATTGTGAATTTTAAAGAATGTCTAACCCCTTCCCTTCGGAATAACTTGAACCCTTACCTAGAATCTAACTGGTTTCGTAGACTTTAAAAGTTTTCTTTAATTAAAAGGTTTTCTAGTTTTCCTAAATTAGGTGGCGACTCTCTAATTTTTTTTTAAATTATTTAATTTTTTTTTTTAGAGTCCTGAAGTTGTGTCCTACCGTGAAAAATAGGATCATAACAACTGGCATACCAGGGTCGGAAATAACATGGATGAACACCCTGTGTCAAAGGAGAATCTCCCAACTGTGGAACAACACCAAACTCGCTGAACTATGCCAAGTCTAAACTGGCTAAAAGTGAGTGAACTAGAGCAACCTATCCAAGAAGACCCAAAGAACATCCAAATCTCCACAAGGAGTGTGGCAAGCCTACTACGAAGTCTGTAGCCATCAACTAAACTCCAAATTCTAGGAATACCATTGCTGCTCAAAATTCTCAAAACACCATCCAGATTTATGGTTGCCTTGCTAGCCTCGCCACTTAGAAACAAGTTCGTCAGGCTACGAATACCGAGTCAAACCAACCTGTAGGCAAAGAAAAGGATGCTTGGAGTCTAAGGTCGCCGCTTAGCCATTTGAAAATCTCATGATCTCTCAACTCACCATCCTCTGACTCAAAACATCCACCCTACTGTACCAGTACAAACACCACAGACTCTAAAAGCATCTTAACATACCAAAACTTCTGGCCCACTACTGGCAGAGCCTAATCGACGCTAGAATCCCATGCAAACGGACAACCTCTCGGAGAATCAACTGAGTCAAATCCCTACTCTCAAACACAAAGGCGACCATCAAATCTCAAAGTACCATCAAAATCTAAAGTAGCCCTGCTGGTCTCACCCCGTACAACCTAACCACGAATATCACACAACTGCTGATCCTCGAACCGATGCCGCTGGATATGATCAACCAGAAAAGATGAGTCTTAACACTTAGTGAGAATTCTGTCGGGATCTGACAAATCAAGCCTAACCAAATAATTAGCAAAGGATTGGATGTCCAAGGCCAATGACCGGCTTTGAAACTAAGAGAGAAGCTAAGCTATTCATACTCACTGCCTTTTGGCCCAAAGATGCCGCGATCGAAGAGATTCTTCCACTAACCAGCTGAAGTAACCTGATAGCCCATGACTCTGAAACCCAACTCTAAATACCGAGCATGCTTCTGTCAAATCCTCGAGTAAACTCGTATGTCACTGATGAACACTATAAAACCTGAAGCCAACTAGGTTCTGGATACACGGCTTGCCCAATCCGTAAATGCTGCTAAGGCCTGGGTCAAACAAAGGACATAACAAGGAAAATTATAACGACTGCAACAAGCCTCAAAGGTAGTCCTGGGAATGCCCACCACCTCGATCTATACTAGATGGAACCTGACCTCGAATTCATCCTAGGAAAATACCACTACACTCTGTAGTTGGTCGAACAAGTCATCAATATACAGAACCTAAGCATACCCTCAGTCGTCACCTCAACTAGCTACCAGCAATCCACGCATACATGCAAGGAGTCATCTCCCTCCTTTTTCAAACCAAATAGAACCCTTTCCAAAGATACACTGGACCTGAAAACCTCTTTCTCAGAAGATCTTGGGGTAGTTACCTTAGCTCTTACATCTCTATTGGTGTTAATCGATAAGGTGGGTAAAAGATTAGGTCAAGTGCCCAATTCAACCATGACATCACACTCAAACTCAACAAGACTAGAAATGGAGGAGAAATAGAGAAAACAAAATGGATACCATCTAACCACCAAACCAATTAAGTAAAGAGGGCCGACTCTAACCTCCCTAGTAATAAGCAAAACCATCTCGTACCCCCTTGGTTGCTCAACACCACGCTACTTGAGAAAAAACAACTTTCCCTAGCACATAGTTACCAGCACCGCACCATACAAACTGAAAAGTTCCAAGCATATACTAGACAACAACCTTTGCAATAACCACTCGATACCGCTAGAAGTTGAGATACTCAAACCAACTCTCGAATCACAGCGAACACCATAAATTAAGCTAACAAGGCCTACCCATGATTCAAAACCCCAGGTAGTCACTTCCCACGGTCGACACACCCCATACACTACTAAAAGAATCCTTCTACAAGGTTGTAACACACATAAGCACTACAAACTTAAATAATACATCCAGACAAAAATGAAGATAGGCAGATATATATACATATGAAAAAGGGTAGACCCCCAAAGTAAGCAATACTAGAACTAGCTGCTGATAACAAAGACCGTCATGTGGCAACAATATTTAGAACATCTACCTCTAATCTACCTGGAGGGGCCTCGAACTGTCTGTGCCTATCTCTGGACTGAGTAGTTGATACTGAAAGCTCGATCATCCCACGTCGGGGACACTCTCTATAAATGTGGCCAACCACTCCACAACCATAGCAACCTAGAGATATCCTGCTCAGATGCACTGTGCCTATCGACTCAACATGGATACCTAAATCGCTTGGCTGGAAGTCACCTCTAACCATTTGGGGACAACCCCCACTACCCTGCACACCATTCCTAGCTGGTGACACTGGAGCCTTGGGAAATAATGCTTGCTGACTCTGCTAACTGGAATGTGTGATCATGGGGCAATCCCTAGAAAAGTGCCCAAACTCACTGCATTGGAAGCAACCTCTACTAGATGAAGTTCGATATGAAGAACTCGTTGAACCTGACTGGCCACTATGACCTATATACCAAGAAGGAAAATATCAGAAATCCTGACCTGTAACATGTCTGCTCTGCCCAACATGCCCTATAACCCTCTGAATCCTGTGGAGCTACCAGAACAGGACTGCTAGACAGAAAGCAATGAAACTGATCTCTACCTGAGAACCCTCTACCTCGAGAATGAGAACTGTGAAAACTGCCCTAATAGTGATGCCTCTTACCAACACCTCCATATGCCTCATGACATAACCCCTCTATATTCCAAGAATAATTAACCACTTGAAGAACGGTAGTCCCAACTGTTACTAAGTGCTCTATCGCCAAACGAAGTGGGGAAATCAATTCTCCAACAAAACCATGTACTCTCTCAAACTCGGTAGGCCCAGTCCTATAAGTACGCCTAGTCACCTTGTGAAACCTTGCCTCATAATCCAAAAATTGTCATAGAACCCTGTTGGAGACCTGTAACCTCAAACCTAGCTGAAGCACTGCTCGAAGAATTGGGTACTTACCTTGCCTGTGACATACCCTCTAGAAGACTTAGAGTCCTAGACACGGTGTCCTGAAGAACTGGGGTAGTCGTAAATTCCACCAGAGTTTAGGTTGGACCCAAACCCCCTAGCTGATGTGGTAATCTCTCGATCTGAAATCCTGGTGCTGGAGGAAGCACTATAGCAACATGCATAGAAGTCTCATCACCACCCGCTGTCGTACTCATCCTAGTCATCTGAGAAGGAATAGAACAATGAAGTTTAGAAATTGATAGAGTCAAGAATGCATGATAAGGAGCCAAGAATACAAAACCTTTCCTAATAATTCCCTGTAGCCTCCCGCAAATAGGATATGGACGTCATTGTACTAATTCACGAGACTCTACTAGACACTTTCTCTTGTACCAAAAACACCGGTGAACCTACAACTATGATACCAAGTTATCACAACCCAATTTTTCAGGTCATGATGGTACCTACAACCCCCCGTAGGTGAACCAATCCCCGTAGCCCAAAATTATTAGTAATGGGCTACTACCTAAGCAATAATGCACAAGAAGTAAAATAAGCAAAAGCAGATAGAGAAAGCAACACGGAAGGAAAGAAACCTAAATATACATATATAGAAACTACACCATCCCACAACCTAGTATTGAAAGTGTAGGATCCACTACTAAAAATATGCACAGTATTAGAAGGTGGAAAAGAAGAATATACAACTTTCTCCGAATAAACATAAGAGTAAACAGTTCCAAAGGAAGAGATATGGTCAAGGCCCGGTCGTCAAGATCTCACCCTATCTCTCGGATGCCCAAAAGCATTACACGAGTCTCCACGCGATCAATGGTGATAACTCACACTAGGATCTGCACCAGGAAGATGTAGAAGTGTAGTATGAACACCAATTCCAGAGCAACAGGCACTCAGTAGGCATCATTGGCTGACTGAGCATATATAAGATATAAAAGCAGTATATAGAAGATAGAAAAGAAGTAGTCACATAAGAAAATAGAGGAAAGCACACAAAAACTAGCAATAGATAGAACACAAGGAGAATACAAGTATACTATGCTAGCCACATAAGATATATATCACAGAACACAAGTGAAGGAGTAGATGATAAACACTCAAATCGTGCTCTCCAATTAAGGAGGTCACGACGATCGCGTAGTCAAAACAAAATTTATAATTTCAAATGAGTGTCGGGGTCGAACCCATGAGAAAAATATAGTCGTGATCAAGCTAATAAAGAATCTAAGTAACTTATTGAAGTTCAATTAATGAAAAAGGGGAAAAGGATATCTAAAAAGGGGTTTTAGACTAAAACTAAAAGATAAAAGAAAAACAAATAAAAGATAGGTGATCAATGGCTTTCACCTTGCTTTAGTCAAGCAAGGATAGCAAGGGGGATATGGGCTTGGGAATTCAAATTCACAAGACTTGCACCCGGTTGACACCTAGGTAGTCTTGGCTAAAGGTATGCCTAACTGTCTCTCGACCAATAAAGCATATATCTCATGTATTTTCTCTTGAACTAACATAAGTAAGCAATAAACCAACCAAATAACTTGGGGAGGTCATCCTATCTCTAGCTCGGACCCTTAAATGGGAGATTCCGCAATTAGAGCTATGTCTAGCCTCTAATCTAGATGGATTTCCAAGTTCCCACTATTGAACCTTCTCGAATTAGAGAATTTCTCTCTCAAGCAAAAAACCAAATCAGTGAGCTAAGTCAATGTTTGCAACCATTGACAATAAATTCAAGCATAGAAGATTCAATAGACCCAAATAATCAAACAAGAACAAATCTAGATTTAGAATCAAAAAACCCAACAAGTATTATCACTAATACAAACCCAAAATCTCAAGTCAACAATACACCAAATAAATAGCAATTAAGAACAAGAGTTGAAGAATGAAATCTAAAGATTTTACAATACAAAGCATCCAAATCTTCACTCCTATGGTGTTGGTTGATGAACCTTGCTCCCAAGCTTGCTCAAAAGTTATGAAAATAGCCAAAGATATATTTCAAGACGGCTGAGGAGTCTTTTGTATCAATTGGGGTTTCCACCAAGGTGAAATGTCATTTCTTCCCATTTTCATGTTCAGGTACAGTGAAGCGCTATCGTGCTAACGTGGAGCGATCGCGCTCAAGGGGCTCATGCTGGTCAGCGCCATCGTGCTGTCTTGGCGGGATCGCATCCTTGCCTTTGATTGGCATTGACCGTCTCTCTCTGTAGCGCTATCGCGCCATCCCAGTGTAATCACGCACAAGCCTGTCATTCACTTTCAGCGCCATTGGCGCCCTTTCAGCGCGATTGCGTTGAGTTACCCAGAATTCTAGAATTTTCTCCATCCTGACTTGTTTTCATCTGATTTTGCACTGATCACTTCTAAATCAGATAATCCTGCAAAATAGAAGTAATCCGCATCAGTTGCACTATTTTTCCACTTATTATTAGAAAAAGCATAAGTTTAAGAGTTAAATAAGTAGGTAGAATACCAACTTATCAACCCCCAAACTTGAACTATTGCTTGTCCTCAAGCAACTTAAAAATTCTAACTCAAGAGGCATACAACACAAGTGCAAATGACAATACCACAAGCCAAGGGAACCCATTTCAAGCACCAAACGTGACTTCGGTTGGTACTAATGATTAGTCAATCACATGCAAACTTAATCTAAGCATTCCCCTTCATTCAAAACACAATTCAAGGATGCAATGGACTATGGGGAAACTAAGTGACAACAACCAATCCTCAAGATGTGACTCTAACCACTAGCTTACCAAGCATGCTCCTTGACTCATTTTTTGGAGTTTATCATTGTCACCAACTATCCTAATTCGCATGCCCTCACAAGAACGAACGTCCCAAAAACACATTATGTACAAAAACAATCACAAGGGACAAATGCAAACACTCACACTTACAAGAAAGTTCAAGTGCACACATGTTGAACCATAGGCTTTCCGTTCATGTAAATCGCCACTAATGTAAGGTAGCCAAGCTCGGAATCACCAAGGACTTGCGGGTTACGATTGTTGGCTAGGGCTAAGGTGAGGATACATTTGGTTCAAGTGACTACACCTCCCTAATGCTCTTTGCTCTCATTTCGAATACCGCTCATATTTTCAATTTCATCTTCACCTTATTTCTCCCTAACACAACCCAAGATTCTCCCTTATTTCTTCCAAAAAGGTCAAGGTGTTACAAAGGTGTCAAAAAATGGTCACAAGCCCAAAGGGGTTCACTAAGATTTGATGTCATTGGGAGGTTATTTGAGTGAAATGGCTATCAAAAAGGGCCTAAGGTCATTTTCCAAGGCTCAATCACACCTAGAATTTCGCCTTGAATCACATTCGAGGCAAGTTCTAGACGACACTTATGCACAAGAATTATTCAACTAAACCTCACCACACATGACATGCGAATCATTCAAGAAGGATCAATTTCAACTTCCTAGACAAGAACCAAAAGGAGCCACATTTCCATTAAAATCTCTAATGAGTCAAGAGTCACAAAAAGATCAAAAGCGTTGTCACAAAACCACTCTTTGCCATGCATTTTTCACAAATTTTTTGGAGGGATATGCCCATTTCGATTTGCATGCAAGACTAAGCCCATTAGTACAAAACAAGTCACGATTCATAATTATCTCAAAAGATGATGATTTGCCCTTAAGAATGACGTCACCCAATCTATCATAGGGCCAAATCATCAGTCTAGATCGATATGGGCACTCAGAATTCACCAATATATACACCCCAACATTCATGCAATTTCAACTGGCCTAACGGGTACTCAGACTTTCCCTGGCTCCACACACCAAATAAAGCAATGGTTTCCCTTAAAAATGTCATCACTCGATCTATCATTGGGAACCATCACTTAAACCAACTACAACAGAAAATAAAAAAGCTACGAAAAGAAAGAAAGAAGTAACAAAATCGACTAATCCAACAATATTTCAACAAACAAACCTGGCGAGGGCACAATATCCAAAACAAACAAACCCGGTGAGGGCACAATATCCAAAACAAGACCGACAAGGGTATACAATAAGTATCAAAATCCAACATAAGCATAACCCAAATGTTGCCACCCCCATCAAAAGTCTACTGCAGTGCCCTCAGTGCATGAATCCAAAAATGAAATATAGAGAAAGTGGTATGAGGGGGCTCCTTGAGATATAGCTAGAGAGGGCTCGCTGGAATGCCACCATCACCGTGAGTCATGGAGTCATCATGATCCTCGGTGTCTGAACCTCCACAAAAGCTCTTTATACTCTTCCACATCCTCTTCAGCAACTTGTATCTTTCTTTTTCTCTTTTCTTTTGATCATCAAGGCTAGCACTCAGTGTTTTCATTCTCTTCTCCTGCTCTTCAAACTTCTTCTCCAACCTCTTCTGACTCTCCTCAATCTTTTTTCTGACGGTCAACCACATCATTTAATGTTTCAATCTGTGTTTCAGATGGTCCTGAAGGAATGCTGGTGGCCAATGAACTAATGGATGCCTGAACTCCGAATATCTAAGTGGAGAGGTGCTGGTCTAGGCATGGAAGGAGGTTCCTAGGTAGAGGTAGTGGCACAAGGAGAGGGCTGGGTGCCCTCTGTGGCACCCAAAGTTGAACCAGTATAATCTTCATCTTTTTGAGCATATTTCCGGGGCCTACCTTCTTCAAAGGATTTATAGGAATCTTTGGATCAATCCAAGCATCTTCCAGTGCATTCAAATCAACTCCCGCTGCCTGACATAGATCAGTAATTAGTGAAGGGAAGAACAAACTCTCACTGCTACCCTTGACACAGTTCTTGATCTCCCAGAGTATCAGTCACCCCACATTAATCGGAACTTCATCAATCATTGCTGCCACATTCTCTGCTCTACATACTGGAACCTCACTCCTATTCTGAACAGGCTGCACCCTGCTGCATATGATGGATAACCAAATCCTTTCCTCTGCGAGTGAATTCATGAGAGTAGATTTTTGTTTCAAACATAGTACATTTGGGCTTCACTTTCGTACAAACCTGGGAAACAATCCAAGGTCGGCATATAGCTCTCTTTTCCCTCAGAAGTGTGGTGTCATAATCCTTAAGCCTATAGTACTTATTTATCTCCTTGTCCCCAAATCTGAATTTTCTTCCCCGGACAGTTATCACCGGGTCCTTGAAGTTTATGGCCGATGCATTGGCATAAAATTCTCGATCAACAGTTTTATTGGCCCTACATGGTGGAGCTATGAAACAGTTCCACTTTGCTCTATGTAATCGAGCATAAAATTCAGGCAAGGCTGCCTCCACTCCTTGCATTGCAATGCCCCTTTCGAGAACCATCTTTTTGGACAAGTAAGCACCATACCGCTCTTCACAAGCCTGTGGCATAAATTTGGTGCGATCATACTCCTCCTCTATAATTTCATCAACTTGGCCTCCCAAAATTTGATGTGCTAGTACTCATTTTTTGATTCAAAGTACCTATAAAAATCATATTTAAAATAAGAACGTAGTTTCACATGTAGCACGATGAAAAAGGTGTCTGCACCCTGGGCTGTTGATACAATAGTCAGGAAAATTATTACATTGTTGAGGGATAAAGAAATTCGATTTTCTCAAGTGTTTTAAGTAAGAAAGGCGGGTCGGAAGGTGTCGAATCAGCTCTGGATAGAGCTACTATTTTATGCCAAATTCAGTTGGTCAGTGCCATCGGCACTCCCAAGGCACGATCGTGCTAAGGCCATTTTGGTTCTTAAGCGCTATCGCTCAACAGGGGTGTGATCGTGCCGTTGACTCAACCCACAGGCAGCGCAATTGCGCTGGGTCAGCGCGATCGCGCTAGCAACTGACAGTCATCTTCTTCGACCAAACAACCTTCATTACGAAATTTTCACAACCAGATCATGGATTTAATCCATTAAGGAGGGTATTTCCCAACACCAACCACAACCACAACCTCAACACCTTTCTATACTAAATTTCATTAGACCCATCAACATATTCAATTTGGGTCTTTCAAGTTCTATAACAATGGAGGAACCTTGGGTACTCAAGATTTCCCCAAGTTTTGTTACTCAACTCCAATCATTCAACCCACAAAACCAAACCAAGAAACATGAAATAGATGAGGGGATAGATACATACCATGATAGACGATTTTGTATGCAAAAGAGGAGAGAAGACAAGAAGCAATTTGTGCTTTGAAGTTCCAACTAAACCCCGCTACTTGTGTTTGTGATTTAGGCGTTTAGCAACTTGGGGAGGTACTGAGGAGGAGAGAAATTACCTGTTGAACTTATAGGGGATGTGGAGAACTGAAAAGCTTCTTGCTTTTAATTTACTGCAGTGATGTTTGCTTAAGCGCGATCACGGTAGTGTAACACGATCGCGCTGCCTTGACAAATTTCCCTCAGTGCTATCGGCACTGCAACAACATGATCACGCTGTACAGTTTCCTGGAGGATTTCAGCAACTCTCTATCTTGGCATGCGAAGGCTAGTGCGACGGGTACTTTTCAAATTGCGAAATGCACCTACTCTGCATATTCCAGCCACTTTTTAGCAGTTTACTATTTTGGGGTGCGGTGGCTTGTGCGACGGGCACATTTTGAAGGTGCGAAATGCACCCATTTTGCACACATTGACCTTTTTGGTTGCCTTACTGTCTTGGGGTTCATTTGCATATTTGCGCACACTTAGATGTGCGTTCGCACCCCATTTATCATGTCATTTTGGCACCCTTTTTGGTCCTTAGTTGGATTTTTATGAAGCCTCTACTTCTCAACCTGCCCAAACAACTTCAAAAAGACTTGAAACTTGATGGTTTAGTCAAAAATCTACAACTAAGCTACTATAATAAAGATTTTTTTTTGTAAAACTTCAAATTTTGAAACGATGGGTTTCCTCCCATCAAACACACAATTTAACATCGCGGCACGACGCCAGCTACCTCACCCTCGAGATTTCCACTTGGAAGATTTGAACCATCGACCCCAACATGAATCGAATTTCCAATGACAATCCCGGGGTGATGGTTTGAGCATGAGAAGGCCATTCTCTTGATTTCACATGTCGCACCTTTTACCCTTCAAGTGAGGGAAGACACTTTACCTTCTTTCCATGACAAACTCAAAACTGGATAAACCTTCATCCACCCTCCTTCCAATGTCTTCCAAAAGTTTGATAACTTTCACTTTCGTCCACTGAATCAAACTTAAGGTCGCACAAAAGTTGAAGTGGGATTTGGGCGTCTCCACCTTCAAGTTTGCCTCATTCATAACATCTTCACTATAAGATGTCATGGCATCATTCAACACCATGAAAATAAAAAAAATAAAAATAACTATTCACAAAAATTGAACTAGAGTAGGTAAACTTAAATCCTAAACTAACTCAATACACTAAATTGTTCCCCGACTATAGCGCCATTTTTGATAAAAGCTCAAATCTTGCTCTTCAATTAAGGAGGTCACATCGATCGCGTAGTCAAAATAAAATTTATAATTCCCAATGAGTGTCGGGGTCGAACCCAAGAGAACAATATAGTCGCGATCGAGCTAATAAAGAATCTAAGTAACTTATTGAAGTTCAATTAACGAAAAAGGGAAAAGGATATCTAAACGGGGTTTTTAGACTAAAACTAAAAGATAAAAGAAAAACAAATAAAAGATAGGTGATCAATGGCTTTCACCTTGCTTTAGTCAAGCAAGGATAACAAGGGGGATATGGGCTTGGGAATTCAAATTCACAAGACTTGCACCCGATTGACACCTAGGTAGTCTTGGCTAAAGGTATGCCTAACTGTCTCTCGACCAATCAAGCATATATCTCATGTTTTTTTTCTCAAACTAACTCGAGTAAGCAATAAACCAACCAAATAACTTGGGGAGGTCATCCTATCTCTAGCTCGGACCCTTAAATTGGAGATTCAGCGATTAGAGCTATGTCTAGCCTCCAATCTAGATGGATTCCCAAGTTCCCACTATTGAACCTTCTCAAATTCGAGAATTTCTCTCTCGAGCAAAAAACCAAATCAGTAAGCTAAGTCAATGTTTACAACCATTGACCATAAATTCAAGCATAGAAGATTCAATAAACCCAAATAAATTCAAGCATAGAAGATTCAATAGACCCAAATAAATTCAAGCATAGAAGATTCAATAGACCCAAATTATCACTAATACAAATCCAAAATCTCAAGTCAACAATACACCAAATAAATAGCAATTAAGAACAAGAGTTGAAGAATGAAATCTAAAGATTTTACAATACAAAGCATCCAAATCTTCACTCCTATGGTGTTGGTTGATGAACCTTGCTCCCAAGCTTGCTCAAAAGTTCTGAAAATAGCCAAAGATATGTTTTAAGATGGCTGAGGAGCCTTTTGTATCAATTGGGGTTTCCACCAAGGTGAAATGTCATTTCTGCACATTTTTACGTTCAGGTATCGCACTAACGTGGCACGATCGCGCTCAAGGGACTCATGCTGGTCAGCACCATCTTGTTGTCTTTGCGCGATCACGTCCTTGCCTTTGACTGGCATTGATAATCTCTATCTGTAGTGATATCACACCATCTTAGCACGATCGTGCAAAAGCCTGTCATCCGCCTTCAGCGCCATTGGCGCCCTTTCAGCGCGATTGCGGTGAGTTTTCCTAAATTCCAGAATTTTCTCCATCTTGACTTGTTTTCATCTGATTTCGCACCAATCACTTCTAAATCAGATAATCCTGCAAAATATAAGTAATGCGCATCAATTGCACTATTTTCCACTTATTATTAGAAAAAGCATAAGTTTAAGAGTTAAATAAGTAGGTAGAATACCAACTTATCACTAGAGAACGCACCTGGATCCTTGCAACAATAATATATACAGAGTGTTTAACGAACATGGTGGTATACCTGTAACCTCAAATAAAAGGGGAAGAAGGAAGAACAACTAACATAATCATGCTAACAATACAACAAATAAGATAAGAATGATCGGAAAGGCAACCTCACAAGCAGTACCATAGGAGAGAATAAGATAATCCACCAATGATTGGAAATGCAACTAATAAGTACTACAATAGGAGCGAGTAAGCTAATCTACCTATAGTCCCAATGGGTGCCCATACACTCGAGGAACTTAAACAAGTGAAAACAAACCCTCTGCTATCCCATACTACTGGTGCATACACTCAACAAATAGCAAACAATGGTGGAACCAAACACAGAATGAATGATATGATCAGGTGTGCCAGTGGTATTGTATGTATCTCCTCTGGTGCCTGCATGCCCAGTAGGTAGGATCCATAGAAGGAGTCCCCCGTATACCTCTACTACACCATATACCCCTCCTCCGGCACTCGCAGCTCGTAGCCCCTGGTCTGAATTGGCAAGGTCCATGGAGGTCTATGTACCATATATAAAATTTCAGAATCCCAAGATGAGTGCCCGAAATCTATCCGGGTCTAAAATCAGTAATTCTCAGAATATCAATGAGTGTTTGGAGTTTATCCGGGTCTAAATCAGTAAATCTCAGAATCCCAATATGGGTGCTCGGAGTCTATCCAAGTCTAAAATCAATAGCAAAATATGTCTAGTGCTCAGCTCGGCTGAGTCTAGTATATAATCAGTGTAAAAATCATTATATAATCTCTTTTATCCCAAGAAAATCATAAAAAGTAATTTTAAATCCATTTTAAGCCATTATTACTGAAAATAGGCCCTCGAGGCTATTCAAGGTTTAGAAAACTGGTGATAGTTAGGCCCACAGCCATAGTAGTAATAAATAAATGTAGGAAACCCTTTTTCATGATAATGATGATATGCTTGAGTAAAATCAATATCCCAACAATTCACAATCAACCTATCAGCCTTGCACAGGCTCAATATGTTCAACAACATAGATAACCAGCCTAATATCATAATTTAATATCCGATACTCATGGAAATTCCCTAAATATCCCACCATATATGGTCAAAAGGCATATACAAAGGCCACACATGGCTTCAAGGGTAATGGTACAATACTAGTTTAAATACCAAAGCCAATGTAGGAATTAAGACGGATAGAAGAAAACAGACAAGGTCTGGGGTGGCAACCTAGTAAACCCAACCCAAGGATGCTAAATAATACATTTATATTCTATATGTGCAAACTCTAAGGTACGTAAGTCATAACCTACCTAATGTCCCATGATAAGCTGCTAGAAGGATATCGTCCATGCCTGAGCTACTCCGAGAAGTCCCAAATAGCAAAGCAACTATCAAAATAATACTCCACTCGTCAAAAAGAAGCTAACGACACCTATAATGCTAATAATTTATTCGGGTCAAAATCCAGGTCAAAAGTGGGCTTGTGGGTCCTACAACTCAAAACCAGAAACAAAAATTGCCATGACGTTCCCAACATCCCCAGGAACATCATAAGTTAGTAATCTACCAAGTTATTAAGTCTTTAATCATGAATATTGCTATTTTTTGAAGTGATTTAGAGGTTCTTATGGACTTTATTAATATGAATGTAGGTACTCTTGGTCAAAAGTAGAAAACAAGGAATTAGACCCAAAAAATCTCAAAAAGAGTTGAAGTGTGAAGTTGAACTAAAGAGATGAAGATTTTGCCAACAGGTGCGATTGCCGTGCGACACACACAATGCTTTGTGCGGTCTGCACCTCCCTCCACATGGTGTTCAGAAGAAAAAGAGGAATCTGTTAAGGGGTGCAGTCGCCGTGCGACACACACAAGGCCTGGTGCAAACTCCACCCCACTTTGCACGAAGCTCAAAGTACAAGCCAAGTCACTGTCCCACTATTACAGAGTTGTGCGATGTGCTCAACGTGATATGCAAAACGCATATCACAACGCACATCTTCCAAGGGGCAATTTTGTCCACTTTTATGTGATGAATTGGGAACATTCTAAAATCTAATTTAGGCATAGTTTTTCATAGTTTTCATCTTTTGGAATATTGTTGAACAAGTTTTAACTTCCAAGGCAAGATGGAGGGTTTCATCCAATTCTTTCTTACTTCAACCTTGGAATTTGTAAATTGAGCTTGGATATTGGAAACTTCTTTCATTAATGAAAGGGAATTTGAATTACCCATTTGGTATTGCTTCTTATTCCTTTAGCATGAGTGACTAAGTCTCCTTGTCTAGGGGTATGTTGATGATGGGTGCTTGATATTGGGTGTGGGTCTTGTCTAATTGTGCTTATAATTGCTAAATTTATATGGGTCTAGTGAATTCTCCATGTTTTAACTCTAAAATTAATGGTTGCAAACATTGATTGAAATTACTTGATTGTGTTCTTGATTAAGCAAGAGGTTCATAATTTTGGATGAGAATTCACTAGTGGGTACTTGGGATTAGCTCAATTCACCGGAAATACCCATTCAAGTGTCTAAGCTAGAGATAATGTGATTTGCCCAAGCGTATGTTAGTTGGTTGTTTTGTAAACAATGGTGCTCTAGCACAGACCATTGGAAATATGCTGTTAGATAAAAAGATTAGCATTCACACTTAAAACCAATGCTAGCTATGTCATTTATAAAGAATTTACATAATTGGACCAGTACCCTATCCCATGTTTGAACCTCATCGGATGCATACCCCTAGTCATTCTCTCTCTTGTTACAAACTCACATTTATTTTATTGCTTGCTTGAATTGTGAACGAGATAGAAATTCCCAATTCCCCCCAATTTAATTCTATTATTACTTAAACATTGAATCTAATTGTGATTGACGTACTACAATCCCTTAGGCTACTCTGCCAATTCTCTGTGGGATCGAGCCTGACTCCCATCGGGAAATATAAATTTTGTTTTGCTTAAAAATGGCTTTCACCTCCTTATGGAGAGTGTTACTTGAGCGTTATCAAAAATTGCTCCATTGTTGAGGAGTTTGTTTTGAGTAGCCTTTTTGATTAACTAGTGAAATCACTTTGTGAGTTTTTGTTTGCTTTTTTACTTTATTTGTTGTTTTTGGTTTGTGAGCAGGTTTCCCATGAGAGAGGTGGGCGACAATGGAAGTGTTGAAGGTTTTATGGACGAGGTCCTTGAGCCTAAACTTCAAGGAGGAATAGGTGCAATCTGCCTACCTCTAACAATTGGGAATGCGGTGTTCCATATCACTAGCACCATGCTCCATCTCATACAAATGAAGGGGTTATTTGGAGGGGCTGCACATGAAAATGCCAATAGGCACATCCGTAATTTCATAGAAATTTTCCATCTTTTGATCTTCCACAACATCCCCCAAGAATCTATTCGGCTTAACCTATTCCCATTATCTCTCATAGGGGAAGCCACAAAATGGTTAGAGGAGCTTCCCAAAGGCTCAATCACCACATGGAATGGTCTTGTTGAAGCCTTTGTAGTGAGATTTTTCCCTCCCTCAAGAATGATGCAATTGAGGGATGAAATCACTAACTTTATTCAACTGCAAGATGAACCATTACATGAGGCGTGGCTATGATTTAAAAAGAAGCTATTGTTGTGCCCCAATCATGGACTACCGGATAATTTCCTTCTCCAAAGCTTCTATAGGGCTTTGAATTCGATGAATAAGTCCATGGCCAACAACCTTGCCGGTGGAACCTTCATGGATCAGCCATATGGCATTGCCTCAGCCTTTCTAGAGAGGATGACCAAGATAAATTACGCTTGGCACATAAGGGAGGCTGATGTTACCACGATGGTGACCTCATCAATTTTGACAAATGAAATGCACCGTAAAGTTGAGGAAAGAGATGAGGCTTTGGCAAAAATGCTAACACAAATTGATCTCTTGGCCAAATATATGATGGGACCCGATAAAACTAAAAGTGTAAATGTTGTGAGTACTCCAGAGCTTTAAGCAAGTGACGAGGTGGTGTTCACCATCGTGGATGGAAAAAATTTTCAACTTGTTGATGGGTTCTCATCCCGAGTATTATCACCCGAGAGATAAGAATCAAGGTTGGATTAAGGATAAAGAGTGAGACAGAAATTGGAGGGATCGTGACAAAAAGGGCGATAGATATAATCACCAGAGTTGTAATCCATATGTGCCCCCTTCTAAGGCCGATGATGCATTTCAAACTTCCATGAGAAATCGCGAGCATTCAAAGATTGAAGATATGCTATCCCGTGTCTTACAGAAAGTCGAGTCTATGAATAGTAGAGTGTGTGAGATGAAAAATAAAGTGTCGACCCTTCATCAAATGGTGAGATCACACTCGTCTTCTATCAAACATCTAGAGGCCCAAATGAATCACTTGAAAAATAATTTATTGGTGGTGAAAAATTTACATCACAAATGATGAACTTTGATATAACTTATAAATCGGCAGTAAAAATAGTTACTTGAAAAACTGTTAAGTGTAGCTTAAACCAAGCTATCCATTTTCTTAATTGAAAGTTTGTTTGATTAATTAACCCATATCCCATATTAAGACCCCATCAGAAGCACACCCCTAGTTTTCTTTTGATTAATTAAATTGTGTTTACGTCTGCTTTTGTCACATTGTGAATTATTTTCCCAAACCTTATTCTCCTAATTTTACTTTTATTTGCTTGAACAATTGCTAACTCTAGTGAATTGAATTTTGATGTTTAGTGGCAAACCATCATCCCATTCTCTGTAGATTTGACCCTAACATCCCATTGGGTTATTTACTTGTTTTGCTTGGCGATCATTACTACCTTCTTCAGAAGAGTTCTTTTAAACGTCATCAAATTGTCATGCTACCAGGAAATGATTGAGAGTTGAGATACTATCATTGATCCGCGATGTAAAATCAAGTGCTTCTTGGGAGGCAACCCAAGTGTTTTAGTTTATTTCCTTTACCTTTTGTTATTTTTTGTGTCTTTTAGGAATACAAAGAGGTTGAAAAATGGCTAAGTGGAAGAAATATTTCGAAGGACATGTGAGAAGGACCATGCATTTCGCATGTGTCAGTTTGCGGCTGTAGGTGGCATTGCCTTTACTAGCAGTGCACTGATAAGAAAAATAAAAATTTGAAGGCATATGCAATCTGAGGGGCGAATCGCCCCTGCAGATTTGTTCTTTGCCCCTGCCATCACGTACCAATCCAGAAACCTGACAATAATTCAATTCAAAAATATCACTTACAAAGTGACATGTGAAATTCATATCGTCTTGTGTAAATCACATATCACGATGCAAGTATAGGTATGTTTGAATCTTGTTTGACCTGCCCGTTGACCGACCCAACTCGAAAATTTAACCCGCGTCCTTATTTCTTGTTTTTCTCCTTTAAACCTTCACCCACAACCCTTTTTCTCCTATACTTCTCATAAAATATCAATAATTCTTTCCCTAGACTCCTTCAAACTCCCACACTTTCTCCTCAATCTCTTTATCCCTCACCACCACTCCACAACTAAAGCACACACTACCGCCACACCTTTATTTTCCGGTGAAAATTTTAGGCCTCCATTGTTAAGCAAAAAAAGCTTTAATTTTTTTGCCTTTGAATCTCTCTTCTTCACCTGTGGTAAATTACCCATTGTTAAATCCTTATTTTTAATAGATTGGGAACGTTATTTGTGAAGCATACTAGTTTAATCTACCATATTGAGTTTTGGGTGAGATCTGATTTTTGGGACCTCAATTTTGGGGAATATTGTTGTTTTTGCTTGGGAAATACTTGATAGATCATGTTTATAGAATGATGCATGCAACTTGTTATAATTTCTAACCCTTAATTTCTAGCTTATGGGTGAAGCCTGTTAACCCACTTGCGATGATGCAAGGTCTGGCCCAATGATAGATTGAGTGACATTATTTTTAAAGGAAAATCATCATCTTCGAAAGTTTTTGATTAAATATTATTGTGATGGGCTGAAATAATATATCACTGTGCCTTTATGTTATTATGATTGATTATAATTGTTCAGTGAGCTCTTTGGTTAAGGAGAGTGAAATCTTGTTGCGTTGAATATGCTTGAATGATTTTCATGAAAGCTTGATGTTCCCGATAATATATGGGATAAAATCCTTATTAAAGGAAGTCGTTAAGCATATCTTTCATAATGTTTGGGTCTTGTTGGTATGTGAAGTTTTTTGGGGAAGTCTGAGTACCCCGATAACTTAAAAATGGATCAACTAGTACTTGTTATGCCTTAGCCCTGCTGAATTATGTGTTTCATAACCTTGTTCTCACTTGCATTCCACAGGTATGGCTTTGCAAATAGCATATGCAACACACATGAAAAAAAGAGAGTTGAAAAACTCTAACTTTTTCCATATGCATTTTGCCTGCAACATGTAGATCTTCACTTGCAAAATACATGAGGCATCACATGTCTGTGTTAAAATTTCCAGCCTACTGCCTATAAGGATGAAGGAACATGCGAGGCACAAAATAGCTGAGGTGATTCACACTTGCCTTTTCCCTTTACATCTGCTCTACCCAGGTTTTTTGCCAGCATGGGCGAAGTCACTTGCGAAGCACAAGTCTTCACTTGCGATTTGCATGTGACTCACACATGCCATCAGTTTATGTGGTGTCTTTTTCTTCTACTATGCATTCAGTTCCTTTTTGTTTCTTTTCTTTTGATTATTTTACCTCTTATAATTAATTACTCCCTCAAATTCATGCATGGTTCCTAGTGCTAACATCAATTTCCAGGAATATGACTTTTTGTAGGCGCCACCCAAAAGGGAATGCCACCAATGAAGATTTAACATCTGCAAATCAGGCTGCCCTGCAAAATATAGGACCATTTGAATCGCAAATTCGATTTGTCCTTGAGGGGATGGAGTCTTACTATCTCACATTTCACGAGAAGCAAAGTTTTTCGGAAGAAGTGGGGTTAGATATAGACTCCTTAAAAGATGAGTTCCCAAATATATCCAAGCAGTTCATCAAAAAGGACTGGGATGAATAAGATAAAGCTCTCGGCCCTTTTTTCCCTAGATTGGTACGAGAATTTTATGCTTCTTATCGAGCCAGGCAAGATATTCTTAACCACAAGGGTCCAGTGAACAAGATACCTTGTTTATAATCAGTCTTAGTAGCGGACAAGGAGGTTGATATTACCCCTGAAGAAATTAATTCTATTAGTTGGGATGATGTCTCGCGAATAGCATCAGGGATCGCTCTATGCATAACTTCAAAGGACGACTAGTATGCTTGGGTTGCTAGTGTCATTTTCGAAGGAAATCCTTTTTGGGAAACATCAAAAGGTATTATCTCTCATCAGGATCTTAAGTTTGAGGCCAGGATGTGGTTGGATTTTGTGTGCACCTGGCTTATTCCAATTCATAACACCACCCATGTAACTATCAAGGTGTCTATTCTCATCTCATGCATTATGACTAGTTTTCGAGTCAATGAGGGTGAAATTATCGT
The DNA here is from genome assembly GCA_003996215.1 of Jaltomata sinuosa. NCBI lineage: Eukaryota > Viridiplantae > Streptophyta > Magnoliopsida > Solanales > Solanaceae > Jaltomata > Jaltomata sinuosa. The sequence goes on from QJPP01003489.1 coordinate 35,161, forward strand.
AGAATAATTCAAAAGAAGAGCTAGAGATCAATCTACTTCCATGCCCTTCCATGTTCTTATTTGTAATTTGTGTCTATGGGCACAAAATTCGTCGAGTGGATGGCATGATTGATTTGTCCACAAAGAGGTACAAAGATGCTCCATCCAATAAAAATGAGGTGCCTTCATTAAAGTCCAAATGTATTGGCAGGTACAAACCTTACTTTAATTACAACACCTAACTATTCGAAAGAACTACCTCCTACCCCTGGGGTGTCATACACTACCCACACTATTCCTTCAGCTAGTTCAACTGCATGTGGTTTACTCAAGCTGACTCAAGTGGCCCACCACAATGATGAGTGTTTGCACAAGGTAGCTAGGGATATTCCAAGCATGATTCAGATCGCGATAAAGTCAGCTTTAAAGCCAGTATTGGCTAACTTTCACAAACTATGTGCTCAAGTTGACATAGTAGAGAAGGATGTTGATGCACTCTAGAAAGAAGTACCTCCACCCACATCCAAAATCCCACACTTGGATCTCTATTTACCGGCTCCTGATTTAGCATCACCTCAAAGAACTAGGACTTCTCTAGATGATTGGTGGGTGGATGAAACCCACTCGAATGTTTGGGCTAATTCTGAAATTCCACAATTTTGCTTGCCAGATGAGAATGCTATGATGCAATAAGAAACACAAGAGCAAGTGCACCCTTTATCTCACTTGGCAAATAGAGATCCTCGTATTAGACCCATATGGGTGGCTCCACCTCCATCACATCATGAGTTGATGATGCTTTCGGATAAATGGGAGATTGTCAATCCGCTTTATCCCTTTCAAGTCAGGTGGGATCCACAGATTCCTTTGGTGTAATAGTTTCAGATTGATCCAGCCCATGCATATATTCTACCACAACCCAGGACCTCGAGGGAACCATATATGTTTTATTCGAGAAGGCATCATCCTCAACCTTAGGTCCCCAAGGAGTTCTTGCACTTCTTCTCCTTGTATAAGTTTTTGTGCATTGAGGGCAATCCTTTATTTTAGTTTGGGGGTGTAATTATCATTTAAGCCACTGTTAGCCATATCTAAATCTATACTAGTGGGTTTTTGTGATCTTCATTCTGCCCTTGCCGGGCTTAATTTTTAGTAATGTTTTGAATGTGAATGTCGGGTTGGTCCTACACGCTCAATTTCTCAATTGTTTGATGACCCGTGCTTTTAAAATGCACTTAATGCCTACGCCAAGGCTTGTTTTCCATTGGTCCATGAGCGTATAACTCGATGTCTCCTTTTTAAAAGTAGATTAGTTGAATAAACTCCGAGAGTTTTCTTCATACCACGGTTCTTTACCAAGGAGAAAATATTTTATTTTGTTTATTTTTGTGTCAAACTGGGTTGGTGTTTTCCTATGGTAGATTGATAGGCAACTTTCTTAAGGGAAAATGCTAAGTTTTAGTGTAAAAATTGAGTCCATTTTTTGCTTGTCTCAAAATGGGCCCACCAAAAAATTTTCTTGGCAAGAAATTTGCATATTGATGGAAATAGGGAAAAATGATTTTTTTTACTAAAAGCATTTTCTTGTCATGACTTGTGCATTCTCCATTTGGCTTGATCAATTCACAAACGAATGTTAAGAAGAACTCAGAATTTCTTGTCAAAGTCATTTGTCCTAATTGATTTTGAGACTAGTTGTGAAATTCTTGTATTGTGATGCCTTGTGTGGTAAGGTTTTACTTCATTCTTATGCATATGTGTTGTCTAGAACTTTTTTCCAGTGTGATTCAAGGCAAAATCCTAGATGTTGCCTAGTCTGGAAGATGACCTTAGGCCTTTTTTGTACACAAATGACCTTCCATTTACATTGATCCTAGTAAGCCCCTTTGAGCTTGTGACTTTTCTTTGGCACCTTGTTAGACACCTTGACCCTTTTTGGATTCTCTATTCATGCACCCATCCTCCTTAATGGCTAGAAAGTGAAATGTAGGTTAAAAGCCTATGTTTTGGGGGAATTGAAATGTTAATATACGCAAAAGCCCATGTTTGGGAGTGTATGCATACAATATGGAGAAGAAAATAAATTGTGCTTTAATTCAAGGTAGCACCTTAGGTTAGAAATGAAAATTGCTCTAAGACATTCAAGGAAGTGAGCAAAATGACAAGGAAAGGAGAAATTGGTGCTACCTAATGAATGAAACAAAAAGGTGTTGAATGAACAAGTTAAAAAGGGAGCTTGGGTTGTGAGAGGGAGAAATAAGGTGAAGTAAATGTTTGAAAATGTGAGTGGTGCTTTGAATGATCACAAGTAGTGTTAGGGAAGTTTAGTCACTTGAACCAAATGTAATCCTCACCTTAACCCTAGCCAACATCATTGCCCGTAAGTGCTTAGCAATTCCAAGCTTGGTAACTCTACATTAGTGGTGAATTACATGAAGGGCAAGCCTATAGTTAAATGCATATACACTTGAACTTCTTTGAGAGAGTGAGAGACTTTTTGGTTCTCTTATAATACCTTTATTATGAATTGCATGATGGTGAGTGGGATCCTCTCTTGTAGTGAGTGGCATCACACACTTGAAATGAATAATGAAGTATCTATTTCAATTGAAAGGAATGAATGAGACAAGTTATGTGGCAATATCGAGGCAAACTTTGAAGGTCAATGCCAATGACTTGAAAATCTTGATGATATTGTTTTGAATGACAAATCCCCTACTTTTGAATGAGAAATGAAATCCTTTTGGTAAAAGTTTTGAAATGAGTACTTGCCTTGAAATTGTGGTAATACCAATTGAGATGAGCATTGTAGTTGAGTCTTATGTTTGTTAGTTTCCTTAAGTTTTTGAGTCGATATAATCTTGTGTATATCCCTTGTGTTTTGAGAACCTATTTCAATCCTTACCTTGTGAGTGTCTTGCTTGAGAACAATTAATAGTTCGAATTTAGGAGTTTGATAAGTTGGTAATCTACCAACTTATTGAGCCTTTATTCATGAATTATTGCCTTTTTTATGAGAATTAGAGGTACTTATTGCCTTTTTTTACGTAAATATAGGTACTCTTGGTAAAATGAAGAAATCAAAGGATTTGAACCCAAATAGCTTAAAATGGAGTTAAACTACGAAGGTGATCAGAAGGGAAGAATCTCTTAAGAGAGGCAAAGTGATGTGCGAGCCGCAAAGAAGCACCTGTATTTCGCTGGTGCCATCACACATGGAGGAGCAAAAACTGCCTGAGAAGTAACTCACATACGAGCCGCACTTTGCCAAGGGAGATCTCCCATCCCCTCACACCTTACTCGCACACTACTAGAAATTTACTACCTAAGAAGATAGGCACCTGCGATCCACAAACCTCAAGGGGTATTGGCAGGTGCCTTCCCACTTCCATAGCATATGCCTGGAAGGGCAATTTTGTCTAATTACATGTGACATATTTGGAAAGGTGATAACGCTCAAAAGTACTCTCCAATGGAGGTGATTGCAATTGTCAGATCAAAACACATTTGTATTCCCAATGGATGTCGGGGTCGTACCCACAGAGAATAATATAGTCGCGATCGAGCTAATAAAGAATCCAAGCAACTTATTGAAGTTTAATTAACGAAGAGGGGAAAATATATATAAAAGGGGGTTTACAAAATACATCTAAAGATAAAAGAAAATCAAATAAAAGATAGATTGATCAATGGCTTTCCTTGCTTTGAACAAGCAAGGACAACAAGGGAAAATTGGGAATGGGAATTATATTCACAAGACTTACACCCGATTTAACACTTAGGTAGTCTTGGTTAGAAGGATGCATGACCGTCTTTCGACCAATCAAGTATATATCTCGTGTGTTCTCTCGAACCACCACGAGTGAGCAATAAATCAACCAAATCAACTTGGGTAAATTGGTCTATTTCTAGCCCCAATTCTTAGATGGGAGTTTCCGACAACCAAATTATCTATAACTTTGATCTAGAGTGGAAACCCCAAATCCCCACTATTAAACCTTCCCGAATTTAGGGAAATCCTCTCTCAAGCAAAAATCCAAATTAGTAAGCTAAGTCAATGTTTACAACCATTAACTATAAATTCAAGCATGGATGATTTAATAGACCCAAATGATAAATCAAGAGAAAGAACAAGATTTAGAATTAAAAACCCAAAATAAGTATTATCTCTAACACAAATTCCAAATCTCAATTCAATAATTACACTAATAAAATAGCAATTAAGAACAAGAGTTGAAGAATGGAAACTAAAGATTTTACAATAAAGAGCATCTAAATCTTCACTCCTATGGTGTTGGTTGATGAACTTCCTCTCCAAGCTTGCCAAAAGTTGTGAGAATAGCTAAAGATGTCTTCCCAATCGGCTGAGAAGAGTTTTATGTGAATTGGGGAAATTTCCATTTTTGCTCCGCAGCTAATATTACTTCTTCGCCTACGCATGTGGTCCATCGTATTCGTGAAGAGTCTTCTGTCAGGTTGACCTTCACGTACGTGGAAAGACTACCACATTCACATAGCTTTTGCTCAAGTAGCCTCCGCGTACGCAGAGGTTCTGCCGTGTTTGCACAGGCTAATCAACTGCCAAATCTTTATTTCTTTCGAATGGCTCCTTTTTGACTTGTTTTCATCTGAATTCTTCCCAAACACTTCTAAAACACAAGACCTGCAAAATGGAAGTAATCCGTGTCACTTGCACTATTTTTCAACTTTAAACTAGTAAAAGCATAAGATTAGAAGTTAAATAAGTAGGTAGAATACCAACTTATCAAACCCCCAAACATGAACTATTGCTTGTCCTCAAGCAACTAAAAATTCCATTTCAAGTGGCACACAACACAAGTGCAAAGACATCACTTAAAGTCAAGGAAAACCCATTTCAATCACCAAGTATGACTTCGGTTGGTACTAGCGATTAGTCAATTACATGATAACTTAATCTAAACATGCCCCTCAATTAAAAACGCAATTCAAGGATGCAATGGAACTATAAGAAAAACCAAGGGACAACAACCAATCCTCAAGATGTGACTCAAACCACTAGCTTACCATTTTCTCTTTTGACTCATTTTTGGAGTTTATCAATGTCACCAATATCCTAATTCACATGCCCTCACAAGAACGAAAGTCCCAAAAGCACATTATATACAAAGGAAATCACAAGGGACAAATACAAACACTCATACTCACAAGGAATTTCAAGTACTAACAAGTATCAACCATAGGCTTGCCTTTATTTTCATTTGCCACTAGCTCAAGAACAATTGGTTGGAGATCACAAAGGGCTTTTCTAAGCTTGTAATGTAGGCTCAGGGATGGGTAGTATACACATATGGATTCAAGTGACTACATCCTCCTCGAACTCTACACAACTTTTCCAATTCAAAACCCAAGCCATTCCTTTTCATTTTCATTCAACACGAGGCACCTATTTCACTTATTTTCATTCGGGGCCTAAATCTTTATCATTCTATTCACCTTAGAGGATTCATTTATTTTCATTCCTTTCCTCGTTTCCTTTCATTTTGTTTTCTTTTTCAAATTCTTCCTTCTTTTTGGTAATTCTTTTTAAGAAACAAACCATGATTTACTCATTTAGCACTCATCCAAGGTACCTTTTATCAACCCCCAAACTTAGGCTTTTAGCCTCGATTTCACACTTGTAGAGTTCAAGGAGGGATGGGTTGAATAGAGGAATTCATGTTCAAAAATGGTTCAAACCTTGTATCAAGGTTGCCAAAGAAAAGGTATAATTCTCAAGAGGGGTGACTAATGGTTCAATTTAAGTGCAATGGTGGCTTTAAGGCTAAGTAGGCTTCAATAATCACAAAGAAGGCCTAAGATCATTTCTCCAACAAAGAATAATCAAGACTAGCATTAATGACTAACCGGGAAAGTTCTAGTTAACACAAGCAAGCACAAAATTATTCAAATAAACCTCACCACACATGGCATGCGAATCATTCAAGAAAGATCGATTTTAACTTCCAAACAAGAACAAAGAAGAGCCATTCTACATTATCACCGCTAATGAGCTAAGAGTCACAAAAAGATCAAAGGGGTTGTTAAAAGCATCATTCTTCGCCATGCACTTTGCATAAATTTTTTGGAAGGGTATGCCTATTTCACTTAACATGTAAGACTACTTCATTAGTACCAAACAAGTCAATCATAACAAAAACCTCAAAAGACGATGATTTGACCATAAGAATGATGTCACTCAGTATATCATTGGGACAATTCATCTATCTACATTGGTATGGCTATGCAAGGTGGATCAACACAATTATCACAATCTCGGAGCATATGCGATTCACACTTGTCAAAGTGCGGGTCAAACTTGCAACGCACAGGACAAATAGTGGGCATGTGCTAAGCTCATGCAATTCGCACGTCGACATGTGCGGTACAAGTATTCCCCAGCTCAGACAAGTTCCATTTAGCCTAACGGGTACTCAGACTTCCTCTGGCCTACAATAACCAACACTCAACTACAAAATAGCAAAAGAAGCTAAAAAGTAAAGAAAACTAAAATGCTAAACCATCAACTTCTTCCATACAACAACAAAAACCGACGAGGGTTTAAGTCCATAAAGCACACCCGACAAGGGCACAATAATATATAAACAAACAAAATAAGCTCGGCAAGGGCACAATAATATCCAAAACAACAAAACAAGTTCGGCGAGGGCACAATAATATCCATAAGTAAAGCAAGCTAAACTAGAAAGATAGAGTGCGGATCGACACGCCACCCCCGATTAAGATAGGGCAGTGCCCTCACTGCATCAAAGTAAGGAATAAGTTTGAAGGGGTGATACACCCAAATTACACCTCTTTTTAGAAGCGTAAGCAATCACTGATAAAATATAGAATCTAACAAAGGTTAGGGTCGATCCCACCGGGAATATGGTAGGACTATGGTCGATTAATGTTTAATCGCATTTTAGTCATTTATTTCCCTCAAAAGTTTTTTTTAAAGTAACAAGTAATAGTAGTAACTAGAATATAAACAGGTAAAAAACATCAATTTCAACAGTTGTTATCAATAATGGAAGCGACTAGGGTAGTGTTCCCCATGAGATCATAACTTAGTAAGGCTTTTCTACTTGGTAAACTTGTTTGATACTTAGCATGCAAAATTAGTAAGTTGGGTTTATCTAACTCCTTGGTCCGGTAGCTAGACCAATTTCACCACACCCCTTGGTCTGTCCGCGGGTGTATGCTCTACTAACCTTTACCCTGGATCCCAGATTAGTTATTCCCGAACAAGGTCAAGCCATTAGATGAGGGTTGGTAGCCTTAAATCTCCATCGTTGAATGATCTTTTTCCCATCCATTACCTCCTTGGTACGGCAAGTAAGGATAAGGCGAGTTCTAACATTGTACACTGCTAGAAAGCAATCATCACGAAGGGAAGAACAATACATGCATAAATATCGCCCTAGAATTACTAAGTACTTTGCCTACTTTGTTAATCCTTCATGGTTCCCACAACCCTAGTTGTGGATTTAGCTACTCATATTCATAAGTGGATGATTAATGGTTGTTTGTCCAATCATCAATAGATACTTACAAATTAGTGTAAAAGAATTATGAAATCTTGAAGAAAATATCAAGAACACTTCAACTAATCAAGAACTTGTGTTTAAAGTCAACACCAAAACAATAATGTCATAACTGGTGCAAAATAATATGTAACAACCAAAAATAAAACCTAAGGGGAAGTATTTATAGACAGAGAAACTAAATTCTAACAAAACGAGGAGAAGCTGGATTCGGCAGTGCCAACGGGATGCCCCACAGGCTGTTGTGGGTGTGACGGGCATCGTGGGTGCCCGTCAACCTTCTTTATGTCTTCAAGTCCAGACTTCTGCCTTGGTTTGACTGGATGAGGTAACGGAACATTATAGCTGTGAAGGACCATCATGACCCTCATTGGCTGCACTTGGCAACTTTCTACATCCCTGCCTCATTTTCACGGGCAGTCTTGACGGGGCGTCATGATTGTCGTGGGAGTTGAGGATGCTCATCGCCCTTCCTTGACCTCTTACATGCTCCTCTAGATGGTTTTGACGGGCTTAGCGATGTCCTGTTGTGTCTACCACGGGCTTCATGGGGCTAATCGAGCTCAAATGCCTTAGCCCCTCTTGCTGCCCTGTTCCAACGGTTTGCCCCATGGTCTGTCGTGAGAGTGACGCCCGTAGTGGCTTGTCTTTTCCCCAGAAAACTGCAACTTTTTGGTCTTCCCATCTATTTCATACTTTTTCCCAGAATAACTAGAAAACGACATTAAATCCAACAAAATGTGCTTAAGAACTCTAAAAAATCCTTCGTTTTAAGCGTTGAAAGTGCCATCAAATCCTGGCACATCAACACCCTCAACTTAGAATGTTTGCTTGTCCTCAAGCACCAAACAAAAACAAAACCAAACGACGCTTAAGTAGTAGAAAATCATAAACTGTAACAACAACTTGATTCGTTAAACTTTCACTTTCCAAGATAGTACCCACTCCTTAATAGCTCAAAAACCTGTGCATTTTATCAAAGTATCAAAACAACACAAGACGTATCCATGAGTGATAACAGGATATTTACGAGTAAGCCAGCATACACACCAAACATTCAAACCAAGTAATTAGCAATCCACTATACTCTAGTGCCCTCACAATAAAAAAGTCCTAAATCACATGAGATATCAATTTACACTCAGGGACTGGGAAACCACTCACTCTCACAAAGATGTTCAAGTTGTACATGCGTGATACCATAGGCTTGCCCTTATTTTATATGCTTCGGCTTTCAAATGGTTCGGTTAGGATCACTATAGGAATTTCCTAGGCTTGTAATATAGGCTTAGGGATGGGAGTGGTACATTTGGGTAAATAGTGACTATGCCCTCTTTGAGACTACAATTACTTCGTTATTTTCTCCACTTTTTAGTTCTTACTGGTTGCCTCCTTTCTTTCACTCTTTTCCTACTTTTATCAAGCTTCTGGTGTGGCTTCTATTGCATTACTGCACTTTGTCTTTTCATTCATTTTTCTTCTTTCTTTTCTTTTTATTCATTATTTTTCTTTTGCATGCCAACCACAACTAGTTTCTTTCTTTATATTGCTTAACCATTCTTTTCATACCCAACACTTCCTACTCACCCCTACAGTAGCCACCCTCAACTTAGGCTTTTAGCCTGAGTTGAGGTGCACGATGTCCAAGGAGGGACCAGGGCCAAAATAGAGATTTATAGGAAACGGGAAGGTGAATAGGTTAACAATAAAAAGGTTCACTTTACGGCTCAAAGTTAGGGATCAAGTGGATTACTTAGCATTTGGTAGGTCATTTTGGCTGAAGTGGACTAATTCAAAAAGGTCCTATGATCATGTCCCAACTAAACCATTCTACAACCTAAGCACGACTAACCATGCAAGTTCTAGATCGTACCATACAGCTAGAACAGATACTAAGCGGCTCACTTCACACATGGCACAAAGTTAAGGCTACAGATTAGCTAACTACTGGTTTCATGCTTTAGCTTAAGCTACTTGTCTCATTTATATGCATGCTATCATTTACAGATCCACCTAATTCAGTTGTAACACTTTATTGCACAACAATTTGGAGGGGTCTCTATTTTTCATAGAACTCTATTTCCACAAATAAAATCATGGTTGCAATTAGTTCAACAAAAATTAAATATCCTCACGAAAAGAACGCATGCAAGAACATCCCAAGGATTTGGGTACCTTGTAAGTACCCTCATGGGTTGCCTCCCATGCATCACTTGATTTAACATCGTGGCACGATGCGAGTGTTTTGGCTACTCAGACTTCGCCAAAATGCTCTACAAAAAATACACCCAGATGACTATAGCTGCCCCCACCCCCCTCTAAAAAATGGTGCATTATCCCCACTGCACGAAAAATGATAAGCAAGGGATATTAGGCATACTTGTGGTGCCTAACGCCATCATGGTGTGTAGCAGAAGTCGGGCCCTCTAACTCAGTGCCCGAAGATGTCTCAACAATAGAGGTTGCCTCTGGAGTCCTCTCAATCACAATATCAGCTGCCCGAGTAGCGTCAATGTCACCAACTCCCATAATGGGGTCTAAAGAAGTTTCTTCTATCGGTACTGCAACACCACTCGCGGAATCACCAGTCCCAATGCCATCAACCTCAATTTGCTGCATATCCAGAGATTCTTTCTCTCCTCTTTTTTCTTTTGTGAGTTTGGGCTAAGAGGAGCATCATTAGCTTGGACCTGCTTGTCTTTGCTCTTCCTCTTCTTTTTGCACTCAGAGGGGTCAAGAGGTAATTCAGCTTCTCTTTCAGGCTCTTGTGCTGCTGCTGGGTCCAAGTTTTCCATTCGGAGGCCGGGGTCCATAAAATCCCATAGATTAAGTGTGGGCTCCAGCGTGATCCATGGCAGGACCACTGGAGCCTTAGCCTGAGAAGGCGGGGGATTCTTCAATTTCTCAACATCAACTTTGAGCTTGGCAACTTCTATTTTCAACTCTGTAACCTCCAACTCACCCATCTCCTTCAGTCTCTCATCCAGCCTATCCTCCAATGCATCAATCTGGGCATATACAATTAGAAACGGGGCTATGGCCCTTTGAATTGAAGCATTCACAATTGGCTGGAACTGTGCTAAGAATGCTTTCATTTGTGCTTTATGTTCAATGATCCTCTGGATCGTGTCAGCAAAATTTTCCAGATGGAAGGCAAAGATAGCATCTGAATCCTCTGCTGAAGGTGCTTCAGAGGCAGATGGACCAGCTGCAGTAGTAGACGGCCCACCTCTGGTATGCTCGGAGTGGATGCCTTGTGGGGTAGGTCTTGGCGTAGGAGATGCGGTCTCTTCCAGTGTCAGGATATGTGCCTCAAGAGTAAGAGCCAATGGCTCGAAAGTACCGCTCAACCCCATCACTCGTGTCTCATCTTTGGAACGCTCCGGATGGTGAGTCCTTGCAGCTATAGCTCTATCAACCCATGCAAACTTTGGGACATGTGCTTCTTCACACAACTCAGTGATCAAGCATGGAAACGGGTAAGAAGAAGCTATTTTTGTAACTCGGTCCCGGATCTCCTCTGCAATGATTTGCCCAAAATTGAGGTTGTACTTGGACATCAAAGCAGCCACTAGGATGGCCCTTTGTAGAGTGAGTTGGTTGTCAGCACTCGTTGGCATGAGCTGGAGCCGTACTAGTGCCCACCAAAACTTGGCCTCAAAAGAGAGAGAGGCTTTATGGATCTGCGGCTTGTCTTGGCTAAGCCACATTAGTGTCCCAGTCGTAGTCAGGCGCTTGGCCAACCACTTTGTTTGCTTCTCCTCATGTTTCACCCGGTAGTCATAATCGATGGTTTCTATGGGTGCCTTATACTCTGGACTGAAAAGAAATTTATTGATGGTCTCAACCAAGATGTTGATTGGGACACCCCTTACTGGGATGCTCTCAAGAGTGGGCAAGTCTGCATTTTCTGGCTCTTTTTGCACAACCCTTCCTGGATGGCTTGATAATTGGCATAGAACTCTCTTATGAGAGTTAGCTGAAAATCTGAGAGGGGCTTGCTAGTCCAGCCCAACCTGTAATGTCGAAAGTATGTGTCCAGCTTGGGGAAGTTCTTCAATTTGAACGGGTCTATTCTCCACTCTTCCGTGATGGGCCTTCGCAGATTACCTCTTGCTGTGACTTCAAGGCCATAGTCAAATATTTTCTTTGCCCCCTCAACCCTCCATCTGACTGTCTCTCTAGTAAGTCCCAGTGCTGCACCAGCACCGGATGGAGTAGGTAAAGGAATGTCCTTATCTGGTTTGGTAGTCTCCATGTCAGACTCAATATTACCCTTATCTTCTCTTGCCTTACTGTGCTCTGACCCTGAACCATCATCATCTCCCAACTCATTTGCTGTTCCACTTGAGACGTGTGTAGCCAATTCTTTCCCAGTGTTGGCATAGCGCTATGTGCACTAGTCTCAAATGAGATGGAGGACGATCCTTGTTTTTCAGTGGATGAATTGCCCCTCTCCTCTTCAGACTGGTAGGCAGACACAACCAGCTTCCTCCTGGCGGTACGGACAAGAGGGGTGTTATCTGAGTCACTCATTTCGGCTTCGGAATCGGTGGGTTGATCCTTTAGCCGAGATGGATTGGAGGCATTCTTAGCTTTCCGGTCCCCCCCTCATTGTAGCAGTGTCTTTGGTGCCATGTGGTACCTGCAGGTAACCAACGTTAGCAATCGGGACCAAAGTAAAACCCAAAAAATAAATAAAAAAATCTATACTTAGGAAAGTTTCACAGAAAAATCACCCTCCCACGGGCGTGGGAGGGCCGATGTCCCATGGCCCTGAACGTCAGAATGAACCAGTGGGGTTTATAGTGAAAATCTCCCTCCTACGGCCTTGTGCCACGGGCGTGGGAGGGCCGATGTCTTGTGAGATCGGGCGTCGAAATGGACCAGTGGGATTTTTAAGGATAGCTGTCCTCCCACAGGCTCATGCCACGGGCGTGGAAAGTCCGACGTCCCGTCGGGTTGGGAGTAGGATCCGGCCAGAAACTTTTTCAAGTTTTAAGCCGGTTCCATGCCCTTCTCGATGCCCATCGTGCCTCAGACGTCCCCTTTGCTGGCACGTGGGATCCAATCAGGTCCACAAAATATTTTCTCCCTAGTTTTTGCACACATACCCAGATTGTTCATCACCCACACGCTAACAAACATCAAAAACTCATGTATCTATAATAACACACTACCCAACCCTAATTCCCACCTTTTACACTTTGTATGGTTTCATCAAGCAACATTTGAAAACTAGGGTTATGCTTGAAACACTAGGACAATCTCAACTTGAAAAAAACCCTTAGTCATTGCTTTCAAACAACACATATGGTGGACAAACAACAAGAAGGAAGAACTTACTTTGCTAGAACTTTTCGAAACAAACTTCCTAGTGCCGAGTTGATTGTGATGCGTAGAGATCTTAGGGGAATCAGGGTAGTGATCATGGGTAGTGAGATTAGGGATGTGATTTGGTGGTAGGAGAAAGAGTGATCGTGTGTGAGGGGGAGATTATAATGGGTTTTGACCTCAATTGAATGATGTTAAAACGTTAAGAGGCGGGGGAGTAAAGGAGAAACAGTTCTGGGTCAGGTTGGGTCAAGTTTAAGAAAATAAAAAGTGTTGACCTTCCCTTGACCAACACAGACGAAAGGCTACGCGACGCCTGTTGGACTAGCGATGGCCTGTCGTAGGGTACTTACCTGGGAGGTTGAACCACACCCATTCCCACGCCCGTCGGAGCCATGATGGCCCATCATGTGGGACATGGAAATGAGGCAGGGCCCCTGTCTTCCATACTTAGCACTTTTCTTGCCCTTGTGAGGGGCTTTACGACCATTCCCATGCCCATCGGAGCCTCGACGGCCCATCACGTGGAACATGAAAATGAGGTAGGGCCCCTGTCTTCCATACTTAACCTTTTTCTTGTTGGATGTCCCCAGTCCCACGGGCATGGCGCCTGCGATGGCCCGTCTGCTAGCCCGTGGGATCCTCTTTTCTGCAGTTTCAGCACTTGTTCTTTATCTCCCTTCTTTCTGCAAATCAACACATATTAGTCCATGGGTTGCCTCCTATGTAGCTCTTGATTTAACGTCACGGTATGACGCAAGTGTTTTGGCTACTCAGACTTCACCAAAACACTTTACACTTACTAGAACTAAAAACAAATAAAGAAACAATACTAGTCCATGGGTTGCCTCCATGCAGTGCCTGATTTAACATCGCGGCATAACGCAGATTGCTTGATTACTCAGACTTCATCAAGATCCTTGGGTGGGACGAATTTATCAAGGCTCAGAGCTTCAATCATTTTGAGCTCCTCTGCTCTGTCGAAATAAGCTTTAATTCGATGCCCGTTTGCCTTAAACCTTTTTCCCTCATGGTTTTTGAGTTTGATAACCCCATGAGGAAACACTTGTACCACCTTGAAAGGTCCAATCCATTTGGACTTTAGCTTGCCAGGAAACAAGTGAAGTCTAGAGTTGAAGAGTAAGACCAAATCACCCAGCTGGAAATCTTTCCTTTATATCTTCCGGTCATGATACATCTTCATCATCTCTTTGTACAATGCTGATCTCTCATATGCATTCAGACAGAACTCCTCCAACTCATTCAACTGCCCAAGCTACTACAAAGATGCCTCAGACCAGTCTAAGTTCAGCTTCTTTAATGCCCACATGGCCTTATGCTCTAACTCAACCGGAAGATGGCACGCCTTTCCTAACACAAGCTGATAGGGTGACATACCTATTGGGGTCTTGAATGCAGTCTATTACGCCCACAAAGCATCATCTAACTTCCACGACCAATCCTTTCTATTTACATTGACAGTCTTGGACAAGATTGACTTTATCTCTCTGTTGGAAACCTCCACTTGCCCACTCGTCTGAGGATGATAAGGGGTTGCAAATCTGTGTTTAACTCCATATTTCTCAAGCAAAGTGTGAAACAACTTGTTGCAAAAGTGAGAGCCTCCATCACTAATAATTGCTCTTGGCGTAACAAACCTGGAAAAGATGTTCTTTTTCAATAACGTTGTGACATATTTGCCTTCATTACTGGGAAGCGCAACCGCTTCCACAAACTTAGATACATAGTCCATAGCCACCAATATGTACCAGTTTCTATTGGATAGCACGAACGGACCCATGAAGTCAATACCCCAAACATTAAACAACTCGATCACAAGGATGGGATTAAGAGGGAGATCCTTCCTCCGTGATATGCCTCCTTCCCTTTGACATCTGCTGCAAGCCTTAGAAAACTCATGGGCGTCTTTGTGAATAGTCGGCCAATAATAGCCGCATTACAGAATCTTGTGTGTAGTCCGAGTACTTCAATGATGACCTCCAACAGGGGATGAATGGCAAGCATCTATTATCTCCATCATCTCAGCTTCAGACACACATCTCTGGATCACTGTATCAACACACACACGGAACAAGAATGGCTCTTCCCAGAAGTACTTCTTCACATCGGACATGAACTTTCTTCTTTGATGGACTGACATATCATCAGGAGCTAGATCACTTGCCAAATAGTTGGCAATGTCGGCAAACCATGAGATCAAATCTTGAGAAGCGGCTAACACTTGTTCATCAGGAAACCAGTCATCAATCTCTTTCTCATCATTCAGGTTCAGCATTGCCTCTTCTTCCAGTCTAGAAAAATGGTCTGCTACTTGATTCTCTGTACCCTTTTGGTCCTTGACCTCAAAATTAAACTCTTGCAAAAGCAACACTCATCTAATCAGCCTTGGTTTTGCATCCTTCTTCACCATGAGGTAACGAAGAGTTGCATGGTCAGTGTGAACCACCACCTTGGTGCCAAGCAAATAAGATCTGAATTTTTCAAATGCATAGACCACAACAAGCAGCTCCTGTTCAGTTACAGTATAATTATTTTGAGCTGGGTTAAGTGCTTTGCTAGCGTAGTATATCAGATGAAGAATCTTTTCTCGCCTTTGGCCTAGGACTGATCTTAGCGCTAGTCCACTAGCATCGCACATGACCTCAAAAGTTTGAGACCAATCAAGAGAAATAATAATAGGAGCTGAGACCAACTTCTCTTTAAGGCACTCAAATGCCTTCAGACATGCATCATCAAACACAAACTTTACCTCTTTCTCCAACAGCTTTCACAATGGATTAGAAATTTTGGAGAAGTTCTTGATAAACCTCCTATAAAAGCCAGCATGCCCAAAAAAGCTTCGAATACCCTTCACAGAAACTGGTGGAGGCAATTTTACAATCACTTTAATCATTGCCTTATCAACTTCAATACCCTTCTTAGAGATCCTATAGCCAACCACTATGCCCTATTTCACCATGAAGTGACACTTTTCCCAGTTCAGCACCAGATTACACTCTTCACATCATTTCAGCACACAACTCAGATGATCCAAACAATCTTCAAAAGAGTCACCCACTACGAAAAAGTCATCCATAAATACCTTAATAGTGTCCTCCACCATATATGAGAAAATGGACATCATACAATGCTAAAATGTTGCTGGCGCATTACACAAACCGAACGACATCCTTTTGAAAGCGAACGTCCCATTTGGATAGGTGAAAATGGCTTTCTCTTGGTATTCAGGAGCAATTGAGATCTGATTGTATCCCAAATAACCATCAAGAAAAAAATACCATTCTCTACCAGCAAGACGGTTTAACATCTGATCCATGAACGACATCGGAAAATGATCCTTCTCAGTCCAAGCATTCAGCTTCCTATAATCCATGCATATGTGCCAGCCTGTAACTGGCCTCATTAGAATCAACTCGTTCTTTGCATTTGGGACTACAGTAATCCCAACCTTCTTCATCACACATTGAACCGAGCTCACCCACTTGCTATCAAAAATTAGATAAATCATACCTGCATCCAGCCACTTAATGATCTCCTTCTTGACGACTTCTTGTATAGGCTGATTCAACCTACGCTGGTGCTTGATAGATGGAATATAATCAGGCTCGAGCTGAATTTTATGTGTACAGATTCTAGTCAGAATCCCTATGATGTCAGCGATGGTCCAACCAATGGCTCTCTTAAACTTCCTCAAGACAGAAACCAGAGCTTCAACTTTCCCTTCACCTAGATCTGTAACAATGATTACAGGCAAAGTCTCATTAGCTCCTAAGAATACATACCGAAGGTGATCTGGAAGTGATTTGAGCTCCAAGACTGGAGGCTCCTCAATAGATGGTCGAGCATGCAGTATCTGTCTATTTTTTAAGTCCAAGTCAAGCTTCTTTGGAGCATACCTGTAATATCCCAAACCTGTAAGTGCTGCTACCATTTCATCATACTCCTCAATATATTTACCTTTAAAGTTCATAATCATGGCAGCAAGGGCTTCAACTCCAAGTCTCTCCTTAATAGGTACGCCAATCTGATCCTCATCGACAATATCGATACCTGACACCACTCTCATGTCATCATGATGCTTCATAGATTTGCAGAAATCAAATGTCACCTCCTCTTCATTCATCTTGAACTTCATCTACCTAGTTTCTAGATTAATCATGCACGTCCAGTAGCCAAGAATGGGTGCCCCAAGATAATGGGTACCTCAAAGTCAACCTCACAATCCAGAATCACAAAGTCTACAGGTAAGATAAATATGTCAACCTTCACCAATACATCATAAAGGATCCCCATAGGTCTCTTCACCGTACGATCTGCCATGAGAAGCCGTATTATAGTCAGAGTGGGGGCTCCCAAGCCCAGGTGATTATACACTGCTAGCGGCATGAGATTTATACTAGCACCCAGATCACACAATGCTTTAGCAAAGTAGAAAGCTCCAATAGTGCTAAGAATTGTGAATGCTCCAGGATCTTCTTTTTTCTGCATCATGGAATGGGATGCTATCGCATTACAGTGGTGTAAATTATTGGCCAGCTCAAAACTAACCGTCCTCTTCTTAGTTACTAGATCCTTCATAAATTTGGCATATCTAGGCATCTTCTCTAGTGCTTTTACCAAAAGGATATTTATAGACAGTTGCTTCAACATAGAGATGAACTTGTGAAATTTTCCGTCCTCAACCTTTTTCTTCAATCTCTGGGGATAAGGCAGAGGAGGCAATGGTATGAGTTTCCGGACTGGTGCAACCTTCTTGCTCTTTGATTTTGACTCAGAAGACTGTCTCTCAATTTGCTCCTCCTCACCATCTATTCCTTCAGACTCGACCGAAATTTTAGCATCACCCTTTTCAACTTCGGCGGGCTCATCAATAATTTTAGGCATGGAAGGATCAATGGTCTACTTTCTGCTTTGAGTAGTCACTGCCATAACGTGTCGATCGTTCTTCAGGTTCTAAATGGTATCACTAGGGAGGGTACCCTTTTGATGCAGATTCATGCTAGTGTAGATCTGGTGCATCTGCTTCTCAAGTTGTTTTATGGAGAGAGCATGGGAATCCACTCTCTGACTGATCTTTAAAAGGTCTGATTTTATCTCCTTCATGCTTGCATCCGTGGAGTCAACCTTTTCAAACACCTTGTTGAGCAGCTCCCTCATGGTAGGTTGTCCAGCCCGCTCTTCGCAATTCACAGGCGGGATGTAGAGACCACTTCTATTATTATTATACCATCCTTTTTCTGTCAGTCACCATCTATGTAACTAGATTGATTGTAGTAAGCATCTCTATCTCTGTTCTGACCTTGATTTCCTTGGCCAGAAGCCGTGAAACCCACCCCTTGATCATTCAGATAACTAACATATTCTTCGGATGAGTAACCATCTGGCCTAGGTGCTTTACCTTATGAAACGATGGCTTTTACCTTCTCTACTCCCTCAGCCAGGAATTTCTTTGCAAGCAACCCAAGTGTCGTGTTCAACTCAACAACTTCATGTTTAATGTCTTGCAATTCATTTGAATCCAAGGACTTACCAACTGCGTATGTACCTGCTGGGGTCACTGATTCTCTGGTGTGCCATGCTATGTTGGTCTTTGTAACCCGATCAAGCATCTCCGAAGCTTTATCATATGAATTGTCCATGAATGCCCCACCATTTATAGTGTCAGTTACTACTTTGGTGTTGGCGTTCAGTCCTTTGTAAAAAATTTCCATCAGATAATGTCTTGGAACTTGCTTCAACTTCTTCTTAAACCTTAGCCAAACCTCATATAATGCCTCTGCAGGTAGCTGCTTGAAATTATAGATCTCATGTTTCAAATGCAACATCCTTGATGGAGGAAAGAATCGCTCCAAAAACTGGGTCTTCAACTCGTGCCATGTGTAGATGGAATTATCGGGCAGTTCTGAGAGCCAAACAGTTGCCTCGTTAGTCAGTGAGAATGAAAACAACCTCAATCTAATAGTATCTTGCCCCACTTGCCCCACTCCTGGCTTTCTATATGCCTTGCAAATCTGAGTAAAATTCTGCACGTGACGATTTGCATCTTCTGTAGGTTTTCCAGCATACAGGCCTTTATTATTTATCAACTAGATCATGGTGCTGGTGATGTCGAATTTCTCCCGCTCAGTTAGTCATGGCAACACTATGGGTCAAGCAATGCCCAATTCCTCCTCATCATAATCATCATAATCATAGTAGCGAGGGGCTTGCCTGGGCTACTGCATTTGTCGACCCCTATTCTGTCTTGGCGCAACTGGTCCTCTAGGCAAATTCTGGTGAGCTACCCCATCTACTGCTGCTTGGGCCTTTAGTGCAGCTTGATGAGCAGCTTATTGTCGAGCCTACCTTGCTTGCTCAGCCGCCACATTTCAATCTGCGAGGTCTGCTGCAATTGCAGCATCTTCAGCAGCAAGAGCATCATCTCTGGCCTTTTTTCATTGCTCATCCTCGGCCAATAACCAGGCTATGATCTGATCCTGTGTCTCATGCCCTCCCTCTTTAGCTATGTTTCTTAAGGTTTTGGAGAGCTCAGGATCATATGGGATCAAGGGATTTCCTTGACTCCTAATACTGGGCATGCACAAATGTGCAACCTGTAGATCAAAACAAAAACAACAGAAAAAGTAAAACCAGGAAATAAGGAATAATAGTGAGATAAACACAATCTTTCTTAATTCTAAACCGTATTCCCCAACAATGACACCAAAATTTGATATGCCCAAATTACAGCTCTTTTTAGAAGCGTAAGCGGTGGCTGATCAAATATAGAACCCAACAAAGGTTGGGGTCGATCTAACCGGAAATATCGTAGGACTATAGTCGATTAATGTTTACTCGCATTTTAGTCATTTATTTCCCTCAAAAGGGTTTTTTTAAAGTAACAAGTAATAGTAGTAACTAGAATATAAACAGGTAACAGACGTCAATTTCAACAGTTGTTATCAATAATGGAAGCGACTAGGGTAGTGTTCCCCATGAGATCAAAACTTAGTAAGGCTTTTGTACTTGGTAAACTTGTTTGATACTTAGCATGCAGAATTAGTAAGTTGGGTTTATCTAACTCCTTGGTCCAGTAGCTAGACCAATTTCACCACACCTCTTGGTCTGTCCGCAGGTGTATGCTCTACTAACCTTTACCCTGGATCCCAGATTAGTTATTCGCGAACAAGGTCAAGCCATTAGATGAGGGTTGGTAGCCTTAAATCTCCATCGTTGAATGACCTTTTTCCCATCCGTTACCTCCTTGGTACAGCAAGTAAGGATAAGGCGAGTTCTAACATTGTACACTGCTAGAAAGCAATCATCACGAAGGGAAGAACAATACATGCATAAATATCGCCCTAGAATTACTAAGTACTTTGCCTACTTTGTTAATCCTTCATGGTTCCCACAACCCTAGTTGTGGATTTAGCTACTCATATTCATAAGTGGATGATTAATGGTTGTTTGTCCAATCATCAATAGATACTTACAAATTAGTGTAAAAGAATTACGAAATCTTGAAGAAAATATCAATAACACTTCAACTAATCAAGAACTTGTGTTTAAAGTCAACACCAAAACAATAATGTCGTAACTCGTGCAAAATAATATGTAACAACCAAAAATAAAACCTAAGGGAAAGTATTTATAGACAGAGAAACCAAATCCTAATAAAACTAGGAGAAGCTGGACGCGACATTACCGACGAGATGCCCCATGGGCCATTGTGGGTGTGATGGACGTCGTGGGTGCCCGTTGGCCTTCTTCATGTCTTCAAGTCTAGGTTCCTGCCCTTTTTTTATGGGCTGAGGTGACAGGACACCATAGCTGTGATGGCCCATCGTGACCTTTATCGGCTGCAGTTGGCAACTTTCTACATCCCTGCCTCATTTTCACGGGCAGTCTTGACGGGGCGTCATGATTGTCACAGGCGTTGAGGACGCCTATCTCCCTTCATTGAGCTCTTTCATGCTGCTCTGGATGGTTTTTACGGGCTTAGCAATGTTCCATCGTGTCTACCACGGCCATCGTGGGGCCCATCGGGCTCAAATGCCTTAGCCCCTCTTGCTGCCCTGTTCCAACGGTTTGCCCCACGGGCCGTCATGAGTGTGACGCCTGTGGTGGCTTGTCTTTTGCCTAGAAAATTGCAAATTTTTGGTGTTCCTATCTATTTCATACTTTTTAACTGCATAACTAGAAAACGATATTAAATCCAATAAAATGTGCGTAGGAACTCTAAAAAATCCTTCGTTTTAAGCGTCGAAAGTACCGTCAAATCCCAGCACATCAGGGGCCTCCTTAAAGTGTGTCAATCTCAGCTGGAGGAAGAGGGAAACTCAAGTCTCTCCTCATCCTCATCATAATCATCCTCTGGTGTACCTGATCCACAAAAGGACTTCAATCTATCCATCATCTTGTTCAAGAACTTGCTCTTCTTCTTCTCGTGCTCATTGAACTTCTTTTGGTGCTTTTCAACCTTATCTTTCCTACAGCTCATGTGCTCCAAGCAGGTATTCAGTCGCCCATTAATCAATTTCTTCTCGTTGGCCACTTTAGCAAGAGATGGGAGGGGAGGACTCAGAACCCGCTGGTGTGTCATCTCTAGCTGAGCCAGTAGAGAATCTACCCAACAACTGATGAACAATGTGCATCCACTCCCTGAATCTGACTAGAGAGGTGTCACATGAGATAGGGCCCGGACTGTAGAGCTCCTACAGGATTAGATGATCCATATGCAATAGTGGAAGGACCAGTGGGCTCGGTCGAAGACTCTGGAAACTTTCCAAAAGATAGAGAAGCTACATCAATCTTCCTCTTTTTCTACTTTGCTTTTGGGGCCCTTTTCAGTAAGGGGTGGATCATAGTTGCTGGATTCTTTTAATATCAGTCGGATTCGAAAACACCCCAACATGATAGCACAACTGGGTCACTAATGAAGGGAAGAAAAGGCTTTTAGACCTTCTACTAGCCACCTCAGCCATCTAATCCACGATATGTAGCCCAACATTCACATCTATGCCATCAATGAGGGCTGCAACCATCAATGCTCGGTCAGGGGTCACATTAGTGTCATGAAAGGATGGTATGATCCACGCACAGATAATCAAAATCCAAGACTTATCTTCTGCAGTGAACTCAGTTAAATCAACCCTCTTTTGCAAAGTCAACCAATTCGGAATCACCCCATCATGCAACTTGTCTACCAACCACTGGTGTCCTTCGGCTTTTGATTTGGCAATATAAACCTCATTGTCAGCATCTGGAAGGTTGTACAATACATTGATGATCTCGGGGTTGAAACTCACTTGGACTCCCGAAATGGTTCTGACCAATGCGCTCTTGAAGTCGGTGATCGAAGCATTTGCTTAGAACTCCGTGACCACCATGTGATTTGCCTTGATAGTTGGAGGAGCAAAGCGAATCCATCCACGCTCCACCAATCGCTTGTAGAACTCCCGCATTTTACCTTCAACTTTGTCCAAGTTGATACCTTTCTCCCTAACAAAGGGCTTGGATAAGAGTTCATCATACCGATGCTCACATGATGCTAATAGGAATCTCTCTTGATCATAATTCTCCTCCATTTCCACTTCCAAAACATTATCAACTTCATTTTCACTACCGTTGCAGGCCATATTTTTGATTGAAGTACCTACAAAACACACCAATATGTTAAAAGTTCTTAGGGACACTTAAAACAATGTATTATGAAGCACTTAGGCCAAACAAATAGTTGAAAGAAATTCTGAGGTGGGCTATGCGGAGCTACTATTTTGGCACTGCTAGGCATTCCTTCTTTGTGTTCACAGCCAGTTGGCTGCGTTCGCAAAGAGGGATTTTACTTTTCAGACATTTTCTCCTTTGCGAATGCAACCAGGTGACCGCGAACGCGAAGGCCATCATGTTCGCCCAGATCAGTGCCTCTTTGAGGCATTTTCTCAAACACTTGGCAGGCCCAATTCATTTAATCAATTTATGCTCATTATGCTCATGATAATCACTACACTTTTGCCCTCTTTGCACACACCATCACCCACCTTAATTTACCATTACCCAATGGTTTAGCAATTAAGAAAAATTAGGAGTTGAATTAAAGCAAGAGGAGTTCAACCAAGAATACCATTACCCATTTTCTTCACATCAAGTTGAGGAAGAAAGGAAACTAATTCAAGATACTAAAAGGGCAGAGTTCATACCTGGTGGATTGCAATTGTGAAGCGATGAATGGAAGAACTTGATGGAATTATTGCGTGCCAAAGGAGGAGGGAGTTCTTTGTTTTGAGAAGAGAAAAACGTTTGAGGCTTTTGAAATTTTGAACATTTTTTTAACTTACCTGGAACTGCCTGAAGGCTTCATATTCACGGGCGGTGCAGCACGTTCGCGAAAGCCTGATGTTTAGATGGCATTTGCATTTGCGGCCGGTCCATCGCATTCTTGAAGAAGGAGTGCTGGGATAAATATTTCAATTTTTCTCCAGCTTACTACTCATGATGTGTGATGCCTGGTGCGATGGGCACTTTGTGAAGTGCGAAATGCACCACGTTCGCACATGCCAATATTTTTGATCAATTCACTATTTGATTGTGCGATGGGCACTCTTCCAAGTGTGAAAAACACATTTTTCAGAGGTATTTTTGGTGCTTCTCACACTTTGTTCCTCTTCTCATTCCTTTGGGCACCTAAAAACACACCAAAAAGAAACAAAAAGTGAAGTGAAGCATAAAAACAATGGGTTGCCTCCCATCAAGCACACAATTTAATGTCACGGCGTGACACAAGCTACCTCACCATTTGCATCTATACTTGGATGATTTGAACCTTTGACCCAAACTTGAATCGAATTTTCGGTGACAATCCTGGGGTGAAGGTTTGAGCATGAGAAGGCCAGTCTCTTGATTTCACATTTCGCACTTTTTAGCCTTCAAGTGAGGAAGGAAGCTTTGCCTTCTTTTCATGACAAACTCAAAACTGGATAAACCTTCATCCATCCTCCTTCCAAGGTCTTCCAAAAGCTCGATTACTTTGACTTTCGTCCATTCAATCAAACTTAAGGTCAAAAAATGGTTGGAGGGGGATTTGGGTGTCTCCACCTTCAAGCTTGCCTTCTTCACAACATCCTTACTTTGAGATGTCATTACATCATGACCCACATATGGGGTAGTTGGTTGCAACACCACCTTCAATTCATGATCCTCCCTTGTGTTTTCTTCTTCTTTTGCCCTTGCGTCGACAAAGCCTTGCTTTATGGATTGCACACTCTCTTCTTGGGTTTCTAGCGAGGCCAAGAGGGTTTGGAGCTTGCCACATATGACTTCTTTGCTTGCTAAGTCATGGTTCGTATTAAGGTTACAAGCACCACTAGCAACATTGTTAGCACAAGAGGGGGGATGGGGACGATCATCATTGGGGTATTCACTCCAATGTCTATCACGACCACCACACAAATAGCAATTGCGCCCATCATAGGAGTGAGAAGGAGATTGCCTTCCTCTCCTAGGGTCAATTCTACACCTTCGTCCAAGGTGGGGTCCTCCACAATAAACACAATAATCGGGGATATAAACTGGGATGCAACTATCAACATTTCTAGCATTCAAATATGCCATGATGCCATCAATAAAATAAAACTAAACAAAAGAAAAACAACTATTCACAAAATTGAACTAGAGTAAGTGAACTCAAATTCTAAACTAACTCAATATGCCAAATTATTCCCCAACAACGGTGCCATTTTTCGATAATGCTCAAAAGCACTATCTAATGGAGGTGATTGTGATTGTCAGAGCAAAACATATTTATATTCCTAATGGATGTCGGGGTCATACCCATAGAGAACAATATAGTCGCGATCGAGCTAATAAAGAATCCAAGCAACTTATTGAAATTCAATTAACGAAGAGGGGAAAAGATATATAAAATGAGGGTTTACGAACTACAACTATAGATAAAAGAAAATCAAATAAAAGATAGATTGATCATTGGCTTTCCTTGCTTTGAACAAGCAAGGACAACAAGGGAAAATTGAGAATGGGAATTCGATTCACAAGAGTTACACCCGATTTAACACTTAGGTAGTCTTGGTTAGAAAGATGCCTGACCGTCTTTCGACCAACCAAGTATATATCTCGCGTGTACTCTCGAGCCACCTCGAGTGAGCAATAAATTAACCAAATCAACTTGGGTAAATTTGGCTATTTCTACCCCCAATTCTTAGATGGGAGTTTTCGGCAACCAAACTATCTCTAGCTTTGATCTAGAGTGGAAACCCTAAATCGCCACTATTTAACCTTCCCAAATTTAGGGAAATCCTCTCTCAAGCAAAAACCCAAATTAGTAAGATAAGTCAATGTTTGCAACCATTAACTATGAATTCAAGCATGGATGATTTAATAGACCCAAATGATAAATCAAGAGAAAGCATAAGATTTAGAATTAAAAACCCAAAATAAGTATTATCTCTAAAACAAAACCCAAATCTCAATTCAACAATTACACCAATAAATAGCAATTAAGAACAAGAGTTGAAGAATGGAAACTAAAGATTTTACAATAAAGAGCATCCAAATCTTCACTACTATGGTGTTGGTTGATGAACTGCCTCTCCAAGCTTGCCAAAAGTTGTGAGAATAGCCAAATATGTCTTCCCAATCAGCTGAGAAGAGTTTTATGTGAATTGGGGTTTCCAAAAAGGGAAATTTCCATTTCTGCCCCGCATCTAATATTCCTTCTTCGCCTACGTGTGTGGTAGTCTTCTATCTGGTTGACCTTCATGTACACAGAAAGACTACCGCATTCGCGTAGCTTTTCCTCAAGTGGCCTCCACGTACGCAGAGGTTCTGCCATGTTCGCACAGGCTAATCAGCTGCCAGTTCTTTATTTCTTCTGAATGGATCCTTTTTGACTTG
This sequence comes from Jaltomata sinuosa, assembly GCA_003996215.1. Lineage (NCBI taxonomy): Eukaryota > Viridiplantae > Streptophyta > Magnoliopsida > Solanales > Solanaceae > Jaltomata > Jaltomata sinuosa. The sequence continues at coordinate 60,948 of QJPP01003489.1, forward strand.
TTTTCATCCGAATTCTTTCCAAACACTTCTAAAACACAAAGACCTGCAAAATGGAAGTAATCCATGTCATTTGTACTATTTTTCCACTTTAAACTAGCAAAAGCATAAGATTAGAAGTTAAATAAGTAGGTAGAATACAAACTTATCAGAAGGTTCCAAACCCTTTTTGGGATTTGTACTAAGAATTATTCATCAGTTTTTACTTTGCCAAAGAAGAGTATTGAGAGTACACTTTCTCTCTTTTTCTTCCTCAATTAAAAATACCATTTTTAAGCAATTTGGAGCTTGGAATTTACACTTAGCTTACATAATGAAAGGAATTTTTGGAAACCCAATTGATATCTACTCTTAATCCTTCTATATGAGTAGCTAAATTCTATTCTAAGGGTGTGTGCATGATGGGTGCTTGAAATTGGGAATGGGTGTTGATTATTTAAGCTTATAATCAATTATTAAGTATGGGTCTATTGAATTCTTTATGTTTTAATTATAAAATTGATGGTTGCAAACATTAATTGAGTTTACTAATTTTGCTTGCTTGAAAGAGGAGTTCATAAATTGGGTATGAATTCAGTAGTGGGGATTTGAAATTTCTACCACAAATCAAGGCTATAAATAGTTTGTTTAAAGGAAACACTCATCTAAAAGTCAAATCTAGAGATAGTTTGACTCACTCAAGTGTTAATTGGTTTGTTTGATGATTAAACTATGGGGCTTGAACAAATACCATAGTAAATATGCTCAATGGGTTGAAGAACTATTAAGTGTAGCTTAAACCAAGCTATCTATGCTCTTAATTGAAAGTTTGTTTGATTGATTGACCCATATCCCATATTAAGACCCCATAGGAAGCACACCCCTAGTTTTCCTTCTCTTGATTACTCAAATTATGTTTAAGTCTGCTTTTGTCACATTGCGAATTATTTTCCCAAACCTTGTTCCACCAATTTTACTTTTATTTGCTCGAATAATTGCTCACTCTAGTGAATTGAATTCTGATGTTTAGTGGCAAACCATTATCCCATTCTCAATGGATTTAACCCTGACATCTCATTAGGTTACTTACTTGTTTTTCTTGGTGATTGTTACCACCTCCTTCGGGAGAGTGCTTTTGAATATCATCAAAGATCAACTTAAATATATCAAATCAAATTAGTCCTAGAAGATTCTCAATCAAGACCAATGACTTCCTCAATGTTGCAAACACCTATAAAAGAAGACAAAGATCAAGATACAAATTGTACAACTTCACTGGAGAAAAATCACTTAGTTACTCTTTTAGCTTATCACAAACTTTGTATTCAGTCTTGTTTACAATTGTAACAAAAGAAAAGGTGAAAAGTGAGGATAACTATACAGGTTGTGGCTGTATCAAAACTGAAAGAATTTGGAGAAATCCAGATAACTAAAATGTGATCCCATTTGTAATCACAAGTTCTATTAAAGCTCTAAAGGAAACCCTTGTAACCCAAGGTGACTAGACTAGGCACCACACTGGTCATTCAAACCAGGATAAAACTTTGTGTCTTTAGTTTATCTTTGATTTATTTACTGCATATATCTGTTTCACTTACTAATCTACAAGGAAGTTAACTTGTGATAATCATCAGTCGACTCATGCTAATAATAGTTTTCAATTCACCCCCCTCTCTCTTAATTATCACCTTTTATGGGTGTGAAGCGCGCCACACTTATAATGAGGAGGCTACAAGGGTGTTAGGAAATATCACCCTTTTTTCATACTCTAGGTTTGTGTAATTGATTTTAACTCTATGAATTCCCTTCTAATTCATTATTTCACATATTTCATATCATGCCTCCAAAGTGTACTGCCAGCCAGAGAAATGCCACAAGTAACGAGGTTCTCGCCATAACCAATCCAACAATCTGCCTCTACTGACAAGGATGCATACTAGAAATAGAACCAGCCCAGCAGATTAGGATGCCGGTGTTCGTGCTTAAGTTGTGCCTCTAAACATAGTGAGGGCCTAGAAAACACTTGATCCTCAGCCACCCCATGCTACTACTTCAGAGACAGAGTTTAGGGGAGCAATTTGGTATGCTCACGCAGTTAGTTGCTACTCAGTCAGGCCTCCAGGGCATAGACCTACCAACTTAAGTTCACATGAGTCTTCAATAGGGTAAAGAATTAGAGAGTTTCTCAAGATGAATTTGCTAGTGTTTATGGGTTCTAAGGTTGATAAAGACCCCCAAAATTTCATTGATGACATGTGGAAAATCCTGAAGATCATGCATGCCACTAAAATTGAGGGAGTAGATCTTGTTTCTTATCAACCTAAGGATGTAGATAGTGTGTGGTATAACCAGTGGAAGGATGTTTGTGGTGAGAATGCAGCTCCAGTAGTTTTTTGGATAGTTTTGAGTGGGCCTTCTTTGACCACATCTTCCCGCAAGAATTAAGAGAGGTTAAGGTAGAAGAATTCATGAATTTGAAATAGGGTACCATGAGTATGAGGGAATATAGTCTCAAATTCACCAAGATATCTATATATGCTCCAGATTTGGTGCCAAATATGAGAACTAGGTGCATGGTGTACGTTCAGTAGGTTGAGAAAGATAAGAAAAAAGACAAAGAGGAATATCAGAGTAAGAAGGCAAAGTCAGCAAGCCATGAGGCTAATCAACAGAGAAGTAGGAATAGTAATAGGAACTTGTTCTAGTGGTGGTCATCTAGACTTGCACATTCAGTGTCTAGTGCACCCATATCGAGAAATATGAATGATCAGAGGTTCCATAACAATTAGAATTTTAGGGTTTAAAGTTCTCAGACTCTGGGTAGTGTGGCTTAGGGAGATACTTAGTACCCATCTTGTAGAAATTTTGGCAAGAACCACTTGGGGGAGCATCATTTAGGAAGAGATAAATGTCTTAGGTATGGCCAATAGGGTCACTTCTTAAAGGGTTGTCTGCACGGTAGGGCAATGCAGGCAACAGAGCCCAGTCTACAACTTTAGGAGTCTCAGTAGGTAGAGTTTCCCAAAAGGGAACTACTTCAAGGACAGGAAGAGGCTAGAACCATCTATATGCCATGTCTAGTCACCAGGACTAGTTGAACTCCCTAGACATTATAGGTTGAAAGTATTTTCTATAGATGTTTATGCCTTACTTGATGTAGGCACTACATTGTCTTTTGTTGCCCCATATATTGCAGTTATGTTTTGAATTTCCCCCGAACAACTTATAAAGCCTTGAAATATTTCTACTCGTATTATTGAGTCAGTTATAGCAAAAAGAGTATAGAAATTGCACTATTTCAGTCCATCACAACGACACCACAGCTGACCTAGTTGAGGTGGATATGGTGTTTTTTGATATCATTCTAGGCATGTATTTTTTATATTCCTGTTATGCCTCAGTCAATTGTAGAACCTGAGTAGTCAAGTTTAAGTTTTAAAATGAGCCAATCCTAGTTTGAGAAGGTAGTCTAGTTATGCCTAAGAGTCACTTCATTTCATATCTTAAGGCCATAAAACTAGTTTCTACGTGGCGTATCTATCACTTAGTCAGAGTTAGAGACTGTAATGTTGAGACACCACCCCTTTAGTCAGTTCCAGTCATAAATGAGTTTCTAAAAGTCTTTTTTGATGATCTTCTTGGAGTCCCTCCAGATAGGGAAATAGACTTGAAAATAGATGTCCTTCCTGATACTCAACCTATCTCTATTTGACCATATAGAATGGATACTGCTGCATTAAAAGAGCAGTTAAAACACCTCATTGATAAGGGTTTCATTTGCCCAAGTGTCTATTTTTGGGGCGCTCTAGTCCTTTTTATGTGTAAGAAAGACGGTTCCCTCAGAATGTGTATTAACTACCGTTGGTTGAACAAAGTCACCATAAAGAATAAGTATCCCCTTCCTAAGATTGATAACTTGTTTGACCAGCTTCAAGGTGCCACTTTCTTCTAATAGACCTCAGATTAGGCTATCACCAGTTTAAAATTAGAGAAAGTGACATCCCTAAAATAACTTTCAGAACCCATTATGGTCACTTTGAGTTCATTATCATGTCCTTCAATTTGACTAGTTCTCCTACAACTTTCATAAACCTCATGAATAGAGTGTGTAAGTAGTATCTTGATATGTTCATAGATGACATCCTAATCTACTCCAAAAGTGAGGAGGATCATGCTAATCATCTCAGAATAGTTCTTCAGAGTCTTATAGACCATGATTTGTTCGCCAAGTTTTCCAAGTGTGAATTTTAGTTAAAGCCTATGGCATTCCTAGCTCTAATAAGATAGAGGCGATAAATAGTTGGCCCAGACCAATAACTCCAATTGATATTAGGAGTTTCTTGGGTTTGCCAACTATTATAGAAGGTTTGTAGAGGAGTTTTCATCTATTGCTGCCTCGTTGACTAAGTTGACTAAAAAAAAGCTAAGTTTTAATAGTATGAAGTTTATGAGAAAAGCTTTTAGGAATTGAAGACTCGATTGACTATTGCTCCAATGTGACCCTACCAAAGGGTACAAAAGGTTTTGTTGTGTATTATGATGCATATAGAGGAGGCATCAGGTGTGTGTTGATGCATAATGGTAAAGTCATAGCTTACGCTTCTAGGCAGCTAAATATTTATGAGAAAAACTATCCAACTTATGACCTTGAGTTGGAAGCAGTAGTGTTTTCCTTGAAGATTTGGTGTCGTTATCTCTATGAAGGGCATATTGATGTGGTTACTGACCACAAAAGTCTTCAGTATGTTTTTAGTCAGAAGAAGCTGAATCTCAGGTGGAGGAGATAGTTTGAATTGCTCAAGGATTATGACATAAGTATTCTCTACCACCCAAGTAAAGCTAATGTGGTTGTTGATAATCTTAGAAGGTTGTCCATGTGAAGTACAACCTATATTGATTAAATAAAGAAAGAGCTAGCTAAAGAGGTGCATAGACTTGCACGTTTGGGAGTCTATTTCTTAGACTTCTATGAGTGTGGTGTGCTTGTTTAGAATAGAGTCGAATCATCCCTAGTAGTGGAAGTTAAGAAAAAGCAAAATAGTGACCCCATCTTGCTCTAGTTAAAGGAAGAAGATCACAAGCAAAAGGTGTTAGTTTTTGCACAAAGGGGAGATGGTGTCATTAGATATCAACGTAGATTATGTGTTCCAAATGTAGATGGTCTCAAAGATAAAATCATGGTTGAAATGCATAGTTCTAGATATTCAATCCATCTAGGATCTATGAAGATGTACCATGAGTTGAGTGAAATTTATTAGTGGAATGGTATTATGAGATATATTACAGACTTTGTTCTTAAGTGGCCGAATTGTCAACATGTTAAGGTTGAGCACCAAATCCCATGTGGCATGGCTCAAAATATAGCACTCCCAGAGTGGAAGTAGGAGATGATTAATATGGAGTTCATCACAAGTCTACCGCAATCTCGATGATAGCATGAATCGATTTGTGTAGTTGTAGATCGAATGACTAAAATTATCTCACTTCTTGGAAGTTAAGACTACAGATTCAACAGAATACTATGCAAAATTGTTCATTTGTAAGGTAGTCAGACTTCATTGAGTTTGGTTATCTCATATAGGGGCGCTTAATTCACTACCCAGTTTTGGAAGTCATTTTATTAAAGTTTGGGTTCAAGGGTGAATCTTAGTACTACTTTTCATCTGGAGATAGATAGCCATGTAAAGCATACCTTTTAGACCTTATAGGATATGTTGAGAGCCTGTGTTATTGACTTCAAAAGTAATTGGGATGAACATTTGCCTCTTATTGAGTTTGCGTATATTAATAGTTGTCATTCCAATATTCATATGGCTCCTTATGAGGCTCTTTATAAGCGAAAGTGTAGATCTCCGATCTGTTAGTTTGATATTGGTGAAGCAGAGTTGATAGGGACATACTTAGTTCATCCAACTATGGATAAAATCAAGAACATTCAAGAAAGATTGAAGATTGCTCAAAGTCGCCAAAAGTTCTATACTTATATTAGGTGCAGGGACCTAGAATTTGAAGTTGAGTATTTTGTCTATTTGAAGGTTTCACCCATGAAGAGTGTTACGCAATTTGGGAAGAAAGGAAAGCTTAATCCCCTCTATATTAGTCTTTATTGGATTTCATAAAGGATTAGTAATGTAGCTTATGAGTTAGATCTACCAGCAGAGTTAGCAACAGTATATCCCATTTTTCATTTCTATGCTTAAGAAGTGTATAGGTGATTTTTGGTTATTGTGCCTATAGGAAATGTTGGGGTGAAAGAAAGATTGTCGTATGAAGAGGTCCCAGTTCATATTCTTGATTGTCAGGTTTGAAAGTTGAGAACCAAGGAAGTTGCATCTGCAGAAGTTTTATGAGGAACCAGTTTGTCGAAGAGGCTACATGGGAGGCTAAAGAGGATATGAAAAATTAGATACCCTTATTTGTTCACCCCTCAGGAAGGAGATATGGAAGGTATCTTTCTCTTATTCTAGATTCAACACTTGTGCTTTATGTTAGAGTGTTCTTTGTTCCTGCGATTTTATTCGTGCTTTGGGTCTTCCTATATGTATTTATGACCTTATTGTAAGCTCAGTTCAGAGGTAGTAGTTGAGTTGCTTTCTGTTGTTAGTTCACACTAGTTGACCTTTATTTGAGGATGACTGATCCCAAGGGGGAGATATTGTAAGACCCTAAATTCCAAACCGACGTTTAGATAATACTTAGAAGTGTTTTGCAGCTATTTCCAGGCTTTACGGGCAAGCTCACAAGCTGTAGAAGGGCCCATGGTCTGTGAAGCCAGCCGTAGGAGCCCTCTGATTATCCTCTCAAACTATGAGTTTGTCTATGAGCTATGGTAGAGTCCACGAGCCATAGGGCCAATCGTGAGTTTGGTCAAGAGAGCCCTCAAGCCTCCTCTAGACTCCACATATGGGATCACAACTCATGAGAATCTTCACGGACTGTGAACCCAATTAGTGAGATTAGTCCATATACTTTAATGTCTCTAGTAAGAAATAATAGTTGGGGCCACGACTCGTGGGGCACCTCACGGCTCATGAGGTGAGCCATGGATAATTTTTTGCACATTTAAAGGAGTAAGTTATGGGTAGTTTTGTCCCTTCCTTACCTCAGGGCCTTTCCCCACAATGTTGAAACACCCAAAAGGGGTCATTACACTTAGTTTAGTCGATCATCCTCCAAAGGAATTCTCTCAAGGATCTAAGTCATTAAACCTAGGGTTTAGAGTTAACAAGAGCATTAAAGCTCAAGAAAGAGGGTTTTTCTCTGAGATTCTTCTCTTCTAGGTATGTAAGGTTATCATAATGAGGAACACTATTCTTTCTCACGCCTTACATATTCAATATTCAATTTCACAAGAGATTAGAGCAAGGACTTTTTCCCAAAGTATGTGATTTTTGGTTCCTTCTTTATACTCTGAGTTAGTCATTGTTACTCTCATCATATATGTGTTGATAACCCTACCTCTCATGACCGTTGGATTATGGTTCATGACATCCTACCTCATGAACCCCTTCTTAGTAGAAAAGTGATATTTTGAAAGCATTGTTATATCAACTATATTGTATTTGTTTTCTATCATAAAGGAAGTAGTTTCAGAACCTTAGAAAAGTGTCTAAGAAAAGAGTTTCAACCTAATCAGTTTTAGCTATCAGAGCATGATTTCAGAAAGAAAGAAAAAATTTGTTTTAGAAAAGCGGTTTTGAGCATAGAGGCTCACCAGCGGTAAATCTCTATTAATTGAGCACCAGGCTCATTAGTTATATCATATACTATGATTTTAAGCTAGAAAACTCTACATCAGATTTTTAGTTGCCTTATATAGGCTTTATTTTTATGAGCATTGCTTTGGGAGGATTATTTAACACTGAGATGGGTAAGGATTCAGATAACCCAAACCCTAAAACAACATTTCCAACATAGGATAGGATCACCATTGATTTATGCGACTACTTAGTTAGCCCTATAGTGGCTTAGATATGGATCCATAACTCAATTTAGTTCCTTACCCCGTCAAGGTCTAGAATAGCTCTCCTAACTTTGCCAGAGGTTGGACATCATGTGCTCACGTGATATTTATCGGTTAAGAGAAACTCCCAACTAATGAAACTAAAGTGTTTTCGGTACTTATATTTGAATATCTATTTATAGCTTTACACTACAGTTTTACACATCATTTTTACTTATGATTTATTACATCAATTAGCATGCTTTAGTTTAGCACTCAGGTTACTCTTTCAGATTTTTATTTTTGCTTATATATTTCATCTAGTTATTTACTTACCATACATTCATACATACTGAAGCCATTTGGCATTGCATTTTTATATGATACAGACTTAGGTGTTCAGGATCGACAACAGACACACTAGTAGAATATCCTTCTGTTAACTTTTGATGAGACCTCATATCCTTCGGAGGGCTCTAGTCTATCTAATTCATTAGTAGTTGTTAGATGTTTCTAGCAGCTTTCTTAGTTAGGTGTAGGTCATGTCCCAGTGAACCATTTATTTCAGTATTAGAGGCTTAGTAGACAAGTTAGTTGAGTTACAGTATCAGTTGTTATACAAACAAGCGCATATTTTAGATTTCAATTATTTATATCACTGAGAATTACTTTCTAAAGTTTTTCATGTACATCTTACTTTAAAGTTTCTTCATATTTTATTGAGCAGTTAGTTTAGTAGTAAGTAAGGCCAAGGGTCCGCTCTGGCCATTAGTGGATCGGAGTGCCGGCCATGTCTAGAGTGTAGACTCGAGGCGTGATAATAATTAAGGTTGATATTATGGAAAATGGTAACTCTCTAGTTGTTGCAGAAAAGAACTCCAAAACAGAGGGGAAAGAGAGAGTAGTTCCAAAAGTGTTGTCTCCAATTCCGAGACCACCTCTCCATTTTCCCAAAAGCTAAAGAAAAAAGTGAAAAATGGAAAATTCCATAAGTTTATTTCTATGTTGAAGTAGTTGTCTGTAAATATTCCATTGGTGGATGCTCTGGAACAAATTCTAGGTTATGCTATGTTTATGAAAAACCCGGTGACAATGAAGAGGATCACTTTCCTATGTCATTCATGGACCAAATATTAGATAGACTTACGGGTAGAGGTTGGTAGTGATTCCTTGATGTGTATTCAGGTTATAATCATATTTCTAATGCGCTAGAAGATTAAGATAAGAGCACGTTTACATGTCCTTATAGGACCTTTGCCTTCAAGATGATGCCCTTCGGTCTGTGTAACACACCTACCACTTTTTAGAGATGTATGATGTCCATATTTTTAGACATGGTAGAGGACACAATTGAGTTCTTCATGGATGATTTGGCTATAGGTGAATCATTTGGTGATTGCCTATCTCATTTGGAAAAAGTGCTTAAACTTTGTGAGGAAACCAATTTGGTCAAAATTGGGGGAAATGTCAATTTATGGTGAAAGAAGAAATTGTCTTAGGCCACAAAATCTTAAAAAGGGGGATAGAGATAGATAAAATTAAGATTGAGGTCATCTCTAAGTTGCCTCCTCCAATTTCAGTAAAGGGTGTTAGAAGCTTTCTTGGCATGATGGGTTCTATCGGCGATTTATCCAAGATTTTTCTAAGATAGCTAACCGTTTGTGCAAGTTGCTAGAAAAAGATGCAAAATTTGTATTTGATGAGGCATGTTTAAAGGCATTTGAATGCCTAAAAGAGAGTCTTACTTCAGCTCTTATCATGCTTGCACCAAACTGGTCCAAACCCTTTAATATCATGTGTGATGCTAGTAATATGGCTCTAGTTGCAGTTCTTGGACAAAAGAGAGAAAATATTTTTTATATGATCTACTATGCTAGAAAATCTCTGAATCTAGTCTAAAAGAATTACATTGATACTGAGCAAGAACTGTTAGATTCAGTCTATGCTTTTGAAAAGTTCAGAGCCTATTGATAAGGTACCATATCACTGTATGGTCAGTGTGGACAATCCCCAACAATGACACCAAAATTTGATACGCCCAAATTACACCTCTTAAAAGTGGTAAGTGCATTACACATACTAAAGGGCATTTTTTAAGGCAAAAGTCTCATAGGGACATATAAAAGTAGTCTTCTCTTAATCTTCTAGCATAATAGAAATCTGGTTATAACCCAAATACCCATCAAGGAAGAAAGACCAACCTCTACCCCCAAGCCTATCTAACATTTGTTCCATGAAAAACATAAGAAAACGGTCCTTCTGAGTCCACACATTCAACTTCCTACAATCCATACACACCCACAAACCTGTAACTATTTGCATCAAAATTAACTTGTTCATATCGTTTGGGACTATTGTCATCCCACCTTTCTTTGGCACACGTTAGACTGGACTCACCCATTTACTATTAGAGATGGGATATATCACACATGTATCCAGCCATATGATAATCTCATTCTTTACTACCTCTTGCTTAATGTCATGACCCGAGCCTACATCCTGGATGTAACATGGTGCTAAGGTTCACAAGTGACCCCAAGCTAACCCATGGAATGGCATTCACTAAGTAATCTGTATAAATAAGAATGAGCGGAAGCTAATCTAAAATAAATATAAGGTGAATAATAATCTGAAATCATCCAAGTCTGAAAAGTATAACAAAACCAAAATAAGTTAAAATAACTAACTCTATATCAGAAAACCTCTACAACTGACCAGCTACTAGGACAAGCCTCCAACTAACTCTAAATATTGAAATGAAAAGGATACTAAAGAAAGTGTCATGAAATTCCATCCTCGTATGATAAGGACTCACCACTAATAGTCATTGATGTGGAACTGAAGCGTACTAACCGCTATGTTGAGACTGAGTGCCTAAGCATGTTTCATAAGATGATACAACACAAAAGGGTATGTGATCAGTACTTTGAATGTATAGAGAAGGTGAAATATGTAAACTAAAAGATAACTAAGCTGCTAAAAATACTGATAAGTTGTACTAAAATGCAAGCTAAGTGCAAAAACAGAACTGTAGTACAATGGACCAATCATGATGTGCATAAAACTGAAATATAGAGATACTCTGAAAAAGTCATAATGAAATATAATAGAACTGAACTGAGGGTCGAGTACACATATATTGAATCTGAGTCTATGGGAGAGTCTATTAACCGATAAAAATGAAGTGAGCTAACATGGAGTCCAATGTATACGCCACATCAGAAGGACCCAATATACCTTACAAGGGTATAAAGGCATGGTTGATGTGATCACTAAACTGATGCCCAACTGGGGGGCTAAATAGACCTACGGTGAAAAAAATTTCTGGGACTTTGAGTAAAACTGGGATCCTTGTCCAACTCACTGCTAAGCACTAATCCCAAACTGATTATGCTGGTAGCTCATTTAAAGCTGGTGTTCTGAAAACTGGGTCAAAACTTAGTTAATCTGAGATAATTTTTGAAAGACTGTGTAGTGAAGAATGCTCAGGTTCTGTTTAAACTAAATGCTAAACACTCTGAACTAAATTCTGAAGGACAATCTAGTTAATGTGAAAATACTGTAAAATCAAGCTAAGTTTGTTTCTTCTTAAACCTTAGGGTTAGAATATACTTGTAGGAATTCATGAATAATCATTCTAACAAGGACAAATATCCTAAATTGTAGAAAATTGCATACTTAGGTACAAACCCTAATTCCATAAAATCATGAAAATCAAAGTAAAGCCTGAGGTTTTGGGCATAAGGGTGAAAGGAACCCTTATTAAATACCTACATACCTGAAACCTGAAGAATCCCAAGCTAAAACTTGAAGATGGAGACTTGGAGAAGAAGCCCTATGCCTGAAGTCTGATAGAGCATTTTTCTTCTTTTTCTTTTAAGACTTAGAGTTCAAATTGTGAGAATGAGGGAATAAGTTGCCTAACTTTTCTTTCATCCCACCTAAAAAAGGCTAAAATGATATAGTTTAGGGGATTACTCATCAGGTGAGTTCTATCATTGCTATGAGTTTAGTTGAGAATAAAGCAGACCTAGGAGCATTCACCATACCCTACTCTATTGGTGTGAGGGATTTTGAGAAGGCACAGTGTGAAAATGGTTCACACATCAACCTTATACCCCTCGTAATCTTCAAGAAGTCCAGACTCAGACTTCCTAAACCAACCAGTATGAGGCTAGATATAGTAAACAAATCAGTGCAATGATCGATAGGGATTGTTGATGATGTGCTAGTCTAAGTCGGAAAGTTCATGTTGCCAGCCAACTTTGTGATCCTTGACTGTGCTATTGACAAAGAGTTCCCCATAATCTTGAGAAATTCATTTTTATCCACAGGAAGAGCATTGATGGACTCGGAGAAAAATGAGATAAAATTCTGAGTCAATAATAAAGTGGTCACCTTCTAATCTAATAATGTGATGGGCCTACCAAAAAAATATTATAAGATCTCGGTGATTGATTTTGTTGAGGAAAGCATGGCTCATGACACAACTGCAGCTAAAATGCAAACTCTAGACGAAAGTGCCTAGGGCGCTACAGGTAAGTCCCATTTCCCTTGTTTTGTTCTATTACATTAGGGACAATGCATGGTCTTTGAGTGGGGGTGGGGCTGCACGGATGTTTGCCCTTGGGTTTTTCCTGTCGAATTGTTTTCTCAGGGGCATTTATTTTATGTTGAATTGGTATGTTTAGAAAAGGATATGTTATCTATTTTACTTGAAGAAAACCAGGATGACTTAGGAAATATTGTTTTGTAAATAAAAACATGTATAATTCTGTTGTGGAAAATATGACCCCTCCAAAAAAATTTACTATGTGTGTGCACTAAACTGAGATTCTGACTTTTTTGGCGTTGAATATGACATTGTGATTATAAAGGCTGATGACTGTGTTTAAGCTAGTATGTGCATTGAATTTGTAGTTAAAAGTTGAAACCTTGTTCCATAAGTGTTATATTTTATATATTCCATGCTACATTGTGATTTCTAGAACTTGCCCAGTGTGTGAGCAAAGCAAAATGAGGGGTGTTGAATCTAGTAATTGATTTAGGTATTTCTTTGATTAGTCTATTTTTATTCCTCTTTTTACCTACTTAATGCATGACCCTAGTGAGCCCCATTGAGCCTTTAACCTATTATCTGGTAACCATATCTAAAGCCTTACCATTTTGTTCTAACAAGCTTGAATTTGATCCAAAATACTCCTAAGCACTTGTAAAGAAATTGTGGAAGAGTAAGGGAATGGTTTAAGGTGGAAAAGCTTGAGAAGAAGAATGAGGGTGCGCTAGAAACAACGTTAGCATGGAGAAATGTATATAAAATAAAAAAAAAAATTGGTGTTTAATAAAATCGCTCCTTACCAATTCCTTTGAATGAACTTAAAACAATGGGTGTGAAGGAAGAAGGAAAAGAGAATAGTGATCAAAAGTACACCAAAAAAGAAAAGTGTAGTGTATTAAAGTGCGTAGGGAGGATAGTCACTATTTAATCTAAATAATTCCTTCGTATACCTTAGCCTTCATTACAACCAGTAAAGTCCTACTTGATCCTATAATTGATATTCCCTATAATAGCAGAGTATCACACTAAGGGCAATCTTATGGTTCATCTAGTGTTGCATGTGGAATTTATTGTTAGTATGAGTGTTCTCTTTTCTCCTTTGTCTTAAGTTTCTGTATTCATAAATGATAATGTGAGGGACTTTCTTTGGTCATAAGTGAAGGTACATGGTAAATACTTATTTACTGCAGGATAAGTCTGACTTTACCATGTGCATGCACAATTGTCTCTTGATAATATGACATCATAGGTGGATCCGTCAGTGTTGGGTCGAGGTTTGTGTGATTTATGGTTTATAAAAGGGGTGTCAAGATTGATTTGAAAACATGCTTGTTAGTTAGTTAATAGAACTATTGTAGACATCCTGGATTTCTAATAGTCAAAAGTTGTTTAGTCATTTGTGAAGTAATGTTAGTGTAGTTTTCTTTTGTTTGCTTGAGGACAAGTAAAGTCTCTAAGTTGGGGTGTTGATGTGTCGAGATTTTAAGGCACATTCAATACCTTTTGACTAGGATTCTTGGTAGTTCTTGAGCATGTTCAGTATGATATGATTCATTTTTGTTGAGTTGCAGGTATAATGGGATAAGTACACCACAAGGATGAAAAAAGGCAAAAGACGTTCATTATGAGTCGTTGTGAAGGATTATGAGTTGTGGTGTCAATCAAATTTGACAGACAGAAGTGAAGCAGAAACAAGAGGCTAAAACGGCCACTATTACTAACCATTTTTAGCTATTATTGGTCATTTTGGTGGCCATTCCCTAAACCAAAAATAGTGAAAAAATAACAAGTTATAATCGCCAACATAACAGACCATTTTGAGTCATCACTATCCATTTTGTCTTGCGTTTTGTCTTCCAGAAACTAGGTGAATGACGTAAGTTATCACGATGCGGAGAACGGTTTGTTTTGAGCAAGAATGGTTCATTTTGGAAACCACACGGGATGACGCAGATTTATTTTCCTAGCATTATTAGGATATGATTCCTAGTCACCTATAAATAGCATCCTTAGGTTATTTTGTTACATAGAATAGATGCTACTATTCTTTATGTTTTGTCTTGGTTTTGAACAAGTTTGAGCGCTACTTTGCTATTGGATTGAAGAACATCTTTTGGTTTCAATCTTGTAAGTATGTTTCCTTTGAATCATCTTATTGTTCTTGTTCTAAGCATGTGTAACTAAACTTACCTCTGGATTGTGAATCCCCATAATAGATGAAATCTAGGGCTAACCTATCAATATAGAATCAAATAGTTTGTTGAATAATTTGTTAACTCTCATTATAATAGTGATTAATGGTTGAAAATGCTAGTCTAACGCCAAAACCCCTAGTTTGAACCCGAAAGGGTTGATTAGGATTTGAAAGAGTTAACCAATAAGAACTCAAGGTGTTAACCCTTGTTTAATATAATTACGTAGGAATACGTTGGTTTTCTAGGCAAATTATGATTGGGTTGTAATTACATTTTATTGTATTTGGGAAAATAAGTGAAGAAAAGACCTTTCCCACATCGGAAGTTAAGGATTGGTAACTAATTGATCATTGGTCATCTGTATCAAACTAGGAGAGACTATAAAGGTAGTTGTAACCCCTAGACTTAGCCTATTACATGGTGAAACAATTCTGGTTTGTCTCAAATCTTGATATTTCAATCATTTACTTACATCAAATTTTAGTTATAGAATAAACTTCTACACAATCGTTAAGGAATAAGAATTGATATAAAGTAAAGTAACTTTAAGGACTTTGAATTTTATATTTCTTACCCTATTCCTTGTGGGATTTGAACCCAACCTAATTATTGGTTTACTATATCTGATAGAGATCATTTACACTTGTAAAAAGGGAGTAATTTGAATGCATCAATGATAAAGAACATGAAAGAAGGGAGATTTCCTAAAAATGTCTCGTAGCCTCTTCCTCATAAGTGTGGAATGATTCACACTTATGAAAAAAACTCTACCTAATGCGGCTTTTAAACACCCTAGGACACCTTAAACTTAATGCTCTGATACCAAGTTTATCACAATCCGAGCCTACACCCTAGACGTAACACGGTGCTTAGGATCACAAGTGACCCCAAGCTATCCCATGACATGGAATATCACCAAGTAATCGGTATAAATAAGACTGAGCAGAATATAATCTGAAATAAATATAAGGTGAATAATAATCTGAAATCATCCGAGTCTAAAAAGTACTACCAAACCAAAATAAGTTGAAATAACTAACTTTATGATTAAAAGCCTCTAATACTGATGATCTGCACGGACAATCCCCTAACTAACTCTAAATACTAAAATGAAAAGAATACTAAAGAAAGCATCATGAAAATCCATCCTCGAATGATGAGGAGTCACCACTAATAGTCATTGACATGGCACTAGAGCATACTAATCGTGATGCTGAGACTAAGCGCGATGTACTAAGCATGTGAGATATGTAAACTATAAGACAACTAAGCATGCTGAAAATACTGATATGTTGTAGTGAAATGCAAGTTAAGTGAAAAAACTGAACTATAGTACAATGGCCCAATCATGATGTGCATAAAACTGAAATGCAAAGACACTCTTAAAAAGTCATAATGAAATACAATAGAACTGAACTGAGGTCCAAGTACACATATACTAAGTCGAGTCTATGGGAGAGTCTATTAACCAACATAAACCACGCGAGCTAACATAGAGTCTAATGTATACACCCCATCAGGAAGACCCAATATAGCTTGCCAGGGTATAAAGGCATGGTTGATGTGATCACTAAACTGATGCCCAACTGGGGGAAAAAATACACCTACAATGGCATATAGTTCTGGTTCTTCGGGTGAAACTGGGACCCTAGTCCAACTCGGTGCTAGTAGTACTCTCAAACTGATTTGTTGGTAGCTTGTTTAAAACTAATGTTTTGAAAACTGGGTCAGAACTTAGTTAATTTTAGATAATTTCTGAAAAACTATGTATTGAAAACTGCTTAGGTTCTTATTTAAACTAAATGCTGGCACTCTGAACTATATTCTGAAGGAAAAACTAGTTTATGTGAAAATATTGTAAAATCAAGCTAAGTTTTTTTTTCTCAAATCTTGGGGTTAGAAAATACTTGTAGGAAGTCATGCATAATCTTCCTAACAAGGATAGAAATCATGTAGTATCATAATGGAATCAAATTTGTAAAAAGTTGCATACTTGGGTACGAACCCTAATTACATAAAATCATGAAAACCAAAGTAGAGCATGAGGTTTCAGACATAAGGGTGAAAGGAACCATTATTGGATACCGACATACCTGAAACCTGAAGAATCCCAAGCTGAAACTTGAAGATGGAAACTTGGAGAAGAAGCCCTAGGCTTAAAGTCTGAGAGAGCGCTTTTCTTCTTTTTCTTTTCTAACTTAGACTTCAAATTGTGCGAATGAGGGATTAAGTTGACTAACTTCCCTTTAATTCCACCTAAAAGAGGCTAAAATGACGTAGTTTGGGGGTTAAATAGTAGGAAAAGACTAAAATACCCCTATTGGATGAGTCTAAAAAAGTGTAGAATTTTTCTAAATTGGGGTCCGTGGAACCATCCACGTTCTGTGAAAGAGTTCAGGGCTTGTGGACTTGATTTGTGAACCAACATCACTTTCCACGAGTGGAGTCCATGACTCGTGGACTGTTCCATGGCTCATGGGACCCTCTCATGGATTTAGGTCAATTGGTGAGGTCTCTAGTGTTTCCAGACTAATTTTCATGAGTTGTTTCCATGGCTAATGGACCGTTCCACGGCCTGTCGAAGCCTCTCATGAACCCCGTCTATTATTTTGGTAGATAGACACTTTTTGGTAAAAATACTTATAACTTCTTACTCCAGACTTGGATTTATGTGGTTTAGTGATGTTGGAAAGAAGACTCAAAGATCTCAAATTTGGTGGCTACTAGGCCACCTAAATCTTAATATTCTAGGAGAAATAATCATTTGAAGTTGATCCTAGTAGAATCTTATATGAGAACTTAATCGGTAGGGGTGCTTTTAACATAACTTGGTGCTAGAAGTTTCTTAGGACTATGATTTGCATTAAAAACAGTCACCATACTAGGGATTTTATCATGACACTTATGAAAAATGGTTAAGGTCTTAGCATAGAACTTTTGGGGTGTTACAGTTTGGTAGATTTATCTACATTGATGCTCAATGCTAGGAATTCAATTTTCCTCTAGCTGATGTGCATGCAAATAACGGGAGGGATCCCAATGATGTCTACAATAGTCCATCTGATTGCTCTTTTATATAGTATAAACATAGAAATCAATGCTTCCACCTACCAATCATGCAAACTTGCCGATATGATCACTAAAAAGGCATCATCTGGCCCCCCAAAAAAATATTGCAGGTACGCTGGAAGAGGTTTATGTTCTAACACTAGCAGCTCCTCAATAGATGGCTTTGTTGGTGGAGTTGCACAGTGCTTCATAAGACCAAACGAATGGGACATGAAACTGATGGTAATAATAAGGAGTAAACTTTTACCTCAAGATGATGCTGAACTCGAAGGAAAGAGGTGAGGATACTTGGTCATAATATCTGCTTCCTCTTCCCAAGTAGCTCCCTCGGCTGATTGGTTCCTCCAAAAGCCTTTCACCAAAGCGACTTCCTTATTTTCTCAACATACGAACCTGACAGTCAAGAATATCAACTGGGCCCTCTTTGTATGAGAGACTATCCGTCACACCCACACTCTCTAAAAGTACAACTGAGGCCGTATTGCCAATGCAGTTTTTCAACAAGGACACGTGAAAGACTGGGTGCAGAAATTCTAACTCTGCGGGCAACTCTAACTCGTAAGCCACATTGCAACTCTTCTCAAAATCATGTAAGTACCTACATACCGGGGCTTCCCCTTTTTACCAAATCTCATCACTCCCTTCATAGGTGAAACCTTCAGAAACACCTAATCATCAACTACAAACTCTAAGGCTCTCATCCTCATATCTACATCAGAATTTTGATGACTCTAAGAAGTCTTCAACCTTTTCCTAATGAGTTGAACCTTTTCCATAGTCTCATGAACTGAATCTGGACCTATCAATGTAGCTTTACCTACCTCAAACCAACCAATAGGAAATCTATATCTCCGCCCATAAAGTGCCTCATACAGAACCATCTGGATGCTAGAACAAAAGTTGTTATTGTAGGTGAATTCTATAAGGGGTAAGTGATCATCCTAATTACCTTTGAAATCAATCACACAATCCCTCAACATGTCCTCTAAAGTCTGGATGGTACACAATGCCTGGCCATCTGTCTATGGATGAAATATTATGCTGAGATTTACTAGAGTACCAAGACCTTTCTGGGAAGACTTCCAAAACTGGGATGTAAACTGAGTGCCCCTATCTAAGATGATATACAAGGAACCAAACACGATCTGACTAACTCATGGATATAGAGTATGGCATAATCTTATGCTGAATCAGTAGTCTTGACAAGCAAAAAGTAGGTTGACTTAGTCATCCTGTCTACTATCACTAGATATAATCATGTTATTGGCGCGTACGAGGTAAACATGTAACAAAGTCTATATTGTCACTTCCCACTTCCAAGTAGGAATGTTAATATCCTGAGTCATACCTCTCAGTCTCTGATATTCTACTTTCACCTGCTGGCAGTTTGGACACTTAGCCATAAAATATGTGATGCCTCTCTTCATTCCATTCCACCAATAGATATCTCGTATGTCACGGTAGATCTTAGTGGCACCTGGATGGATAGAATATCTAGAGATGTAAGCCTCTGCAAAAATTCATTTTCTCAACCCATCTACATCTGGAACACAAAACTAACCTAGATAACAAAGCACACCATTTTCCCCTTGGGAGAAAAAATCTACTCACTACTGGTGGACAACACCCTTCAACTGATGCAAAATAGGATCACTATCATGTTTCTCCTTTACCTCAATTAACAATGAAGATTATGACCCTTTCTGAACTATAATACCACCATCGGCTGAATTTGTAATGTGAACCCTAGACGGGCAAGCCTATAAACATCTTTAGCTAATTCTTTTTGCTTCCTCAACATGAGTTACACTACCCATATACAACCTGCTAAGTGAATCAGCTACCACACTGGCATTACTCGAATTGTAAAGCACACTTATGTCATAGTCCTTAAGAATCTCAATATATCTCATTTGTTGAAGATTTAATTCTTTCTCTATAAACACGTACTGGAGGCTCTTATAATTGGTAAATGTAGTGTCTCAAATCTTCAAGGTGAGCACCACTGCTGCTAACTCATGATCATTAGTCGGATAGTTCTTCTCATGAACCTTAAGCTGCCTTGAAGCATAAGCAATGACCTTGCCATGCTGCATCAATACACAACAAAGGCCAACTCTGAATGCATCACAAAAAACTACAAAGCCATCTGGGCCCTTTGGCAAAGTCAAAACTAGAGCTCTAGTCAATCTAGTCTTCAATTCTTAGAAATTCCTTTTGCAATCATCGAACCACTGAAACATAACCTTTTTCTGAGTTAACCTGGTCAATGGGGAAGCAATAGATGAAAACCCATCAACAGATCTCCTATAGTACCCAGCCAAACCCAAAAAGCTTCTAATGTCTGACTGAGAAGTGGGCCTAGGCCAGTTCTTTATTGCCTTTATTTTCTGCGAATCAACTCAAATGCCCTCACTAGACATAATATGACCTAGAAATGCAATTACTGCAACCAAAACTCACCCTTTGTTGAACTTAGAAAATAATTGGCAATCCTTAAGAGTGAAAAACAACCCTCAAATGGTTTGCATGCTCCTCCTTACTTTGAGAAAAGACAAAGATGTCATCTATAAATACAATGACAAATATATCCAAGTATTGCTTGAATACTCTATTCATCAAGTCCATAATAGTTGTAGGAGCATTTATTAGTCCAAAAGATATAACTATATATTTATAGTGACCATAACGAGTTCTGAAGGCTGGTTGTGGAATGTCACCTTCTCTAACTCTGAGCTAATGATAATTGGGCTAGAGATTAATCTTGGAGAAGTAACTAGCACCCTGAAGCTGGTAAAATAGGTCATCAATCCAAGGGATGGGATACTTGTTTTTGGTTGTGACCTTGTTCACCTGACCATAGTCAATGCACATTCTGAATGACCCGTCTTTCTTTCACACAAAAAGAACTGGAGCACCCTATGGGAAATACTGGGTCTAATGAAGCCTTTATATAAAAGGTCCTTCAACTTATCTTTCAATTCCTTATGCTCAGCTGGAGCCATTTTTAAAGGAGGAATAAATGAGGCTGCATATCTGGAAAGAGGTCAATCCCAAAGTCAATCTCTCACTCAGGAGGGACTCTAGGTAGATCCTTAGAAAACACTTTAGGGAACTCGCTGACTATTATAATTGACTGGAGAGATAGGATCTCAAACTTAGTATCCTGAACACAAACTATATTATAAATACACCCTTTAGAGATCATCTTCCTAGACTTAAGGTAGGATATGAAATGTCCTATAGGCATTAAAGGACTACCCCGCCACTCTAAGACAGGCTGATTCTAAAACTAATATCTTACAACTTTAGTTCTGCAGTCGACTGAGGCATAACAAACATGTAGCAATCCATTCCAAAAATGATATCAAATTCGGTCATATCTAGTTCTACTAGACCAGCTAAGGTGATTCTATGAATGAATGAGATTGGGCATTTTCTAAATACCCTCTTTGTTAAGACTGACTCACCGACTGGGGTGGAAACCTTGAAGGGTTCTAGAAGTTATTCAGGATTAACTCTAAACTTACATACAACATAAGAGGTCACAAAAGATAATGAATCCTTAGGGTCTAGAACATACACATCATGAGAAAAGACTTGAAACATACCAGTGACTACGTTAGGTGAGCTCTCATGATGTTGTTGAGATGACGTGGCATAGAGCCAGTTTTGGCACTGACCACCGCCTACACCAAATGTAGTACCCTGTTAGATGTGTGACCTATTGGAGCTGCTAGAGTAGTAGAATAATCCCTGTGACCCTTATCCCCATGTCCAGCAGATGGATAATTTCTCAACCTGTGGCCAGTCTTACCGCATAATAAAGCCCTCCCTACCAAAAAGGCACTCACCTAGATGGTTCTTACCATACTTAGTATATGCTGGAAAAGTGTGGTTGCCTATAATACTGCCCTGTGACTTTGAGCATGATGTTCTATTCCTCTGATAATTTTGGGTCTTGGATATAGAGCACTAGCTTAAGAAGGTGTTGTTCCAGATGACCTCTGCTAGAAAGAAGACCAACTCCCACCCCCAGTTTTCTGCTAGTTATACTCAAAGTTACCTATTATGGCCCTCTTATTTTCTCTCTCACTTTCCTTCAGTTTCTTTTCCTTAATCTATTCAGCACAAGTCATAAGTCTGAAGATATCCATGTCTCCAATCAGCATATCAGTTTTGCATTCTTTCTTCACCAAGTTAGAAACACCAAAAACAAACTTACTCATCCTAGCCTTGGGCTCGACCACCATCTCTGGAGTATACCTGGAGACCTGAGTGAATTTCAAACCATACTCTTTCACTGACATAAACCCTTATCTCAAGTTCACAAACTCTTCAGACTTTGCCTCTCTCAACTCCCTTGGAAGGAATTGGTCCAGAAAATCCCCACAAAATAATCCTAAATCATAGAAGCTGCATTCCTTCCCCTACTATCCTTCCACTGAGTGAACCAAATGTGAGCCACATCCTTGAGCTGATAGGAAGCCAGCTCCACATTTTAAGATCCATTTGCTTGCATAATCTTAAGGATCTATTTTTCTTCATCAATGAAGTTCTACAGATACTCATCTACCCTTAATCTAAAGAACTCTGAAAGGTTCATGCAAATGCAGACTCTGACCCAGGCAGTAGCTGAGCCACCATTTGGGTTAGCAAAGACTGTTGCTTGCTGATTAGCCTTGTTGTTCATAGCTTGAGATAGTATCTGAATGGCATTGTGGAGTTGATATTTGTGACTTCATGGTCTAGAACTAGAGTATTAGCATTTCTCGCATTATTTTTGTGTGGAGGCATAATCTAAAATGCATAAAGCAAGAATTAGATAGAGGAATGGATTCAAATATCATTCCACAATAAAGAATGTCTAAGAAGGGAGATTTCCTAAATATATCTCATAGACTCTTCCTCAAAAATATGACACACTTCACACCCATGAAAAAGACTCTACTTAACGTGTATTTCAAAAATCCTAGGACACCTTAAAATTGATTCACATATACCATATTAACCACAACCCGAGCCTACACCCTGGATGTAACACAGTGCTTAGGATCACGATTGACACTAAGATAACCCATGGCATGCCATATCACTAATTTGTATAAATAAGACAGAGTGGAAGCTAATCTGATATAAATATAAGGTGAATAATAATCTAAAATAATTTGAGTCTGATAGGTACTACCAAACCAAAATAAGCTGAAACAACTGACTCTATATCTAAAAGCCGCTACTAATGACGAGATGCTGGGATAAGCCCCCAGCTAACTCTAAATACTAAAATAAAGAGAATAATAATTAAAACATCATGAAAATCTATCATTGAATCATATGGATTCACCACTAAAAGTCATTGATATGGTACTATAGCATACTGACCATGAGGCTGAGAGTGAGTGCCTAAACTTGTATTATAAGATGATACAACACAAAAAGTATGCGATTAGTACTTTGAATGTACTTAGCATGTGAGATATGTAAACTATAAGATAACTAAGCATGCTAAAAATACTAATGATTCATGCTGAAATGCAAGCTAAGTGCAAAAACTGAACTGTAGTACAATTGCCTAATCATGATTGCATAAAACTGAAATGCAGAGATACTCTGAAAAAGTCATAATAAAATACAATAAAACTAAACTGAGGTCCAAGTACACATATACTGAGTCTAAGTATACGGGAGAGTCTATTAACCAACACAAACCATGTGTGCTAACATGGAGTCCAATGTATACACCTCATCAAGAGGACTCAATATACCTTGCCAGGATATAAAGGCAAGGCTGATGTGATCACTAAATGGATGACCAACTGGGGGCCTAAATAGACCTATGACTGGATGTAGTTCTGGTATTTTTAGTGAAACTAGGATGCTAGTCCAACTTGGTTCTAAGTACTACTCCTAAAATGATTATGTTGGTAGCTCATTTAAAATTGATGTTCTGGAAATTGGGTCAAAACTTAGTTAATCAGAGATAATTTCTGAAAGACTGTGTACTAAAAACTGCTTAGGTTCAGTTTCAAATAAATGATGACACTCTGAACTAAATTCTGAAGGAAAAGCTAGTTTATGTAAAAATACTGTAAAATCAAGCTAAGTTTGTTTCTTCTCAAATCTTAGGGTTAGAAAATACTTACAGGAATTCATTCATAATCATTCTAACAGGGATAAAATTCATGTTGTATCATAAAGGGAATCAAATTTGTAGAAAATTGCATACTTGGGTACAAATCCTAATTCCATAAAATCATAAATACAAAAGTAAAGCCAGAGGTTTAGGCATAAGTGTGAAACGAACCCTTATTGGATATCCACATACCTGAAACCTGAAGAATCCAAACTAAAACTTGAAGATGGAGACTTAAAGAAGAAGCCCTAGGACTGAAGTGTGAGAGAACACTTTTCCTCTTTTTCTTTTCTGACTTAGAGTTCAAATTGTAAGAATAAGGGAATAAGTTGACTAACTTCCCTTTATCCCACCTAAAAGAGGATAAAATGACGTAGTTTAGGGGTTAAAAAGAGTTGGAAAAGACTAACATACCCCTGTTAGATGAGTCTAAAAAAGTGCAATTTTTTTTTTGAAATAGAGTCTGTGGAACCATCCACGGCCTGTGAAAGATTCCATGGCTCATGGACTTGGCTCGTGAACCAGCATCACTTTAGACGAGTGAAGTCTGTGACTCATGGATTGTTCCATACCTCATGGGACCCTCTCATGGATTTAGATCAATTGGTGAGTTCTATGGTGTTGACAGACTAATTTTCACATGTTGGGTCTATAGTGCGTGGACTTTTCCACGACCCGTGGAACCTTCTCATGAACCTTGTCTGTGATTTTGGTAGACAAACACTTTTTTGGTAAAATGCTCATAACTTTTTACTCTAGATTTGTATTAACATGAGGTTGGTGGTGTTGGAAAGAAGTCTCAAATATCTTTAATTAGGTGGGTACTAGGACACTTAACTCTTCATATTCTATGAGAAATGATCATTTGAAGTTGATCCTAGTAGAATCTTATATGAGAACTTAATCGGTAGGTGTGCTTTCAACATAACTTTGTGCGAAAACTTTTTAAGACTATGATTTGCATTCAAAGAACTCACCAGATTAGGGAATTGATCATGAAACTAATGAAGAATGGTTCGGGTCTTAGCTTTGAACTTTCAGGGTGTTACACTTAGGTAGATTTATCTTCTTTGATGCTCAATTCTAGGAATTCAATTCTCCTCTAGCTAAATTTTGTGCATGCAAATATTGGGAGGGATCCCAATGATGTTTGCAATAGTCCATATAATTTACCTTTTATACAGTCTTAACATAGAAACCAATGCTTCCACCTTCCAGTCATGTAAACTTGCCAATATATTCACAGGAAAGGTATCATTTGGCCCCAAAAACAAATATTACAACTGAGCTGGAAGAGACTTAAGTTCTAACACTGGCAACTACTCAATAGATGGCTTTGTAGGAGGAGTCACATAATGCTTCAAATAAAGATCTAGTTATTTGGGAGCGAATGAATAAGGACCTCCACCATACAGTTCACTAAAAGTTTCCTCATAATACAAAATGAATGGGACATGAAACTTATGGGAATACTAAAGAGGAAACTATTACCTCAAGCTGATGCTGAACCGGAAGGAAAGAGGTGAGGGTACTTGATCATCATATCTGCTTCTTCTTCCCGAGTAGCTCCCTCGATTGACTGGTTCCTCCAAAGGAATTTCACAAAAGCGACTATCTTATTTCTCAACTTACGAACCTGACGGTCAAGAATCTTAACTGGGACCTCTTCATAAGAGAGACTATCCTTCACACCCACACTGTCTAATGGCACAACTGAGGCCAGATTGCCAATGCACTTTTTCAACAAGGACACGTGAAAGACTGGGTACACCGATGCTAACTCTGGGGGGAACTCTTAACTCATAAGCCACATTGCCAACTCTTTTTAAAATCATGTAAGGACCTACATACTGGGGACTAAGCTTCCCCTTATTACCAAATCTCATCACTCCCTTCATATGTGAAACCTTCATAAATACCAAATCATCAACTGCAAGCTCTAAGTCTCTCCTCCTCCCATCTGCATAAGATTTTTTACGACTCTGAGAAGTCTTCAACCTCTCCTTAATGAGATGAACTTTTTCGATAGTCTCATGAACCGAATATGTCCCTTTCAATATAGCTTCACCTACCTTAAACCAGTTAATAGGAGATCTACATCTCCGATTATAAAGTGCCCCATACAGAGCCATCTGGATGCTAAAAGAAAAGTTGTTATTAAAGGAAAATTCTATAAGGAGTAAGTGATCATCCCAGTTACCTTTGAAGTGAATCAAACAAGCCCTCAACATGTCCTCTAAAGTCTTTATGGTACGCTCCGCCTTTCCATCTTTCTATGGATGAAATGTTGTGCTTAGATTAACTCGAGTACCAAAAACTTCTGTAAAAACTTCAAAAATTAGGATTTAAACTGAGTGCCCTTATTTAATTTGATAGACAATGGAACCCCATGCAATCTATCTAACTCACATATATAGAGTATGGCATAATATTTTGCTGAATTAGTAGTTTTGACAGGCAAAAAGTAGGCTGACTTAGTCATCCTATATACTATCACCCAAATAGAATTATGATATTGGCATGTATGAGGTAAACCTGTAACAAAGACCATATTGATCACTTACCACTTACAAGTAGGAATGTCAATATTCTGACTCATACCACCCAGTCTTTGATATTCTACTTTCACTTGCTGGTGGTTTGACACTTAGCCATAAAATCTGCAATGTCCCTCTTCATGCCATTCCACCAATAGACTTCTCGTCGGTCACTGTATATCTTACCGGCACCTGGATGGATAGAATATCTAGAGCTGTGAGCCTCTACCAAAATCCATTGTCTTAACCCATCTACATCTGGAACACATAATCGACCCTGATAATGAAGAACAATATCTCCCCATTGGGAGAAAACCTCTACTTTATGCTAGTGGAAAACGCCCTTCAACTGATGTAAGATAGGATCACTGTCCTGTTTCTCCTTCACTTCAACTACCAATGAAGATTCTGACCCATTTTGAACTATTATATTACCATCGGTTGAATGTATAAGGCAAACCCCTAGATGAGCAATCCTATAAATATTTTTAGCTAATTCTTTTTTTCCCTTAACATGAGTTACACTACCCATAGACAACCTGATAAGAGAATCAACTACCACATTGGACTTACTCAGATAGTAAAGCACACTTATTTTATAGTCCTTAAGAAGCTCAATCCATCTACTTTGTTAAATATTCAACTCTTTCTCGATGAACACGTACTGGAGGCTCTTATATACATCCACGTGAACACCATATATGTAGTGTCTCCAAATCTTCAAGGTTAACACGATTGCTGCTAACTCAAGATCATGAGTCGGATAGTTCTTCTCATGAACCTTAAGTTGTCTTGAAGCGTAAGCAATGACCTTGCCTTGATGCATCCATGCACAACCAAGGCCAACTCTTTATGCATCACAATAAACTAAAAAGATGTAAAGGCCCTCTGGCAAAGTCAAAACTAAATTTGTAATCAATCTAGTCTTCAATTCTTGGAAATTCCTTTCACTGAAACTTAACCTTTTTCTGAGTCAACCTGGTCAATGGGGAGCAATAGATGAAAACCCCTCAACAAATCTCATCGAGTTCAAGGATCTAAAGAAGCTATGTAGCAAGACATTGTCTTGCAATCCATGGTTAGGGAACAACACAAGCTTCTTCTTGAATCTCACCCATACCTTATGCAAAGGCTCATCGGGAAGTTGGCAGAAATTGGTAATTTCATCCCTCAACTGCATCATCAATGATAGAGGAAAGAATCTAATAGTGAAATCATTTACCAACTCAGCCCAAGAGGTGATTGACCCATCCAACAATTCCTCCAACCAAGCCGTGTCTTGCCCCGTTAGAGAGAAGGGGAATAGGTGAAGTCAGATGGATTCTTGGGGTATATTTTGGAAGATGAATGGCTAACATATCTCCACAAAGTTGCAGAAATACCTATTGGCATCTTTATGAGCTTCTCCTCAAAACATCCCCTTCATTTGAATTAGATGGATCATTGTGCTAGTAACGTGGAACACCGCATTTCCAATCGTTGGGGGTAGACGGATTGCACCTACTCCCACTTGAGGCACAGGTTTATTGGCCTCATTTATGAACCCGTCAAGACTTCTATTGACACTTTCATTGTTGCCCACTTCCCTCATGGGCTACCTAAGCAATGGACAAAAATAACAAACCAAATAAAAAGAACAAACACTGTACAAGGTGATTTCAATTCCACAATGAAAAAGGCTATTCAAACTCAATTCCCCGGCAACAGAGCCATTTTTGATAGCGCTGAAGTGTACTCTCCTAGATGGAGGTATTGGCGATCGTTAGAGCAAAATACATTTATAGTACCCGAGGGGAGTCGGGGTCGATCCCATAAGGAATTGGTGACTAGCCAAGTCAATTGTAAAGAAAAGACTTCACAACGAGAGTAATTTGTTTGCAACAATAAAAGTAGAGGAAGGGGGAATTGGGAAATATGCCATAATTCACAATTTAAAACAAAACAATAAAGTAAAAATGAGTGTAAACAATGAGAGAGGATGACTAGAGATGTGTGTCAAATGGGACTCAAATATGGGATATGGTGATTGATCATTCATAAGAACTCTTGCTAAACAACATGGATAGCGTTGATTTTAGGTATTCTTGCTAATCTCTCAACCAAACAATCATATATCTAATGGTTTCTATTCAAACACCGTTGTCTTAAGCAATAACCAACCAACATATGCTTGGGGAGGTCACACTATTTCTAGCTTAGACCTTTAAATGGGTATTTTCGGCGAATTGAGCTATTTCTAGTCTCAATCTAGGTGGAATCCTAAGTACCCACTAGCAATTTCACATTCGAAATTGTAAACCCCTTTTACAAGCAAGAGCACAATCAAGTGAGGTACATCAATATTTGCAACCATCAATTTTAGAGTTAAAATATGGTGAAATCACTAGACCCATGTCATATTAGCAATTATAAACGCAAATTAGCAACACTCATACCCATTTATCAAGTACCCATTATCAACACATCCCTAGACAAGAAGTTTAGCTACTCATGCTAGAGGAATAAAGAACAATACCAAATGGGTAAGTCAAATTCCCTTTCATTGAAGCTAAATATTCAATATCGAAGCTTAATTTTTACAAGAATGATGATTCCAAGAGTTAGGAAGAAGGAATTGTAGTGAAACCCTCTTCTTCTTTCTTGGAGAGAAAACTTGTTCACTACTCAATGCTGTTTCAAAAACTATTCAAAACTATCTAAAATTATGCCTGAAATGGGTTTTAGAAGTTTCCCAATTCGTCATATGAAGATGGACAAAAATGCCCTATGGGAGCCATGCGATGCGATGTGCGGTTCGCACAGCTCCACACTCATGAACCAGAGACTTCATCCAATCTTCAGTCTTTATGCGAAGTGAGGTGTGGTCCACACCAGACCTTGTATACGTCACACATCGACCACACCCCTTAACAGATTATTCAGCCAATTTTTGAGCTTTGTACGGTGGGAGGTGTGGACCGTACCTCATTTTGTGCATGTCACACGAGGTCTGCACCTCTCAGAAAAATCTCCATCTTGTTCAATCCTTCACACTTCAACTCATTTTCATCTTTCTTGGGTCCAATTCCTTATTTCCCATCTTAGGACAAAAGTACCTGTATTCATGTCAATAAAGGACATAAGAACCTCCAAATCTTATCAAAACATAGCAATAATTCATGATTAAAGGCTAAATTAGTTGGTAGATTACTGACTCATCAGTCTGTATTCGAGGATGAATGATCCCAAGGGGGAGATATTATAACACCCTGAAAGTTCTAAGTTAAGAAGTATACTAGAAATCTTAAGTTTGAATCTGTTTAAGTTTCAGACAGGGTCCACGGGCACAAATCACGAGCTGTGGATGAAACCATATGCCATGGATAAAACCACATGCCGTGGATATGCCTCGTGAAATAAACCCTGCAGACCCATCCGTTGATCTGAAACCATGATAGGGATTCATAGGTCATGGATCAGACCATGGTCCGTGGTTTCCCATCGTGGAATCAGACCTGAGGGTTACCTATTTCCCTGAAACCACGAGAGGTTCCCACAGGCCATGGAAAGTTCCATGAGACATAAACCTTGCCCATGAAAATCAGACCTGTAACTAGTATTTTTGCCAAGAAACCATGGCCTCCAACCATGGTCCGTGGTTCTGTCTATTGGTCGTAGACCCCGTTCATGGAAAGTCAGGATGAATATTTTAAAAGTTTACAAGATTTAATTTCCAGGGGTATTTTTGTAATTTTTCAATTCTTAAGATACTAAATTAAGTCATTTTAGGCCAAATTAAAGGGGTTTTATTCCCACTTAGTCAAGTCTCCTTCATTCTCTCAATCAAGTTCCAAAAAGAAAAGAAAATTAAATTCTCTCAAGATCCAAAGCCTAGGGTTCTTCTCAAATCCTCCATCCTCAAGCTCTAACTCAAAAAAGCTTCAAGTTTAGGTATGTGGGTGTCACGCCCCAAACATAGGGGGCACAACTGGCACCTAATGCAAAAACATAGGCCAAAACCAAGCCTGCTTAACTATTTGCCAGTGGCGTATAACAGCCACACACAATCAAGAAAACAAACAAGTATATCTCAGCTTAAAAATCAGCCTTCAGTTGGCAAGGCCTCTGTCAACAACTCTACAAAGAAAATAGCTACTCCCAACAGTTCATAAAAAGCAATTAACAGGTAGCACGTAAGTGCTGTTTGGGCTATCAAAGCCTCTATGATGTCTAAGAAAGCATAAACGCTATGTGGACCTTCAAGGCCACCATGATTTCTATACAGAATTTGAAAATAGGTATATACAGTGTAAACTAGGCCGACCAGCTGCTAAACTATCATCAATAACAACAACAAGGCCCAATGATTTTAGTCATATTTATATGCCCATTTATCATATTTTACCCATGTTTACCTTATGTTTTAAGAGCATTACTTACTATATATTGTGTGTTTTGAGTTAAATTGCTATATGTTGTACTAAGACACATGATTAGATGCTTGTAGGTGAAATAACGCGGGAAATTAACCATTGGAAGGTGATTTGGATTAAGAAAGCATGGATGCAACATAGCGGAATGCTCAAGAGCACGTAGAGAGACGAAACTAGGCAATGGCGCATCGATGGGGTGCTTCCCCAAGCACTAAACTACTAGAGGGGTAGCATGGCACATCAGTGGCACGATGCCCTAAGGTCTAAACTACTGAACACCTGCAGTGGTGCATCAGTGGCGCATCGCGCCAGCCACTGTCCTGACCAAAATTTCCGCTTTCTCCTAGTCCATTTCCAAGAAGGAAAATGGGTTATTTCCCAAGCCTTATAAATAGAACCTTCTCTGTCTTTTGTAGGGGTTTTGTCATATTTTCAGAGCAAAAAGGCAGAGAATAAAATTCACCATTAGGTTTCTTTTCTTATTCCTCTTTTTAGTTGCAACTTTGGATGAAAACATTATTATTCATGTTTTTTATTAGCATGAGTGGCTAAGAACCCTTGTTCTAGGGTTACGGCTACAAATGCATGACTATTTAGTATGAAATTGGATTGATTGTTTGTTTTCCATTATTAGTTGTTCTTATATTCTTGTGTTTAGTATTTTGATGCTTGGCCACCATTAAGATAAATATATAACATTTTTGTGAACTCGGGAGAAGGATCAACAATGTAGATCAAGGAATAAAAGGAACAAGGCCTCTCTTTTGTAACGTAAGGGGTAGGTTAGCGACTAGGATAGGAATGTACCTAGAATGCATTGCTTGGTTCATATGGGAAGATAAATAAATGCTTTCAAAATAAGATGTCACGTCCCCTCTCAATGATGTAGTTGTGATGCTATTTTTGATAGGAAACTAGAGGCTCGGAAGACCATAGTTATAAAATCAACCCCGAAATCAACAACTAGGTGAACAAACAAGTTGATTCAAGTGACTAGTATTTATGATTGTGGAAATAGGTTGTAACCCTGGAATTCTGTCTAAACTTGGAACCAAAAATCAATACTTACTTGTATTTAATTTTGTCATTTTATTTTAGATCTTTAATCACTACAAAATTCATACTTCAGTTACTTTCATACCTGTTTATTTTAGCGGTATACGAATAAATTAGAACATTTTCTAAGTCATAAGTGTCTTGGGTACGATATCCGAACTAACCAGTCTATATTACTTGGACGACCACGTACACTTGCGTGTGAGTGGGAAGTCGCCTAACAAGTTTTGGGCATCATTGTGTAGAAATTAGCAAATTTCTAAATTTTCTTATATGACTTTATTATTCAAAAATTCTTGATGCGTTTCTTTCCATCTGGGAAGACAACCAAGTTGAGGAGCGAGATTTTGAGTTTCAGGCAGAAAGATGGTGAAAATCTCTACACAGCTTGGGAGAGATTTAAGTCCCTCCTTATGAACTGTCCTCATCATTAACAAACGAATGAGGTATTGGTTCACACATTCATTGAAGGTCTTGAACCTCATTCGAAGATTTTGCTAGATGGTACATCGAAGACGTATGATCAATTGTACACTCTTTAGCAGAGAATGACACAGTAATCCGAAATGGAACATGGACACTAGCAGAGCCATGCCTAAGAAAGTTGTTGGGTTGCTTGAGGTAGATTCCAACACAGCTTTATTTTCCAAGATGGAATCTATAGCTAATCATATCAGTAATATAGCTACGGTCCTCAACAAGTTAGCTCTTAGGAATAGTCAGGCACAAGTGAATGCAGTACAACATGTAGCTCTTCAGTTTTGTGACACTTGTGGGGGGGACCATCTATCGGAAGATTGTACAATTAATCCTGATTCGGTAAATTTTGTAGGGTATGCTCAAAGAGGGGGAAATCAGAATTTTGGCAATGCATACAATGCTAACTTGAGAAACAACTTGTCATATGGAACCAATCAAGGACAGAATCAATTCAGGAACCAAGGTCATACCCAATAATTTGCTGGAAACAATAAGCATGCGGCCGTGCCAAGCAACATAGAGGACATGCTAAAGTCAATCATGGAAAGTCAAATCAAGTATGAAGTGGAT
The DNA here is from genome assembly GCA_003996215.1 of Jaltomata sinuosa. Taxonomy (NCBI): domain Eukaryota; kingdom Viridiplantae; phylum Streptophyta; class Magnoliopsida; order Solanales; family Solanaceae; genus Jaltomata; species Jaltomata sinuosa. Next base: position 93,876 of record QJPP01003489.1, read on the forward strand.
TTGAAAGATCAAAAGACTGCCATTCAGAACTTGGAAAAGCAAGTGGTTCAGCTAGCAATAGCACATAATACGAGACGTCAAGGGGTTCTTCCAAGTGATACTGACCCAAATCCTAAGTAGGTGAATGCAGTCACTACCCAAAGTAGGCTAGAACTAGAAGAGTTGGCGCCAAAGAAAGCAGATCCCAAGGTAGTTAAAGTTGCAATCGGAAAGGCTAAAGCTAGTGCAGAGACGGAGGTGAATGAAGATGAAATTATTGTGAAGCCTCTCCATAATTTCCATAAAAGTTGATTAAGCAAAAGGAGGAGGCTGGTTTCAAGAAATTTCTTGATCTCTTAAGGCAGGTACACCTTAATCTCCCCCTCATAGATGTTCTTCAAGGAGTTCCAAAGTATGTGAAGTACATTAAAGACATCGTGGCAAATAAGAATAGGCTGACCGAATATGCCACATTCACTCTCACAGAGGTATGCACGTCTCAAATTCAGAATAGGTTGCCAACCACACTGAAGGATCTGAGAAGTTTTACTATTGAGATCACCATTAGTCAGAAAGTTATAGCACAAGCACTTTGCAACCTTGGGGCTAGTATCAACCTAATGCCATCTTCAGTCTTCAAAAAGATAGGATTGGGCAGTCCTCGTTCCATGACAATTGTTCTGCAGTTGGCAGACAGATCTTTGGCTAGACCTGAGGGCAAAATTGAAGACGCATTGGTGCAGATTAGTTCGTTAATCTTTTTGGTGGATTTTGTGATCTTAGATTTTGAACCATATTCGAAAGTCCCATTTATTTTAGGACGTCTGTTATTGGCTACAGGCAGAGTGTTGATAGATGTGGCTGTAGGGAAACTCACCATAAGAGCTCATGACAAGGTGGAGGTCTTCAATGTTTACAAGGCAATAAAGTTGCCTGCATTATATGAAGACTTATCGGCTATTACTGTGGTAGATATAGAATTAGGGATACCGCTCATAATATCCAAAGATCCATTAGAGAGAGCCGTCACAGGGAAAGATCTGTATGGAGATGGAGCGGCACATGAAATGCTTGAATGTTTGGAAGCAGCTTGGGTGTTGTCTAGTACTATGGAGTTTGAGCCTCTTAATAGACCTTTAGGACCCCCTCCCAAGCCATCTATTGAAGAGGCCCCAAATGTAGAGATGAAACCACTCCCACCTCATCTGAAGTATACATTTTTGGGAGAAAATGATACACTCCTGGTTATTCTTGCAGCCGGGTTGAATGAAGCACAGGTAAAGGAAGCTCTAGTAGTATTGCATAAGAGGAAGAGCCAATTGGGTGGCAGATGTCTGATATTCATGGGATCAATCCATCATTTTGCATGCATAAGATCTACATAGAGGAAGGGTACAAGCCCATGTCACAGCATCAGAGAAGATTGAACCCTCTCATGAAGGATGTAATGCGGAAAGAGGTGATCAAGTGGCTAGACACAGGTATTGTGTTCCCCATCTCAAATAGCAAGTGGGTCAGTCATGTTCAATATTCCCTCAAGAAAGGAGGGATGACTTTGATAACAAATGAGAAGGATGAGCTGATTCCAATGCGTACAGTCACTGGGTGGAGGATTTGCATGGACTATAGGAAATTAAATAAAGCCATCCGGAAAGATCATTATCCCATCCCCTTCATTGATCAGATGTTGGACATGTTAGCTGTCCAGGAGTACTTTTGCTTCTTAGATGGATATTCCGGCTACAATCAAATAACCATAGCACCAGAGGATCAAGAAAAGATAATATTTACCAGTCCTTATGGCACATATGCTTTCAAGCATATGCCCTTTGGGCTTTGAAATGCGCCGGTTACATTTTAGAGGTGTATGATGGCTATTTTTTCTAATATGGTGGAAGAGATTGTCAAATTATTCATGGAAGACTTCTCAGTGTTTGGGAAGTCATTTGACACTTGTCTTCAAAATCTGGATAGGGTATTGGCAAGATGTGAGGAGACGAATATGGTGCTTAACTAGGAGAAGTGTCACTTTTTGGTCATGGAAGACATTGTCCTTGGCCATAAAGTATCAAAAATGGGGCTAGAAGTATATCGCACGAAGATAGAGGTTATTGAGAAACTACCACCTCATGTCTCAGTGAAAGGTGTGCGTAGTTTTCTTGGTCATGCAGGCTTCTACAAACGCTTCATTAAAGACTTCTCCAAGATATCAAGGACAATGTGAAAGTTGCTTGAGAAAGAAGTAAAGTATGAATTCAGTGATGACTGTGTGTGAAGGCTTTTGAGAATTTGAAGAAACGCTTGATTGAAGCTCTTATTTTGATTGCACCAAATTTGGAGCTACCTTTTGAGCTTATGTGTGATGATGGTGATGTTACGATTGGAGATGTGCTGGGCTAGAGAGTCAACAAGGTATTTCATTCTATCTATTATATGAGCAAGACACGTGATTTGGCTCAAATGACCTACACAGTCATGAAGAAAGAGATACTGGCGTTAGTTTTTGATTTTGACAAATTTTGCTCCTATCTTGTGGGAATGAAAGTTATTGTGTATACAGATCATGCTGCAATACGTTACTTGTTTAGCAATAAGGATGCGAAGCCAAGGCTTATTCGGTGGATTTTTTTGCTTTAAGAGTTCTATTTGGAGATAAGAGACCGAAAAGGCACAGAAAACTAGGTAGCAGATCACTTGTCTAGGCTTGAGGATTAGTCACATGTGCCTGATGACAGGCATATCAGAGAGGAGTTTCCATACGAACAACTCCTAGCGTTAAATGTTGCTGAGCTGCCTTAGTATGCTGATATTGTCAACTTAATTGTAAGTGGAGTGTACCCCCTGAAACCACTACTCAACAAAAGAAGAAGTTATATCATAACTCTCGCTTTTATATATGGGATGCGCCCTACTTGTTCAAGAAAGGCCCGGATTAAATAATCAGAAGATGCATTCTGAAAAATCATGTGAGGGAGATTTTAAAGAATTGTCATTCTTCTCCTTATGGGGGACATCATAGAGGAGAACGCACAACATATAAGGTATTACAGTCGGGCTTCTATTGTCCTGCGATATTCGAGGATGTGGAAGATTTTGTCAAAGGATGTGATCAGTGCCATAGGACTGGAGCTATCTCTAGAAGTCATGAGATGCCTTTGCAGAATATCCTTGAGGTGGAGATCTTCAATGTATGGGGTATTGACTTTATGGGACCCTTCCCACCATCTTTTGGTAACAAGTACATACTTGTTGCGGTGGATTATGTGTCCAAGTGGGTAGAGGCTATAACTCTCCTTACCAATGATGCAAAAGTGGTGTTGAAGTTTGTCTAGAAGAATATATTCACGAGATTCGGCACTACGAGAGCGATAATCAGTGATGGGTGAACTCACTTCATCAATAAATGGTTCAGAAAATTGTTGGCTAAGTATAAGGTGCGTCATAAGGTAGCCACTGCATATCATCCCCAAACTAGCGGGCAAGTTGAGGTATTGAATTGCGAAGTGAAGCAGATTCTAGAGAAGACTGTGAATGCGCAAAGAAAGGATTGGACTGAGAAGCTTGATGATGCACTATGGGCATATCAAACTGCCTACAAAACGCCCATTGGAGCTTCTCCTTATTGGCTCGTATATGGTAAGGCTTCTCATCTGCCGGTAGAACTGGAATACCAAGACTATTGGGCTATAAAGAAGCTAAATCTTAATGAAGAAATAGCGGGACATAAGAGACAGCTGCAGGTTAATGAAGTTGATGAGTTTAGGTTACAGGCGTATGAGAATGACAATCTCTACAAGGAGAAGACAAAGAGGTGTCATGACAAGCACATCCTTCCTTGCTCATTTGAACCTGGTCAAAGGGTCCTCCTATTCAACTCAAGGCTGAAGCTTTTCCCTAGAAAGCTTAAGTCCAAGTGGTCTGGACTATTTGAGGTTGTAAGGATGACCCCGCATGGCAGAGTGGAACTCTATAGGACCGACCAAATAGGTATATTCTTGGTAAATGGTCAACGAGTGAATCATTATTGGGCTGAGCATGTGGAAAGGGAGAAGAACTCAATCACACTGTTGGATGAGTAAATTTTGAGATGAATTATGCCGTGATGTTAAATCAGGCACTGCGTGGGAGGCAACTGTAATGATCGATTCCATTATTACGGGTAAACCATTCATGCCAAGTTTTGGGTTAGAAAAATTCTGAGTTTGGGAGTTGAAAATTCTGGGCTAGGCTAGTCTCGGCCAGTTTTGGATTGAGGTATGTTCTAGGACAATACGGGTAAATATTGGGTTAAATGTCTTGTTTTGATCTAGTTTTCCTTGTATCTAATACATAGAGGAGTCCGGGGGACTTTTCGGAATCGAATTCGGGTAAGTAGAACTCCCAGAATCGAGGTTGACGTGAAGGGGTTATTCTGGAACGTCGGGAAAATAAGTGTGTTGTAAAATGGCAAAAACTGGGAGATTTTTGGACATTCTATCTATGATGAGCGCAACCGTCCACGGTAGTGGCCTCTGCTATAGCGGTGGAAAATACTGCTATAGCAGTGGTCAAGGAAATCAACACCACTTAAGACCACTATAGCGGGAGTTGTCCGCTATAGAGGGACTGCTATAGCAGAGCAAGGAGATTAGAAAACCAAAAAGATGGGCTTTTAATTTTATTCTCTCCTATTCAGCCCCAAAAATAGATGAGGTTACTCCAAGAACCCTCCTAGGCTGCTCCAAGGCTTGGAAGCCATGTGGAGGAGGAATTTCAGAAAAATGGACGCAAAACCATGGGTTCGGGCCTACAGAATCATCAGGGAATGCCTTCACGGAGCCAGAAAGGGCATGGAACAGCTACTCGGCATCCAGGTAGGCTAGGTTTCTCCGTAAGAGTAGATTGACCATTTTTATTTCCTATTATTGTGTAGAATGTCTAAGGGTCATGTCTAACAGTATGTGAGTTGAACAGTTTGTTACTTGTTGCTTTACAAGTTGTGTTTTCATTATTTGACTGTGAATTGTTGACATTCGATTGGCTTGGGTACCACGCCTGGTACATGTATACTAACGGTTGGCACGAGTACCACGCCTGGTATAGGTATAAAAAATAGTTGGCTTGGGTACCACGCCTGGTACAAAATATACTAACGGTTGCCTTGGATACCACTCCTGGTACATGATATACTAATGGTTGGCTCGGGAACAACGCCTGGTATGGATTATTTAACTGTATCATTGTATTGCATTAACTGTTATTGGTTTCATGAGTGGACCGGGCTATTTTATTGAAATATGATAATTGCTTATGGTCCATGAGAGGCCGAGAATTCTATTATATTTGGTTAAGTTTGTCTTGGTGTAGACTGGGTTGGTATGTTGATTATATTTGGTCTTGGTGTAGGCCGGGCGGTTATATTATGTTTTCATTTTGGTCTTGGTATAGGATGGGTTATTATATTATTAGTTTGGTCTTGGTATAGGCCGGGTTGTTATAATATATTATGGGTTTGGTCTTGGTGTAGGCCGGGTGGTTATATTATGTTATGGGTTTGGTCTTGGTGTAGGCTGGGTGGTTATATTATGTTATCGGTTGGTCTTGATGTAGGCCAGGTTATTATGTTAATTATTAGTTGGTCTTGGTATAGGCCGAGTTGTTATATTATATTATGGATTTGGTCTTGGTGTAGGCCGGGTGGTTATATTATGTTATGGGTTTGGTCTTGGTGTAGGACGGGTGGTTATATTATGTTATCGATTAGTCTTGGTGTAGGCCAGGTTATTATGTCAATAATTAGTTGGTCTTGGTATAGACCGGGTAGCCTGTTGAACACTTAGGTGTGGTTAGAGGATCCTTGGAGGGTCCGGGCTTTGGGATTAGAAAGGGATTTAGATATAACTCTGTTGTTGTCATTGAAAGTGTCAATGGTTGCTAGGTGATTTTCATGTGATTGGTCAATTTGGGAGTAAGATGAAAAGTCTGTGGTTGTAGATGATGGTTGTTATAACCAGGATGGAAAGTTGTCCTAGAGGTCCGGGAAGGGCCGAACACTTGTAAGTAATACTATGGGTATAAGTTGTTTGTTTAGGCAGTTAGTCGGGTTAAGTCTGAATATCTAGTCAAGGCGGTTGACTTGGGTAAGGGAAGGGTAGTCCAGTTATGGACATTGTTATTGGTAATGATCAAGTGAGACTTGGGAAGTCTAGGGATCAAGTGAGACTTGAGAAGTCTAGGGATCAAGTGAGGCTTGGGAAGTTTAGGGATCAAGGTGACTTGGGAAGTCTAAATATCAACGTGACTTGGGAAGTCTAGATGTCAAGGTGACTTGGGAAGTGTAGATGTCAAGGTGACTTGGAAAGTCTGGGTGTCAAGGTGACTTGGGAAGTCTAGGTGATAAGGTTACTTGGTAAGTCTAAAGGTTAGGATAGTCGTTTCCGAAAGAGGGGATTGATAAAAGTGATGTTGAAAGGGGTGAAGCATTTACCTTGTGCATTTTATCTTGATTTTTATATGATGGTAGGAGTGGATTCGGGTCAACCGATGATGCCTACCAGTACGTGTGTTTGTACTGATTCTACTCTTGCTATAACTTTTTGGGTATAGTCTGGTTGCAGGATTGGTGTTGTTTCATAGGTCCAGGATTGCAGTGATCTTCCAGCAGCTCCTACTTTCCTTCTATGGTGGGAGTTGTGTCATCTTATGTCATATACTCATCTTGTAAAAGCTCTTGTACCGGTTTAGACTAGGTTCTGGGGAGGTTGTTTCATATTGTAAATGTTTTCCGCAAATTCTTTAAGTCGTTTATTTTTCTAAACTATTTGTAAAAAGGATTTCTCATGTATTTAAGAGAGTTAATGGTCTATTTTCTTTTCCGCATTGCCTGTTGGTTTGGGTGGTAAGGTTTGTCCTATCTAGGTAGATTAGAGTAGGTGCCCGCACGACCCGGTAGTTGGGTTGTGAAAGCAACCCACGAATGTATGGTAATAGTTTAGGATAAAAAATTAACAAAAATACAAAAAATATGAGTCGTGCCACAACCAAAACTAAGGCACTGGGTGGGAGGCAACCCACCATTTTCCTAATAGTTTGTTGTTTTTGTAGGAGGAAAAAGGCAGCTACAAGCCAAGGACGGCATGGGGAGAGGTAAGTAGCGAAAAAATTGCGTCCTAGGGGTCTAGGGGAGCCTTGGCGCGCTGCCCTAGGGACCAAACTCTTCAAGGTTCGACCTGAAGCCCTGCTAGTGCGTCGCCCCATGCTGAAACCCAGCTAGGTGCATTACAGGTGCGCCGCCCCAGTGCTGGCGCAACGCGCCATGGGCGAAACTTCCGTAAGCCAATTCTGGCGCAACAATGGCGCGGTGCCCCAGGCTAATTTCCAGATGGGCGCGTCTATGGCGCATTGTGCCAAGGCCCAAACTTCCAAGTGCCAATTCTGGCAGAGCAATGGTGCGGTGCCCCATGCCCGTTTCAGGTGTTCCATTAATTTAAAAGAGGGGCGGGTCAAGGGTCAACCGACCCTAGACCCAAAATTTTTGAGGCCTAGACTATTAAAATCCCCTATTTTCCTCTTCATTCTTCAAGTGAAGCGCCGACCCCTACCTCTATTCTCTCTCAAATTTCTTCTCCTTCCTCCATTGTTACTCCCCTTAAGCTTGAACAAGCTCCATACTTTCTCAAGGTAAGATCTTCCTTTACTTTCTAGCACTTTCTACCTCTTATTTATGCTTTCCTTTGTCAAGATTGGTAGGTTTAAACTTGTTTCATCTTCTTGGAAGACCTAAAACTTCTCCACCATTGATGAAGGCTTGAACTCTTAAAATACACCCACAAAGATTTTTTTTCCCGTATATACACTATTAATGGTGGATTTCGAATTTTGTTTCTTGTTTTGTGTTGGGTATTGATTTATGGAAAGCAAAGTAAGTAGTATAAAGAGATGGGTCACTCTAAAACTTCAAGAAAAAAATAAGATGAATATGTAGTACATGGAATGAAGTTGTGGCCTTGAATAGTGTTTAATCTTGAAAAAGGGGTAGTGACTACTTGAGAATTATTTGGAATGTACTTGTGGAAATTGTTTGGTAGATATGGTGTCATAGGATGACGAAACTGAACTTGTGTTAAAAGAGGGAAGTCTGAGTACCTCATGTCATCAACCTATAGACACCATTGCTAGCGAAATAAGTGTGGAGTTGTTATGACCTCATGAAAACAGTGATTTGGCTAGCTCTAATTGTATTGGGCTGATTTGTGTAACTTATGTGGTGTAGGTACAATGCCTCCAAGAGGAAAGAAACTAGTTACAGAAGGCATGGGAAGCAAAAGGTCCTGCAAAGGTGAATCATCTGGGACAGAAGCTCCGCCGATCCTACGGGCACCCCCACGAAAATTTGGGAAAAGAACTTTATAGATTCAAGGGATCGACTGGTTTGAATCACAAAAAGAAGCAAAGTATCATGGAGATGAGCATGTTGATGAGGCACGGTTGCAAGTGGAATTCCCCTAAATTCATGAGATGGTCTGCAGAATGGGAATTCAATACATCTTTCAGGATCTAGGAGAGTGCAACCTGACGATAGGAAGGGAATTCTATGCAAATTGGCAAACAGGGGAAGGTAGAAGCCAAAAGGTGGAAGTTCGAGGGAAGGTAGTGTGATTCACCACACGGGTCCTAAGTGAATTCTTGGGGATGCCACATGTGGATGCCACATGTGGATGCCAACCCCCACTTAGAGATGAAAGAGGAGCCACTACAACATTTTAGGCTTTTAGCCACCCCTGTAAAGTGTGGCCTAGAGTAGCAAAAAGCGTGTCCTTTTATCAAGGGCTACGCTTTTTTGGGGGTGGCCTAAAGAGGCGTAACCCTTGACTTTAGTCCATGCTTTTTAAGAGTTGCTGTAGCAGCTACGCTTAAAAAGCATGGCCAATGAGGTACAAAGGCAACACTTTGTAGCATCCCATCAGCAATAATTTTATTCGATTAAACTACACTTTAAAGCGTTGCCTTTGCTTTGTTATTGGCCACACTTTAAAAATATAGCCTTTTATACCTCCTCTACAACAACACTTATAAAGTGTAACCTTTTCTTATTTACGTGCCACAATATAAAATTAATAAGCCACACAATTGACATCCCTATAGCCACACTTTTGAAGTGTGGCAACATTGTCTAGAATTTTTTAGAACCATAATTTTTAATTGAAAAATTATAAATTTGATATGCATTATTCACGAATTACATTATCATATATATAAATGATCTCAAACACCAAATTACCTAATAAATAATTCAAATGTGTAGATTTACAATAAACTTCAAAAAACAACATGTCTTGTACTACACATGCTTAATTTTAAAGATATGTTCGAGATAAATAATACTTAAAAGATATGTTCTAGCGATCAATTCCACACAAAACCAAAGTACTCAAACATATAACACAATAGTTCAAAAACTCTTTATCGTTCACTTCAATATATCGAGATGACTTGTGGCCACCATTCAACTTCGATCACCCTCATTTCCCTACACATTCAAAATAAAATTAAAAGTTAGAAAAAAAAATCATGCTCAACACTAGTCATGGTTCATAAAATTGAGTGATAACTAACCTCAAACATTTGAAAGTACCAAATAAAAATCACTAGTTAAAAGCAAACCACGGGGAAAAAAAGTCAGTCTGATCAAAGATGGTAATTCAATAAAAACAAAAAGCATCCATTTGTTCCTAGTTCAAACTATTCTCTATTCAAACCACAAGTAGTAAAACAGTTCTATAATTTTAGTGCTCTTGAAGAAGACAAACGAAAAGAGTAAAATTACTCAGATGACCAAACATACTATTATTAGTTTAGATCCATTAGTTTTGAGTAGAACATAATTGAATTCCATCAGAAAATTGATTGATGGCCCAATAGCATATATAAGACTCAGTTAAATCCAACACAAGCACATCACATGGAATTGGAAGTCAATGTCCAAATCTTAGCTAACCTAATGGATTATAACTGACTCAATATAGTCTTATCATTGATTGATCTTGATAAGTAACTTGTAAGTTGGGGGCCTATCACTTCATTCTTCAATTTATTTCATCCACAAGTTTGGGAAATATCAATAGTAGTAGTCAACAAGTGGTGCTAAAGAAAGTATGCAACATTTCAATTTACATTGCATGCCCATCTAAGGATAAATGTGCATGGCCAAGAGCTTGGCCACATTGTCTTGCATATCTTCATTAGAAATTGGCACAAAATAGGTCATTTTTTAGGTGTAGGTGGGTGGGGTGTGGGTGGAGGTGCATATTGTATCTCAATTTGTTTTAAAATTAGCATTTTATACAGTCACCCTCATCAACTATATATCGACACCATGTAGTGCACCCCAAGAAGTGCACCCCAGACACCAAAAACATGTAGAACAGTATACACATACCAATATTTAACCTAAATATACTAAGAATATCATCATTCCATCCTTCTTACACAAATTTACCAAATCCCCCTCCCCACCTTCAACCAGTACATAGAACTAGAAGACTAACAGAGTAATTAGTAATATAATATCTAGTTCAGCTATAGCTTAATCTTGTGGCATTTCTTCTTTAACTTCCCCCCCCTTAACCTTCAACCAGTAGATTAAACAAGAATACTAACAGAGTAATCAGTCACATAATTTCTAGTTCAACTATATCTTAATCTTGTTGCATTCCACCACCCCCACCAAACCCCCAACCGTCAACCAGTAGATAGAACGAGAAGACTAACATAATTTCTAGTTCAACTATATCTTATTCTTGTGGAATTTCATCTTTAACTCCACAACCAACTATAGATTGGAATTTTACACAATGAGTATTTGAGGCAGAGTTCTCATCAATCTAGTGATGAGATTGAGAATGCAAAAGAATGAAACATAAAATACCTTTTCAAGAACCGATCCATGAGTTGAGCCGGAAGAATTTGGAAGAGTTTTCCCTCTTACAACTCGTGCACTGCTTGCATCAAGAGGTGAAGAAAGGTTAGATCCACCATACCCTGGTAAATCTTGAACATTCAATCCAGGGTTGTTTTGCACCAATTGACTAAACAAATGTCACATTTCTTCTCTTATTTCACGCATTTCTTCCTTGAGAGAAGTGACTTCATTTGCATGCTTTTGCTTAAGCTTGTTAGTTTCCTCATCTCTCTTTAGAGAATTTGTTGTCACTAATCTACCGTAGCATCTAAGTCGACCAGGCTGCTCCTTTCCAAACACTACCCTGAATGCATCATCTATTGTTTTCCCAGAATTTTGACAATTCTGAAGTTCAGCCTATCAAAAAAAAGTTCTGTAAATAGTATGTACAAATACAAAAACTTTATATATAGAAAAAAAATTAAATGGCAACTTTCTGAATATCCTAGGTGAGGAAATCCATAGACGCTTGCTTACTGCAGGAGCTTCATATGGTTGGGATCTAATATGATAACGAACAAGTATCTTAATTCATGGAGTAGAATATTCTTATCTCATTTTTCTGTCGAGGGGTGAAAGAGGAAATAATATCATTTCATTAGCCCTCTCCACCAGAGGAATTCAAGTCCAAGAAAATAGCTCAACTTTTGTAAGTGTAAATAATGATCAGAAGAGTTTACCACTCTCTCAATCATAAGAATATCTAGCCATAAAATCAGAAGCTGCTCATACTCAATTCCCAGATCTGAAATCCGTAAAATAGTCAATCAACTGAAAAACAGATAAAAAGATAATCTTTGATCCAAATTCGACAAACCCATTTTCCAAATCTATAGATCTAACCAAGCTATTTATCAAGCAGTAACTAACTTTATTTTGACCTGCCTAGCCATATCGTTCGCCTAATTTATAATGTCTACTTCCCCCAATTCGCCCATTCTCATGATTGTATAGTATAAGGGCTCACAACTATGGGGTCTTTCTCGACTAAAACTTGTTTCCATTCTACAGAGAACAAAACATACTAGCTGATAGATTAGCTCATATGGACACTACCACTGGGGACACCTCTGCTACTACTACTTTGTCAATGCAGCTAATCCATTAGAAGGGTAACTGCTTCATGTATAGACCCTGCCTAAATACAGCAATATAGAAGCCATTTACAAAAGCAATGGTTCCAAACCAAACACATATATTGAAATAGTTCAAATGGTATAAAATCTAAATAGAGACAATATAATATAGTGCAACAGTCATTTGTCCTCAAATCTGCCTAAATACAACAATATAGAAGTTATTTATCAAGCAGCAACTCAAATGAGCAGCCACTGTTTCATCAGTGGACACACCTAATTTCCCTCCTGATTAAATTACTGTAATTACTATATTGCACCAATATCTCATATACCAAAATAGTACTACTAGTTAATATCTAGAAACAAATGAAAATACTTAAAAACACTACCAAAATTTTGAGATTATAGTGAAAAATTGACATAGAAAGCTAACCCTAAATCAGTGAAGCATGAATAATGTGTATGGTGAGGTGACAACTTAAACATACAAGCAAAACTTGACAGGTTTCTCAATGAAGTGAGAGCTCTAAACCAGATAAACTTTCATAAACAAGTATAATGTGGGCTCTAGATATGCTCAAGATTGTAGACATTACATAAGATCATATGAGCTTTCAATATAATTCAAAGAGCAAAAAATCAAGTAAAATCTTATTGACATCTATGCTAGCCATTTAGAATAGTACTACTGATATGTGATCGAGAAGGAACATTACCCCAACTTGTAGTCTCGCGATTGTGGTTCCAGCGCCACCGTGATGAACCTGCAAGTAGGTATTTCCCACAAGCATATCAGAAGATAACATTTTTCATTATCCAGACATCAGGAAAAGTAGCAGACTTATAATATAGTGCAGCAGTCATTTGGCTTGAAATCTGCCTAAATACAACAATATAGACTATATGAAATCTGAGCTTTTTGGGGCTGATTTTGGTTGTTTCTCTTCTCCTGCAGGTTCTAAAAGCGGCTCGCCCATGAGTCCCAGCAAGAATATGTTGAGGTTCAAGACAGAAAATTCAGGACTTAATTCTCCTTATTCCCCTTCGGTTTTGGGGCACGCAGACAGTTCCCTCTCTAACGAGGTTTCTACCCCTCTTAAACCCCCTAGGAAAGTGCCTAAGACACCCCACAAGGTATATGCTTTTTGTATCAAGTCACAAGGAGTTCATTTTCTGTTTAATTGCAGTGTTTCTGATTTTCCATCCTATAATTGCTTGCAGGTTCTGGATGCACCAGCACTTCAAGATGACTTCTACTTGAACCTAGTTGATTCGTCCTCTCAGAATGTCCTTGCTGTTGGGATAGGAACATGTTTATTTATGGACAGCCTCAAATAGCAGAGTGAGTATAAAATGCTTTTTCTACTTGTATCATATAAAGTCAACAAATCCATACCAGTCATGTTAAACCCCACTTATCCATAAAAAGAGTAAGTTAGCACTATGGGTCATTAAAAAAATCATAATCAGGCACACAAAAAAAGCCAACAAAATACATAAAGATTGCCAAAATCTCATTTGTGTTTTTGCATATTAATTATCCAAGTGTTTTTGTACCAGCAAAGAGTCAAATGACAGAAAGAGTAAGCTAACACTATGGGTCATCAATAACATAATAAACTCAGGGTTCATCATCAAAATCAATATCGTCTTCGGACTCATCTTCAAACTCATCTTCAGACTCGTCTTCAAACTCGTCTTCACACTCGTCTTCCAACTTGTCTTCAGACTCGTCTTCAAACTCATCTTCAGACTCGTCTTTAAGTTGTCGAGGAAAAAATCCTTCAGCAGCCACATTAGTAACATCAATAATTATTTCTGGTAGATCATTCCTTATTAAGGCAACTCCACCATTATCATCAGGTAAAGATGGGCCCATCAAATTTTCAGAAGGCTCATTTCCATAACTTTGTGAGGCATTTGATTCAACCTGATCAATTACGTCAAACAAATCTCTTGGAACAGTTTTCATAACATAATGTCTATCTTGATCATATGGATCTTGCACATAGAAGCATTGGTGTACTTGAGATGCTAGCACCAAAGGCTCTTCCTCAGAGGATTTCTTATTGAAGTAGACATAAGTAAGACCATAAATATCTTTTCAACCTTATACCAGTCGCACTTGAATAAAAGAACCTTAAAATTGCCATAATAGTCTAACTCAACTATATCAATTATTCTACCATAATAAGCCAAATCTGCATCAACTGGATTTTTATCCTTTGAGCTTGCAAAACTTGTAGTTGAGGCAATTAATGTAACACCACTATTTTGTATTTTACGCCTTGCATCACGCTGCCTAGTATGGAATCTATATCCATTAGTGAGATACCCTAAATATCTCTTAGCAACTGAATTTGGTCCTCTAGACAATTCTTTATCAGATCAGGCACATCCTCTTGCGAAGCACGAGTTTCAAACCATTGAGAGAAGTTTTGACTATGATTCTTGGCCTTGCTCCATTTAGATCTTCGCGGCTGATTATTAACATCAAGTTCATGCTCTCTACGCAACAAGTATTTTTATTTGTTAGAACAATAAATAAAGTAAGTTAAAAATAATATGTAGAAGGAAATACTATAAGTGATTAAAGTACCTAATATACTCTTGAACTTCATCAAAATTTCCCAATAAGTATGCATGCGCCTGATTTAGTTACTTGTTATCTAAAATAATATCAACATTTTTCTTTTCTCCTAAAGGACAACCTTTGTTAGGGAATAAACTGAAAGTTTGTGCATCACCCGAGCCACATTCATCATCATTTTGGGGTCTTCTATTAAATCTGATGCATACACCCCCATGCAAATATCTAGAGAATAAAGTTAAACACTCTTCAACCAGATACGCCTCTGCTATAGATCCTTCTGCATGATTCTTGTTGCAGACATATGATTTGAATGTACACATATCTCTTTCAGAGGGATACATCCATCGATTTTGAACTAGACCTCCTAATCTCACTGATAACGCCCAAACTACACCTCTAATCAAAGAAGCGTAAGCGGTCGTAGTCAAATATAGAACCCAACTAAGGTTGGGGTCGATCCCACAGAGAATATGGTGAGAGTTAAGTCTTTAGTGAATTAAGTGACTAGTCGTCAATAGTTTCCGGTAAATAAGGGGGGGGGGTTTGTGATCAATATTTGTAAACAAAACAAACACTTAACGTATGAATAATAATCAATAGGAGAGAGAAAACTAGGGAAGTGTTTACCATGGCGTTAGTAACAAAGTCGATTCTAGGCTTAACGGGGTTCTTTCTATATGCGTGTCACGATGTGATTGAATTAATTGTATCGTCTAAACGTTTCTCAACCAAATAGACAAATTTACTTTTCAATTCTCTCGAACTTGAAAAGGTGTGCTTTTAGATTTCAATCCTAAACATCAAGTAGATTAATCTAGTTACAGCATTAATCATAAGACGAGAGTTTGTAGTCTCGAATCCTCGTCGTTAATCAAGTTTCCCGGTTTTAATCTCTTTACTCAAGCAAATTAAACCTAGGCATGTTCTAATGTTTGCAACCACTAGAAAACGTTACATAACGAATGATTAACAACGTGACAACATACATATTTAACCCGTCGCTACCCAAAATCTATATTGCTACTTTTGCCATGGATCCCACAACCCTAGTTGTGGGAGGTTTAGTTAATCATGCTATAAAGAAAAGAGAAGAGAATTGTATTCATAATAAAGAGAAGGGATTCTTACAATATAATGAAAACCAATCTTCAATTATTCCAAGAACAAGAAAAACCAAGATCCCAAGAACAAATCAAGAACACGAATTCAAGAAGTGTAAAACGTGTTTCTTGATCTCCAAGTCTCTCCTAAAACTATTGGGAGAACTATATTAAAAAGCTTCACCAATAAAATAAACCTAACATAGGGTATTTATAGGAGTCTAGGAAACAAATCCCAAAAACGCTCGGATTCCGCGTAACAGACTGCCCAGGTGTGACGGCCAGGCTGACAGACCGTCACTGGCTTGACGGACCGTCGCCTGGACTGTCACCACTAGGCAGTGGTGCTGCCTTGGTGTAACGGTCACTGTGACGGACCGTCACATGTGTGATGGGCCGTCACTCAGGCCGTCACTCTTATCCAGAACGCTCTTTTTTGCGTATTTCCTTCCGTTTCCATGTTTGTCTCCATTTCCTGAAAATACAACATAAAAACATCAAAAACGACAACGGTTGCTTGAAAACGTACGATTGTTCTTAGTTTAAAGGAGTCGAAAGTGCCATAAAATGGCGGCACATCAACACCCTCAACTTAAGACGTTCGCTTGTCCTCAAGCAACATGACACAAAATAATAATACGACGACTCAACTAAGCAAACAAAATCGTGTCTTTAGCAACTCATGGTCATTCATTAGTTCATTAAATCAAGCTCCCTCGTAGCACACAACTGTATGAAACACTAACTTGCAAGGATCCAAACATGTCATTCCGATATGATAGAATATTATGCATACACATGCGCAGCTATCCTAACAATCAATAGGCAATACAGAAACCTTGGTGCCCTCACCACAAAGAAATCCCACACACAAGATTTGGGACTAGGTAAGTGCTCACACTCACAAACGATTTCAAACAATGCACATGCGATACCATAGGCTTGCCCTTACTATTCTATTTCAGTTCTTCAGAAAGCCGTTCAGGATCACTACAGGACTTGTTTAGGTTTGTAATGAGGCTTCAGGTGCAGGTAGGATACATTTAGGGGTTAGTGACTAAGCCCTCCTTGGAACCACCGACGTCTTATTACCACATAACTTTACTTTGTCCATCCTCATTCACCTTCTTATTTCCTTCTCTCTAGCTACAGGTGCGGCCTCTTTATTCTGACAATTCTTTTTATCACTTTTTTTCGATCTTTTTCATCTCTTTTTATTTTTCTTTTCTTTTCTTAGGCACACACCCGAATTTTCATTCTATTCACAACCAATCTTCTTCATCCTCTTTTTCTCATCATTCACCTCTGTAGTAGCCACCCTCAACTTAGGCTGATTGCCTGCGTTGAGGTGCACAATGTCCAAGGGAGGACCAGGGCCAAAACAGGGTTTACCTCTATAGTAGCCACCCTCAATTTAGGCTGATTGCCTGAGTTGAGGTGCACGATGTCCAAGGAAGGACCAGGGCCAAAATAGGGTTTCAAAGTTAAACAGGAATGGTGACAGGTTATTGAAAGAATACGATCAATTATGGCTCAAACAGGGATCAAAGGGATTATTTATATTTGGACGGTCTTTTAGGTTAAGTGGACTGCATACAAAAAGGGCCTGTGATCCTTTCCTAAGCAACCAAACTTCGAACTTAACAAAATAGACCGGGCAAGTTCTAGATGCATGCACAGCGTAAGAATTTATAACAATAATCTCACACGCTCTTGGCACCAAGAAACTATATCGCTACCAACTATCAAACAACCGCTCGGCTTAAGCATACTCATTCTAATCATAATCACACAATGACATTCAAGGATCCAGACAGTCAATGTTTCAACATAGGTACAAAACCAGAAATTTTTTTAAAGGGGCTCCTTTTAGTCAAGAAAAAACGCCATGCTCATCACTATAGACACTAAAAAAACAAAAATTTAAAAATACAACCTAAACATGCCGGTTCTACTAGATAGCACACCGGAGGGAAAAGAAACACGGCAACAAAAACCCTCGGTGGTGACTCACAGGTTTCCCCACACCCTCAACTTAGACTCATGCATTGTCCCCAATGCATCCATATGAAAGCTAAAAACTGTGAGAGAAAGGAATACCTGTGAAGTCGATAGGACTCATATTCTGGCATGATGTTGGAGACCGCCAGGGTCTCCAAAACAGGAGAACTCGATGGGGTGTGTGCACGCGACACACTGCTGTTGTGTTCCAGCTTCTTCATTCATCGGCTCCGCAGCTAGTCGCGCCAACTTCTTCGCTCTTTCTTTGCAGGTTCTCTTGCGGTGTTTTCGTTTTCTTGATTTATTTTCACCGCTTTCCTTCACCTGCTCGTCCTCTTGCAATCGCGACCTTACTCTCATAACAGCTTGAGTTTTAACACAACCCTTTTCCTCAAGATACACATCCGCAGGGATTTCCTCAATAACATTGATGACCGCGACCACCCTCATGCCACTTGGTTGCTTCATCAATTTTGACACATCGAACTTGACCACTTCATTGTTTAGCCTGAAGGTCAGTCTATTTCTTTCCATGTCAACCAACGCTCTAGCCGTGGCTAACAAAGGTCGTCCCAAGATTATGGGAACTTCAAAATCTACTTCGCAATCCAAGATCACAAAGTCGGCCGGGAATATAAGCTTACCAATCTTGACCAGTACATCAGATTAGATTCCCACCGGTCGCTTTACCAAACGGTCAGCCATCATCACTCTCATGGACGTCAGTTTAGGAGCTCCCAAACCAAATTGTTTGTAAACTGCTAGCGGCATCAAGTTGATACTAGCACCAAGATCACATAATGCTCTTCCGAAGTTGAGCTTCCCGATAGTACAGGGAACAGTGAAAGCACCTGGATCTTCCTTCTTTTCGACTAACGACCTTGAAGAAATAGCGCTGCAGTGGTGGAGGTTGTCTTCCGGTTCAAAACTTACCGACCTCTTCTTTGTAATCAAGTCCTTCATGAACTTGGCATAACCGAGCATTTGTTCCAGCGCTTCCACCAATGGTATGTTTATTGAAATCTGCTTCAGCATGGTCATGAAGTTCAGGAACTTACCATCGTCAGCTTTCTTCTTCAAACGCTGTGGGAAAGGAGGTGGTGGCCGAGGCATCATAGTTGGAGGCTTTTCGGCCTCCTTGCTTTTATCCACGGGTTTTGGCGTTTTCTCCTCTACTGCCTCGTCGTTTGCGCTATCACCTACTTGAGTCTGGATTACCGGATGTGAATCCAGTAATATTTTTCCGCTTCTTGTAGTGATCGCCATACAGCTTGCGTCGTTCCTCGGATTTTGGACGGTGTCGCTCGGCAAGGTACCCGTCCTCCTTGGATTTAGGGATGCCGAAATCTGCCCCACTTGCTGCTCCAATTGCTTGATCGTGGTGGAATGTGAATCCACTAACTGACTTAATGTAGATAATTCATTCCTCATCTCCTTTACCCCAGAGTCAGTCGATTCCACCTTTAGCAGCATCTTCGCCATCATGCTCTCTAGCTTCGAAGTCTCTGCCTCGTTGTTAGCCTTGTCCCGATTACCAGGTGGTATATACAACCCACCTCTCTCGGTGTTGTTCCTCCAGTTTTCTTGGTCGCGATCTTTGTAGCTGCCTTTCTCATAGTGGTTGTCTCTCTGATAGTTCTGACCTTGGTTTCCCTGGCCGTTGGCCTTGAAACCCCCCAAATAGTTGGCCTCCTCATCAGATTCAACCCATGCTGCTCTACCTTGCAAACCCACGACTTTCACCTTCTCAATACTTCCTGACATCAAGTGCTTGGTCAAGAGGTCCATTTGCGTTTTTAGATGGGCCATGTCTTGGTCCCGTTCTTCATCTTTTCTACGCTGTTCTGCTGACACACCAACTGCATAAGTACTAGCTGGTACCTCTAAATCACGTGTATGCCAGGCCCTGTTGATTTTGGTGAGCCTGTCCAAAATAGCTGTGGCATCGGCAAAAGTGCGACCCATAAACACTCCACCTGTTGCGTTGTCCAACGTCGGCTTGGTAGCCGAATTGAGTGCCCTGTAGAATGTCTGCATCAAAAACTCATCGTTCAACTGATGGTTCAGGCATTGTGTTAGCTTCTTCTTGAATCACAGCCAGGTCTCGTGCAATGCTTCGTGAGGTTGCTGCCTGAAATTGCTAATCTCGTCCCTCAATTGTATCATCCTAGAGGGAGGAAAGAACCTTTCTAGGAAAGCTCCTTTCAACTCTCCCCAAGTTGCGATAGAGTCGGGGGTCAGTTCTGTCAACCATAACGCTGCCTCATCAGACAGAGACAACGGAAACAACCTGAGCCTGATCGCTGTCTGATTCACGCCCGGCAGTTCGAACGACTTGCAGATACCCACGAAGTTCATTAAGTGACGGTTTGGATCGTCACCAGCTGCTCCACGGAATACTCCTCTCAAGTTCAACAGCTGAATCATCGTGCTAGTGATGTTGAACTTGGCTCCGGGCGGTAGCGGTGGAACAACAATGGCGCCCGTAGCGCCAACTCCATCCAAATCGTTATCCTCATTATGCAACTCAAGATCGTGCTGCAGACCTCCAGCATTCAAATTTTGTTGGGCCTGCAGTTTTGCAGCGAGCCTTGCTGCCTCTTGTTGTGCGGCCATATTCCGCCTTAACGTTCTAGCAAGCTCGGGGTCGTAAGGTAATGTTGATTCACCCGAGCGCCGGGTACTTGGCATGCACAAATCTGTACCCTGTCAAAAACAAAAACAACAAAAAAACGTAAAAGCAGGAAAGTATGACTAAGAGTCAAATAAACACACCAGACTTAATTAACAACCGTATTCCCCGGCAACGGTGCCACTTTTTGATAACCCCCAAACTACACCTCTAATCAAAGAAGCGTAAGCAGTCGTAGTCAAATATAGAACCCAACTAAGGTTGGGGTCGATCCCATAGAGAATATGGTGAGAGTTAAGTCTTTAGTGAATTAAGTGACTAGTCGTCAATAGTTTCCGGTAAATAAGAGGGGGGTTTTGTGATCAATATTTGTAAACAAAACAAACACTTAACGTATGAATGATAATCAATAGGAGAGAGAAAACTAGGGAAGTGTTTACCATGGCGTTAGTAACAAAGTCGATTCTAGGCTTAACGGGGTTCTTTCTATATGCGTGTCACGATGTGATTGAATTAATTGTATCGTCTAAATGTTTCTCAACCAAATAGACAAATTTACTTTTCAATTCTCTCGAACTTGAAAAGGTGTGCTTTTAGATTTCAATCTTAAACATCAAGTAGATTAATCTAGTTACAACATTAATCATAAGACGAGAGTTGGTAGTCTCGAATCCTCGTCGTTAATCAAGTTTCCCGGTTTTAATCTCTTTACTCAAGCAAATTAAACCTAGGCATGTTCTAATGTTTGCAACCACTAGAAAACGTTACATAACAAATGATTAACAACGTGACAACATACATATTTAACCCGTCGCTACCCGGAATCTATATTGCTACTTTTGCCATGGCTCCCACAACCCTAGTTGTGGGAGGTTTAGTTAATCATGCTATAAAGAAAAGAGAAGAGAATTGTATTCATAATAAAGAGAAGGGATTCTTACAATATAATGAAAACCAATCTTCAATTATTAAAAAAAAAAAAAAAACCAAGATCCCAAGAACAAATCAAGAACACGAATTCAAGAAGTGTAAAACGTGTTTCTTGATCTCCAAGTCTCTCCTAAAACTATTGGGAGAACTATATTAAAAAGCTTCACCAATAAAATAAACCTAACATAGGGTATTTATAGGAGTCTAGGAAACAAATCCCAAAAATGCTCGAATTCCGCGTAACCGACTGCCCAGGTGTGACGGCCAGGCTGACGGACCGTCACTGGCTTGAAGGACCGTCGCCTGGACCGTCACCACTAGGCAGTGGTGCTGCCTTGGTGTGATGGTCAATGTGACAGACCGTCACATGTGTGACGGGCCGTCACTCAGGCCGTCACTCTTATCCAGAACGCTCTTTTTCGCGTATTTCCTTCCGTTTCCATGTTTGTCTCCATTTCCTGAAAATACAACATAAAAACATCAAAAACGACAAAGGTTGCTTGAAAACGTACGATTGTTCTTAGTTTAAAGGAGTCGAAAGTGCCGTAAAATGGCGGCACATCACTCACCTCATTCGCCAAATGAATAGGCAAATGAATCATTATATCAAAAAATATAGGAGGAAAAATTCACTACAAATGATTTAATGTTTCTCTGATCTCTACTTCTAAGCAATCTATTTCCTCCAGTGTGATAACTTTTTGACATAAATGACGGAAGAAGGAACTCAGATGAATCAAATAGATAACAACATGATTAGGAAGGATGCTTTTAATTGGTAATTGCAGCAAGTAGTGTAACATGAAATGAGCATCATGGGTCTTATAACCATATAATTTTATTTCGTCTAGTTGTACACACCTAGATATGTTAGAGGCACTACCATCAGGTAGATTTGTTGTCTTTAAAACTCCACAAAAAAATGATTTCTCTCCATTAGTCATTGAGAAGCAGGTTTTTGCAATCTTTGTTCTCTTGCCATCTGTTGTATCTTTGGGATGAAGGTTCTTTCTAATTCCCATCTCTTTCAAATCATAATGACCTTTTTCATGATCCTTTGTTTTGCCAGAAATATCTAAAAGAGTTCCAATTATGTTATCAACTATGTTTTTCTCGATGTGCATTATATCAAGGTTGTGGCATAATGTATTGTGCTGCCAATAAGGTAATTCAAAAAAGATGGACCTTTTCTTCCACGGGCCATCATTTGATCTCTTTTTCTTCTTCTCAAATGCATTATTAATGTTTTATAAGCTATTTAGCACATCAGTTCCTTTAACAAAGGCGGAGGAGGCCTAAATTCAGTTTTTTCATTGAAAGATCTTTTGTTAGATCTCCACGGATGATCAATGGGTAAAAAACACGATGATCCATATAACACATTTTTCTACTATGTTTAAGATAGCAATAATTAGTGCCATAATTACAACAAGATCAAGACAACTTTCCTTGTGTACTCCAACCAGATAACATAGCATATGCAGGGAAGTCACTTATTGTCCACTTAAGTGTTGCTTGCATTTGGAAGGTTTGATATCTTGAAGCATCATATATTTCAACCCCGGAATTCCACAATAATTTTAACTCATCTATCAATGGCTGTAAATAAATATCAATGTCATTTCCAAGTGATCGAGGCCCAGAAATAAGTAAGGAAAGCATAGAGTATTATGGTTTCATGCAAATCCAAGGCAGTAAATTATACACCATCAAAATAACTGGCCATGTGCTATGTGATATACTCATGGTTTGAAATGGATTGAATCCATCACTTGACAATCCAAGTCTCAAATTACGAGAATCTAGTGCAAAATCTAGATATAAGCTATCAAATTTTTTCCATGCTTGGGCATCAGCGGGATTCCTTCATCTTTAGAACGCTCCTCATCATGCCACCTCAATGAATCTGCTGTCTTCGAGCACATAAATAGCCTTTTGAGTCTAGGAATTAATGGAAAGTGTCTCAAATTTTTTGCTGGAATACGATAAGGTTTTTTAGAAGGCTCAACAACCTCACTATCTACTTCAGAAGGTTTGATATATCGAGAAGCTCCGCAAACATGATAAAATTCATCATCCTTATGGTCATTCCTAAATAACATGCAATCATTGGGACATGCATCAATTTTCTCATAATCAAGATCGAGATCCTTAATAATAGACTTGGTTTATTGTAGGATGGAGGAATGTTCAACTCGGGCATCGCCTCTTTTAATAACTCTAAAAGATAAGTGAAGGATTCATTGTTCCATCCATGTAGACACTTCAACAAATATAAATGAATTGTGAATGATAATCTAGAGAATCCTTTACAATCAGGATATAGTTCTTGGCTTGCCTCTTCAACTAAGTTATAAAATTTCTTTGCATC
Source organism: Jaltomata sinuosa (assembly GCA_003996215.1). Classification (NCBI taxonomy): domain Eukaryota; kingdom Viridiplantae; phylum Streptophyta; class Magnoliopsida; order Solanales; family Solanaceae; genus Jaltomata; species Jaltomata sinuosa. The sequence continues at coordinate 117,500 of QJPP01003489.1, forward strand.
TTCATTTGGACCTTCATAAACTCCTTCAGCTTGAGCAACATCTCTAAATTGATCATTCAACAACCCATCAATGTTATCATACGCATCATCTATATGATCGTCAACATTCAACTGGATTTCCCATTCCCCATGATTGATCCATATTTTATAATTTTTAACAAATCCACAGTTTATTAGATGATTATGCACTACATCCCTTTGAGTCCAACAAATATTGCTACAATCATAACATGGACACTGAGTTCTTCGCCTTGAGGATCTCCATAAGTGTAAGCAAAATCTAAAAAAGATTTAACACTATCAATATACTCTTGGATATACCTGGGTAAATCCATCCAATCCTTGGATGGTACATTTGAATTCCTAAAAACCTGATATTAATGTTAGATCTTCCAATATACAAAAGCATTAGTTACTTCATAATTAAATTTTAAATGTCACGAGTAATTTATCAAAATCATGTGTTTACATATGATAAAAAGAATTACCTAGTCATAGCCCTTATGCTAAACCAAACCCAAGTTTAAATCCATAGATAACAAAATAGAAGCAGACGATTGTGAATCCAATTCTCCTTCTCCTGTATATAACAAAATAAAGTATGCATTCCATATATTTTCCTAGTAGATTCTACAAATTAAAGTATGTATTCTATATATTTTCCTACACCTAAGTACCTATAAGAATGAAATCAGGTTTCTCTCAAAGTTCTTAAAGTTAAAACTTTTGCCTCGAAAGACACATGTTTAGGCTACTCGGCCATACAATTAACTAACTGATTTACACAGTTTAGGTTAAATGAATGATCAAAACGTGTTCATGCTACTTCCCTTTACTTAATTAACTATTCATACAGAAAGTAATTTAAATTTATGCAACACATGTACAAAAAAATTACTAAGTTTAAACAGTTTAACAAACTTCGTAATTTATCATTGGAATAAAACTCACAACATACTCAAAAATCAGTATAATATCCATTGTTGTTTAACCTCCAATGTTCTAAAATTATTCATACCAAGTAATTTAAATTTACAGAACACATATGTAATAAATGACTAAGTTTAAACAACTTAACATAATTAAAGACCTAATTTAAATTTTCATAATGTAAAACAAGGTGAGGAAGTTCTAGATCTATACACTCCAGCAAGCAACATTAGAGTAGATTGCTTACAAATGTAAAATAAGGTGAGGAAGTTCCAGCAGTTCTCCAATATCGAAAGAACCTACAAGGCAGCAATAACCTGCAAGTAAATTTTTACATCAAAACTTGGAAGGGATAACACTAAAATGATGAACCAACAGGAAGTTGTGCTCAAGATGATTCTCTCAGGATAATGGACTCAAAATTATAAAACAAACATACAGATAACAAAAGTAAAAAAAAAAAGACAGACAGTCTGTTGATTTTTCAAAAGGTGAGGAGTTGAACAAGAGCTGCTGCTATATTAACCATTTGTTCATCCTAGAAGTACTGTTTTTGTGGGGTTGCTTAAACTTGTACTGCCTCATGAATCTCAGCTTTATACAATGTAGAATTATCTACTAATAATAGATGTAAGTTGTGGTAGTTTTCTGTATAGCAAGGAGCTAAACGGATCGTGTTGTATCCAATTATGTGGATAAGAAATGGGAGAGAGTATCGACTATATACACATTTCTGCAGGTGCTTTGCTTGTATGAATGCATGAAAAATGTGGACACTCAAACAACTTTAAAACTACAAAAAATTCTAGCCACTGAATGCCAGGGAACAACGGTTATCACAATTACCCATCGCATTTCCACAATTTTGAACATGAACACGAGTATCAATTCCAAAAAGAAACTCAATTTCTACCCCAACCCCTCCCATGTCCACCCAAAGAAAAAAAGAAATAATAAAAGATCCAACTACACATATGGACAACTCAAATTAGCAAAGCCAAAATTTATCCAAAACTTGTGGGAGATGAGATTACTTACAATAGACCAATAATCTAAATTTAAATTCATTTTTCCAAAAGCTTAAGTCAAACAGAAACTTCATCAAATGACTATGATGTCAATATAGGAAAGCTAAATCTTTGATGACTATCCAACTACACATATGGACAACTCAAATTAGCAAGGCCAAAATTTACCCAAAACGTGTGGGAGATGAGATTACTCACAATAGACCAATAATCTTAGTTTAAATTCATTTTTCCAGAAGCTTAAGTTAAACAAAAACTTCATCAAATGACTATCATGTCAACGCAGGCAAGTTCAACCTTTGATGACTAAAGTGCACAAATAAACACCAAACCACCTCTTGCCACACAAAGGAAAGTTTCATTTCCTCCTTGTATAAAAAAATGCTATGCAGAACAAGAAATACCAAAGACAGGCAGTTCAGTGTAACAATATTTGGTAATCAACACTTTTCTTTCTCTTTAAAGGAAACTATATGCAGCACTAGTAAGTAGCAAAAACAGGACGAGAACTTGCTGAAAGTAAATAGATCTTCTTAATATACAAAGGCAATTTGCTGAAAGCTCCGAGTATACATAAATTTCTGGACAGGAATAACATTTTACTATATGATATTTCTACATTACCTTTAAGAAAATAACCAATCAAACAACAAGCACTGAAATAACACACTGACATAATTGCAAGATTTCTGGTAAACATTCTTAAGTCTCTTCGGTTAACTATTATTATTATACTAATTATTTTTTGGGACTTTAACTGGAGCATGGATATCAAGAAAAACCCAACCCATCGATAAATAAGCTAAAAGCAATGCATCAGTAAGTGTATTTATTAACTGCATATGCTCAAATGAGTTATAAGGAAGAATGGAAGGAGCATCAACAAAGGTGTGAGCTTGAGTGCTCAGTGGTGTAGGTATGTGTACTTATATTTTTTATGAAAGAGATACGGGGCAAGAGTAATCGTCATGTCTAAAGAAAAAGAAAAGGAAGACTGTGATCAGAGAATTATTTTACCAGTGGAACTCTATATTTTCCGGCCAAAGCCCTTTCTGCACACTCAATTTCACGTGGGAGCACCATCTGCCATTGTGAGCATTAATGGTTTACTACACACATATTTGACAACTTAAGGTGTTCAACGGGTCTCAGCTAGAGTTCATGTGTCTAAATGAAAATAGTGGTAACTAGTAAGTATAAATGTATTTGGACTCTAAGTACAAATTCACCAACTATTAAGACAAGCTCAATTAGTAAGTGACTGCAGGAAAAAGAAAGGAAGTTTTTGAATAAATCTTTAGCTATTGAGAATGCAACAAAGCCAAGAGATTCTCCAGGTTACCACTCAATTCAAGAGTAGCTCTGAGAAGATTAACTAAGCCAACTTCAGTTAAACCCAAGCAAAAAATAGACAAAAATACACTATATTCCAGTGATGAATCAACTTATACGCCAAACCAACACAAATCATTTCAACAATACAAGGAAAAAATAGACAAAAATACACTATATTCCAACAAGCAATAAACCCAGATTTAAAAGGTAAAAATTTCTACCTGATAAACTCTATTCCAACAAAACCCTTCAAATTTCTACTAAACCTATATGAAGCTTCTAAATAGAGATGAGACGAGATGAAAACTTCCACTTCAGTGAATAGAGATGAGACGAGAACTTTTGAATAGAGATGAGAACCCTTCTGATTTCTACAAACCCTTCTAATTTCTAAAAACCCTTCTAATTTCTACAAACCCCGATGAAGCTTCTGAATAGAGATGAGACGAGATGAGAACTTCTGCTTCAGTGAATAGAGACGAGATGAGAAATTTTGAATAGAGATGAGAACCCTTCTAATTTCTAAAAACCCTTATAATTTCTACAAAACTTTTAGAAATTTCAACAGGTTGTGTTCATTATTCCTCGATTGTGCAATTTGTTGTGTGACAGAGAAATTTCAACAGGCTGTTTGTTCATTATTTTGCATCGAGAGTTTTCTGATTTGGGCAAAGAGATTTGGGCATCGAGAGTTTTCTGATTTGTTTCTACTAATTTCTGAGAGAGAGATAAATTTTAGTGAACTTTTTTTGACCAATTAAAAATTAGAGGGAGAGCTAAATATGTTGGAGGAAATAAAATATTTGAGGGAAATTTTTAGCAAAATTATAAGGCCACACTTGTGAAGTGTTGTATTTACAATTATAAAAATAATACACTTTAAAAGTGTAATCATAGGTGTAAATAGGTATTGCCAATTATACCATGATATGGCAATGCTTATAATGTGTAGCCTATACCACTAAAGAATATTCTTTATCAGCGTTACCAATAATACCATGGTCAAAAGCTCAAAACTAAGGCTACGCTTTAAAAACGTACCCAAATATATTTAAGGCAATACTTTACAAGCGTTGTCCAGATTTAGTGTGGTCTTAGGCCTAAAATATTTTAGTGAGACACCATACAGAGACATCAGCCATACAATTTGTGGAGTGTATTCGATGGCTCGCTGGGAAAGAAGCAACGACACTGGGTGACATGCCACCTTGCATTATGCTTACTTCAACCTAGAGGCAAGAGTGTTGCTCAAAATTGTTTGTAGCACCCTTCTACCATGCAAGCACACAACTGAGGTAACTAAAGATAGGGTTGTGTTGGTATACATGCTAAAGAAGGGAATGCCAATTAATGTAGCCTCGGTACTGAGACACAATATGATAAAATTCTGGGACAACAAGAGGTGGCGGTATTTCTACGGAGGGTTAGTGACCCATTTTTTAAGAAAAAAAGATGTTGAAAAGGAAATTCATGATCTGTGCCCACCACAAGATGAAGCACCAAGATATTTCCCATGGGCCAGTTCTTTCCAATGCTGACAGACAAGCTCGAGATGATAGTAGGATGGGCAGAATGTATGGGATGAAAGAGCTACATTTGAGAATTGGCGGTCGACCGACGACCGAGGAGGAGATCACTGCTTTGAGCGACCGGTACCCGATGACTGAGAGTGCAATGTTTATGTGCAAGATGGGATCGGCATTTCAGGAGCCGTTGGATGATGATAAGCCAACCGCACATGACACTAATGCCGATGGAGATGATGAGGTCGATGATGCTAGGACCGCTTTGATTGCAGTTGATGATACTACAGCCAAGAAGAATCGGGAATTTATTCCTGATGAAGATGACGCCTAGAGGCCCAGGGAGTTCCTTCTCTTACTCTTTACCTTTGTACTTGTTTAAAGCACTGAGTACAGTGCTATGTTTAAGTGTGGGGTGGAGAAGAAACTTCCTATGATTTTCATTGCTATATCTTGAGTGTTGCAAGCGTCGTGTGACTGCTTTTTAGCTGTTGAGAAGAATGGTTGGTAGTATTCTTAGTTAGGTTTGTTTTGTATTTTTGGTTTTTAGGTAGGATTCCTCGAATTTTGTTTTTGGTTCTTTTCCTGAGGATAGTCCCTTTGAACCAAGTAGTTTTTTCTTTAGGATAGAGTTCTAGGTGAATCATAGTAGTAATGACTTGTCCGGATGATGGATGGATGACGACCGTCTTAAGGGAAAATTAGTCATAGGATTGTAGGATTAGAAGCCTTACCTTTGGAACTGAAAAATCCCAGTTGAATCTTAGTTAGACGTCATGGGTAGTTCATGCGAAGCCAGGCAAGTGAGTGAGAACTTCATAAGAGAAACATAGGCTCTTTAACCAGACTCAAAAGAAAAAAAGAAAACGAGCTTAAATGTGTAAATTCACTAAATATGTTTGTGTATTAGCATGCAAGTGTAGCAGTCCTGTATATGCATCATGGTGCCGTGTGTGTGATCTTTTGATTGGTTTCTTGCATAGAGTAGCATCTAGAACTTCCCTGCGTGTGTTTCAACGTTAACTAGGATGAAATTTGTGGAATATGATTAAGGCATTTTCTTGAAAAGCCCATTTTTCTTTTCTTTGATGATTGTTTGTACCACCTTGACATTGCCATTAGTGAAGCCCCTTTGAGCCTTGAAGCCTATATTTTTGTTAAGCCGCATAATGAGCCTATCCACTTTGTTGAGACCCTATGAATTTGATCCAAATGAAAGTCCCTAATGCACTATGAGCTCAAAAAGTTAAAAAGGGAAACAAAAGGAGAAGGGTAGATGAAAGTGAAGGTGAGTGTAGTGAAATAATGATGTAGAGCCCGGTTAAAGCTTTTAAAGTGCTTGTTGTTAGGAGTCAAAAGAGTTTGAAAAAAGAAGAAGAGAGAAATGAAAAAGAAATAAGTTTCGCTAGCAACAAGTACGCATCAAATAAAGGGTGAAAAGAAGGTGGAATAAGTGGTAGTACAAGAAGGTGTGAACATAAGAGAAACTAAAAAAAAAGGGATGAAGAAAGAGTAAAAATGTAGTGTCATGTGCAATAAGGGAAAAGAGTCACTTTGTGCCTAAAAGTATCCTACCCATCCCGAAGCTGACATTACAACCAAATGAAAGTCCTTTTGATTTCATGAATATGATTGCTTCGTTGAATTCACTATACACTACGGGCAAGCCTATGGTATGTTATGATATGTTTGAAACATTTTTTGAGAGAGTGAGTGTTTTATTGATTCAAAATGCCCCATTTAAAGTAGATTGGTGTGATTGAAAACAAAGGGGCAATACTAAATTGTGAGGGCACTCATGTCATGTATTTGGTAGTGTTATTACTTGCGTTGTTTACACATAGATATATTGGCCCGAAATTATGATAAAGAGTCAGTTATAGAGGTTGTGTTGTTTCAAGTGAAGGATCTTTAAGCTGACAAGTGTTGTTTTGAATAATGCTTGCTAAATGAACTACGATAGCATGATTAAAATTGTCTAGCCGCTTGCAAGTGAGGACAAAAAGTTCCTTAGGTGTTTATGGTGAATCTTTGGATGGATGATAGTGAGTTGTTCGAGGACAAACGAAGGTTTAAGTATGGGGTGGTGCTCTTGGGCATATTTATATGTCCGTTTATCATATTTTACCCATGTTTACCTTATGTTTTAAGAGTATTACTTACTATATATTGTGTGTTTTGAGTTGAATTGCTATATGTTGTACTAAGACACATGATTAGATGCTTGTAGGTTAAATGACGCGGGAAATTAACCATTTGAAGGTGATTTGGATGAAGAAAGAATGGATGCAACGTAGCGGAATGCTCGAGAGCACGTAGAGAGATGAAACTGGGCAATGGCTCATCGATGGGGTGCTGCCCCATGCACTAAACTACAGAAGCATCAGCATGGCGCATCAGTGGCGTGTCACCCCGAGGCCTAAATTTCTGAAAACCTACAGTGGCGCATCAGTGGTGCGTCGCGCCAGCCACTGTCCTAACCAAAATTTTATCTTTCTCCTAGTCCGTTTCAAAGAAGGAAAAAAGGGTAATTTCCCAAGCCCTATAAATAGAACCTTGTGCGTCTTTTGTAGGGGTTCCATCATATTTTCAGAGCAAAAAGGTAGAGAAAAGAATTCACCATTAGGTTTCTTTTCTTCTGCCTCTTTTTAGCCATAACTTTGGATGAAAACATTATTATTCGTGTTTTTGATTAGCATGAGTGGCTAAGAACCCTTGTTCTGGGTTACGGCTACAAACACATGACTATTTAGTATGAAATTGGATTGATTGTTTGTTTGCCATTATTAGTTGTTCTTATATTCCTATGTTTAGTATTTTGATGCTTGGCCACTATTAAGATAAATATATAACATTGTTGTGAACTCGGGAGAAGGATCAACAAGGTAGATCAAGGAATATAAGGAGCAAGGCCTCTCTTTTGTAACGTAAGGGGTAGGTTAGCGACTAGGATAGGAATATACCTAGAACGCCTTACTTGGTTCATACGGGAAGATATATAAATGCTTTCAAAATAAGATGTCACATCCGCTCAACGATGTAGTTGTGATGCTATTTTGGATAGGCAACTAGAGGCTCGAAACACCATAGTTGTAAAATGAACCCCAGAATCAACAACTAGGTGAACGAACAAGTCGATTCAAGTGACTACTATTTATGATTGCGGAAATAGGCTGTAACCCTGGAATTCTCTCTAAAATTAGAACCGAAAATTAGTACTTACTTGCATTTAATTTTGTCATTTTATTTTAGATCTTTAATCACTACAAAACTCAAACTTCAGTTACTTTCATACTTGTTTATTTTAGCGGTATACGAATAAATTAGAACATTTGCTAAGTCATAAGTCTCTTGGGTACAATATCTGGACTAACCAGTCTATATTACTTGGACGATCACGTACACTTGCGTATGAGTGGGAAGTCGCCTAACACCCAACAGTCCAACAAGCTATAACTTATTAAATACAAGGCCAAAATGGTCACTATCGTAGCTATAAAACTTAACTGACTAGTCTACAAGCCTCTATGAATACAATAATTAGTGGGATAGGGCCCCAACCTAACCAAAAACTATAAACAACAAAAAGGTCAAACCTCTGATACTCTGGCGACCCCTGGAAGGAAAAGAGTCAATCAACTCGCTGAAAGCTTGACTATGCAACCCCCTAGGTCTTTCTGGTCGTCACTCAGATCCTGCAGGGCTAAATGCACTGCCTCCAGGCAATAGGGCATCAGTACAAAATAATGTACCTAGCATGTAAGACAAACTGAAAACAAAAACTAAAGTATAAGGAATGAACAAAAGAGGGTTGAAGGAACACATAAGTACAATATCTTACCTTTCTATAATAATGAAGCATTTAAACACGTAGAAAATAATAATCCAACCTGGCCCCCATAAGATTGACAAGTACAAATAGCACACCATCGCTATAAGTCCTAAAGAGTTCAAACAGTCACTAAATACCCATACTGGCCCCCTTACTTGGACCCCAATGATGATCTTATCTAAACTTTCTGAATGTACATGTGTCATGAATCAGTACAACTCTGAGGCTTTGTGGTACCATATAAGTGCTTCCCTGTAGTATAGCCTGCCTGTCCCATAGGTACGGTCTGCCTAACCCAAAGGCATGGTAATATAATATAATTGTCGCCCCATAGGTACAACTTGCTTATCATGTAGGTATGGTCTGCCCGGCCCAAAGGCACAGTAATATAATATAACTGCTTCCCCAAATTTACATCTCGCCCATCCCATAGGTACGGTCTGCCCGACCTAAGCAATAAAAGTAATCAAAATGTAGGCTCCAAACCCTATAGTGTCAGTGTTTGTTGAGGCCAAAACAAGCTCATAGGCCATAGAAAGATGATAAAAAACAACACAATAATATTATGTAATTACAAGTGACCTCAATGGAATCATAACATGCTTTTCTAGGTCGCTAAGTAAGGAATAGAGTGGGCCTAATAGTCACTATATCATGCTGTGGAGTAAAGCTTAATACTATAAGGCCACAAGTAGAATAATGACATTATAAAGGCTATAAAAGCTTTAGCCTTAAAGGTAATGCCAGAAAGTAAAAATGAAACCTTAACATACCTTTTAACTGAATCCCCAAGGGTGTCTCTAGGAAGCTTGACCAACTAAAGGTAAAGAAACAAGTGCAGGAATGAACCAAAGCCAACCGATACGGCTTTAATGCCACACCGGTGACCATCCATGCTCAAAGCATAAAATTAGTACAATAAGACTAATAAACAACAGTTGTATCCAATTAAGATATTCCAATTACATCTCAAAAGAGTGACGACCTCTCGAGGTAATATAACAAGGTATACTTCACATCGTTCAATCAAATAACTATCGTACGCCACTCTAATAAGAATAACACAAACTCCCCAATCCCTCCATAACCTTAAAACCATAAGTACACAATAATAATAACCAAATGTAATAAGATAAAGGGGTTGTCCAAAGCTACATTATACAAAATACCACTTTGTGGCTCGAAAAGCTATAAAAATGATACTAGAACATGTAATTATGAAGGAGGGTCATAGGGGGGACATTTCCTTGACAAAAGGGACTGAATTCCAAACCTAAACAATCTTCCTCCTTGCACTAACAACAAATGAAGCAAGAACTAACAAGAAACTACTACAAGTCATCGGGAAGTATGCCTTTTCATAACTAGAAGCTTAGAATTTCATTTTAACAAATAGATAAGTGTACGGGATCCTTACCTTTGCAATACAACTCCATAAATACTGCACTATATCAATAATCCCCTAGAACTCTCGCTGTCCAAACCCCAAAATTGAAGCATCACATAAAACATGGAGAAAACTACGTCAAGATGATGAGCTCAATGTGTAGAACAACTTTTGTGAAGCCTTTAAGCTCTAGTTGAAAAACTTTAGGGAGTATTTTGGTCTAGGGAGAGGTTCAGACATTTCTTAAGGCTTAGGAAGAAGTTATTTGAAGAAAAAGTAATTTTTCAAGCTGAAATCTCAATATATATCCATTCCACTAACTTGGGCCCACCTTGACGTACCTGCTTGTGTAGTCTTATAAAAATGTGAATATTTCCCTATTCTAAAGTTGTATGAACAAACGGTTTGATGCGATTGAAGATAGACTCGTAGACCTTCAATTTGATCAGTGGGACCCCACTAATTCATTATAGATTGGGAGAAAACCACTAAGATATTTCACCCAAATTTTAAGAAAATTCCTTAAAGGAATTTACAATAACTTTTTTCGACTTTTATTTTGCAACTTGCTTGACTTAAAAACATAACATACGACCATTGCGTATTTAAAATACCTCATAAAATATCCTTCATAACATGTAATTCACTCTTAGTATTATCTCAAAAGTACTAGTTAATCCAATGTTCTATGTGAGATCATAGTGCTTATGTGTGTGGCTACCCTATAGGAGAATTCTTTTAGTAGTGGATCAAGTATGTGGTTTTGGGTAGTAGCTATCTTGGGGTACAAAGCGTGGTAGGCTTTGTCATCCTAACTGGTGAGCTTTTGCTATAATTCTATGTTTGGTTTTTGCTATCTTAGGATCTAGTGGACCTAGGTGGCTAGATTTCCTTTCTATTGTTCATAGTGCTAGTCCGACGTTGTTCTCTTAGGTAAATTTCTACAATTGGTGAGTATTTAGGATGAGGCGGTGTTTTATAAATATGGAATTTGAGGTTAGGTTATATCATATTAAGGATAAGGGCGACAGACATTCCAAGGACTACTTTAGGAATCGTTGCACTAACTAAAAGTTCCCAGCTATGTCCCTTGGTTTGACCCCTACCAAAGCAGCAGTTGCATATTTGACAAGTTGTGTGTTTAGAGCCTATTTTGTTCCAATTACTATAGTGTTCATATGTGACATCTGAGTCTACTCAAGAAGTAGGGAGGAACATGATTAGAATTTGGAGTTTGGTTTCAGACATTGCGGGTCAGCAGGTTATTTCAAGATGGTTGTGGAGGATTTGCTCTGGTTGCAATGCATTTGACTAGATCGATTCAAAAGGTCTTTCATTTCTAGTGGTTTGTCGGGTGTGAGAGGAGTTCTTTAAAGTTCAAAGGCTTGTGGATTTCAACATTGGTTCAGACACTTTCCATCGAGGGCCAAAAGTTGTCATATAGTGAGATGATTCAGAGATGGTGGATTATGTATCGGTATAGTAGGACATATGCTTAGATCCGGTTTGTGTTTTGAGAATTAGGGGCCATAGCAGAATTCCTAGAATTTAGAGTTGGTGGTTGGCTATGGGATTCATGGTAAGGTTTCCACATTCCTTGCAGAGTTTTGGTGTCATTTGGGGTCTTCACAGATAGGTTGATCTATTTTATTCACCTTCTCCCGGTTCAGGCCTTGTTCAGTTCAGAGAGGTTATCTCAGGAGCTATTGTCGGGAGGTTATTCATCAGTATAGGATGTTTGTTCACATCATTTTTGACCCTGGTGCTTTGTTTGGAGTTGAGTTCTAATGGTCATTTCAGATAAGTTTGGGAATCTGGGTTGAACTTAGTACAACTTTCTATCCATAGACTGATGGTCAGTCAAAGTGTATTATTCTCATGCCCGAGGATATACTACGTGCATGTGTTATGGATTCTTGGATGTTAGTGAGACCAATTCTTGGTTTTGGGTAGAGAGCGAGTATTCTGATGACATTGTTAAAGGTAGAGTGTGGTAGAAATTTTAGACATCTGGTGGGTTAGTTGATGTTTTCGATGGTAGCTCGGGTGTCTGACTGGTGTGTGACTTCATGGTTAAAGTGTGGACGATTCAGGATAGGCAGATGGGTTATGCGAACCAAAAGATTTATGAGTTAGGGTGTTGAGAAGGTGGCTTTTGGGTTAGCCTAGTTGCTAGTTTTGTGTGATAATTGCCTTGGTTTTCTTGGTATCAGTGTTGTGTCGGTGCGTTCAGGTTGAGTTTCTTGAGGTTTAGTTTAGTTGATTGATCTTTTGGCTTTAGAGTTAGAGTTTGTTGCTTTTCTGGTTTGGCTGGTAATAATTTAATGTTTTAGTAGCTTTCCTTTAGTATAGCTCTGTGGTGCATTGTCAGGCCCCTAGCTAGGAGGGGCGGACGTCAAGTGAGTTATACGAGCACATGCTAAACATATATACTAAACTCATGCTAAAGTTGTAAACTGATAAGAAACAATATGGACATCAACATGTGTTTACATATTCTGAAACATAGATAACTGAAGGGCACACTAGACTAATTGTACAACTGAAACAAAACTATGTCTAAGAAGCCTCTAAAGAGTCTGCAACTTAAAATCTATTAACTAGTCGGGACAGGACCCCGACATACCCAACATATGATATGTACATGGATCCAAAACATGTGACCTAGGCATCTGATAGCTCCAGAGAGAGGTGGAGCTTACCAACTGATCAACTAGAAGGCACTGGTCTACTGTGGATGTCTGCTAGCCTGAGTAGCTGAGCCTGCATTCATAAAATGAGGTGCCCAAAAATAAAGGGACGTCAGTACATATGAAACATGTACTGGTATGTAAAGCAGACTGAATAACAAGTAGACATGTAAGAATGCTCACTGAATTGAATATCAAAGATAGGAAAATCTGAGCATACCCATACAGGGAATGTAATCTGAAACTGAAACTTAAACTAATACAATGACCAATATCAGGGGTCCTTATATAACGTCTTATACACTACTTAATTACATATGTTTAAAATCCCTAGAATTTGCCTGTGTGACATCTTTACCCTTTTACATAGCTTATCTACTCATTATGTAATACTAATTGTCAGGAAGTCACAAGATGGCCTGTTGTCGGTGATCGGTGACACCTGTTTGGCATCTTTAGCCAACTTTCACAACCATGTGAGAAATCTCATAGTCTGGATAACGTGGTCTATCAAGGTACGCCCTCCAGGGCTCCTGTAAGGTCTACCCACCGGATTGTGTAGTCAGGGGAATCCACGACGGGAAGTTCCAGCTGACTCTATCTGAATTCTATGCACATAATAGTGTCGCACATAGTGGCCCTAATGATACCCACCCCACGCTGAAGAGTAGGCTATAATCTCATCTTGCTTGTAAAGGCTCATAGTAAGCAACTTATGAATCATATAACTCGTTATCTGATTATTGATTACTTTCTTTTAGCCGAAGAATCATATATCTATGTGATCTAGATACTCAGGTCTATTTTGTGGCCAATTATTTTCTCTAAGTTCGTGACATATATGCTCGGTAACTTCTAAGAGTTCTAATTGAAGACATGTATGATCGTGCGAAACATGTGACTTCTTTTACTAGAAATGAGTACTATAACTCTATAGGTTTAGAACTTCACTCGAGAGACACCTATAATAGAAATAAGCGTTGCTTTCAAGAAGCATATAATCTATGACGACCTTTATAGGAGGAACATGTGACTCTAGGTCGTGCCTTGATGGTGAAAAGAGGTTTTAGCTTTACATACCTTACTTCGAGACTCTCTCTCTCTTATGTATTGTTGTTGGTTCCCGTCAAACACTCCTTATCTATGACATAACAACATATTCAATAGTATAAGTGACTAACCAAGAAATATTGAGAGGTCAGGAAAATGATAATAGCTTACGAGCGACAAGCTTAGCAAATAAGATAATTAAATCGTGTATCGTCACAACTCTCTCTTTTCCCCTTATAAACTGAACTATGAACACCTATGAAGTCAATCTTAATCTCTCCATCACTTCCTTAAAATATGCAGCCCATTCCATATCCCAAACAAGGTCATAAACTTGACCCCTCGACTTTTAAACACCGCCTCGGGAGTTCTTTATTTAGTAGCGTTTAAATGACCCTTTAAGCTCATAGATTAAGTTGGGCGATAATTATAACATTTAATACAGTGATAGGATAACATATAAAAAACATCCTCAATCCATTAAGTCATTTTATCAAACACTTGACGAGAGACAAGCTTACAAGAGCCATAGAAATCGTGTTTGCTATACATAGCGTCCCTCCTTATCGCAACAAGCTTGCTGCCTCAATACACCATAATACACACCTCATTTAGTAAAAAATACAACCATTACAGCCCTATACATACTCCCTCCTCACCAAATATATTAGTTACACTGGGCAAAACATGGACTCACGGCTTCGTTTCACCGTTCCGTGAGTCCTACCCGTAAACTATACTTAAAACAACTCATAGAGTCATATTTATAGGGATAGAAGAGCATCCATACCTTTATCAATAAGAATACAATTCCTGCACCCTTTTGATCTTAAATAACACTACCCTTTCCTTCAATAAAACACTTGACTAAGTATGTTTCCGTGACCTACGATGAAAAATACACTTGATTCTTGAAGGAATTCACTTACCTTAGGCTAGGGAGGGCTTGAGATGAAGAAAAACTGAAGAAAACAAGTTTTAAGTAGGTCCCTTATGTTCTGATATGTATGGGAGATGAAATCCCAAAGTTTCAATATAAAAACACCACTTTTGGCCGACTTACCCAAGGCTGCCACATGTCCTGCAGTGATTGGGCAGTGCGCGTGTCTGTAGTAAAATGCGCATAAGGTTTTACTCCAAACTCGTATGGATGAGCGATTTGTTGAGTTGCAAACTAGACTCAAATACCTTTAGTGTGGTACTTAAAAGGACCCCTAAATTAATTTATATTGGGAAATATACCCGTTACAAGTAAGACCTTGTACTAGCTTGCTTGAAATAGTCCACCGTAGTGAATCCTTCAATTTGAACTTTTGTTCCAAGTCTCCCTTTGGTCTATAACCTTGGTATATCACTTCCAATGGCTTAGTATAAGAGTCCCTTTGTATAATTATCCATTCACAACCTTATCCTCTTGGTTCATAATGATTCCTTCACGCTTACGAGTTGCACGTGTATCTTAAGTTTGGGGCACTACACTATCCCTCCCTTGGGATCATTCATCCTCGAATGAAGGATACGACTCAAAATTATTCTAACTCTACATTTTTACAAAAAAAATTGGTAGAGTTTCCCTTGTAAACTGGCCTATCCAAAACCTGTCAGCTAACCAAAACACATACCATACGCTTCACAGAGCGTAACAACAAGAGAATAATATTCAACAGGTATCAACGAGGCTACACTTGGCCTTATAGGAATGAAAACTATTGTAGTTAATATAGCTTACCTCATACTCCTTCAACTTTACATCTCAACTCTGAGGAACATATAGAACTCTTGAATCATAGGCACGTATCAAGTACCTGAACATTTAGCATATTGATAAAATAGTATTAACAAATATGACTAAAATTGATACTCGAATGAAAGGAGTAACGACTTTAAAAACCATCTGGTTGTTCCTTGAATAAGTGAGGATATTTTCCCCTCATGTCGGCCTCTGCTTCCCACGTGGCTTCTTCTACATTCTGACTTTTCCATAGGACTTTAACTGAAGATATTTCTTTCATTCTTAATTTTCTGATTTGTCGATCTAGTATGGCCACCGGGACTTCTTAATATGATAAATCTCCTGAGATATCTATACCCTTTAAAGGGATAACTTGAGAAGGATCTGCTAAGCATTTACCTAACATAGACACGTGAAAGACTGGATGCACTGCTGCTAACTCAGGAGGTAAATCAACCGCATAGGCTACTTGGACAACTCTCTTTAGGATTCTATAAGGACAAATATTAAGGGCTCAACTTACCTTTCTTTCTAAATTACATAACCCCCTTCATAGGCGATACCTTCAAGAAAACCCAGTCATCAACTCTAAACTCTAAATCTCTGTGCCGCACATCTGTATAAGATTTCTGTCGGCAGCGGTCTTCAGTCGCTCCTGTATTACCTTTACCTTTTCAAATGCTTGATGGACAAGATCTGGTCCAAATATTTAAGTCTCACCTATATCAAACCAACCAATAGGTGATCTACATCGTCTCCCATAAAGAGCTTTAAATGGATCCATGCCAATACTGGAGTGATAGCTATTATTATAGGCAAATTCTATCAAGGGCAAATGATCATCCAATTGCCTTTAAAGTCCAGAATGAATGCTCTCAACATGACTTCGAGTGTCTGAACAGTGCGCTCGTCTTGGACATCTGTCTATAGATGGAATGCGGTGCTAAGGTTCACTTGTTTTCCCAAACTCTACTGGAATGACCTCCAAAAATGTGAGGTGAACTAGGCACCCCTATATGAAATGATGGACATTAGGATTCCATGCAAGCGAACAATCTCTCTTATATATAGCTTGGCATAATCTTCTATGGTACTGGTAGACTTAACTGGTAAGAAGTGGGATGATTTTGTTAATCGATCAATGATCACCCAAATAGAGTCATGCTTGTGAAATGAGGGAGGAAAACCTGTAACAAAATCCATGTTAATGGCCTCCCATTTCCATATTGGAATGCTCATAGTCTGAGCTAGACCACCAGGCCTTTAATGTTCTGCTTTCACTTGCTGGCAGTTGGAGCACTGTGCTACAAACTCTGCTATATCCCTTTTCATGCCATTCCACCAGTAGACCTCTTTAAGGTCATGGTACATCTTTGTAGAGCCTGGATGAATGGAATACCGAGAATAATGTGCTTTAGCCATTATCTGTTGTCTTATACCATCTACATTAGGAACACACAGACTTTCTTGGCACCTTAAGGAACCATCCCCCCCATCTCAAATGCTAAAAAAATTTGTTGTCGAATTCCTTCTCTGTACTGGAGTAATAAGGGATCATCATATTGTTTTTATTTCACTACCACCACTAATGATGACTCTATAGTGTTCTGCACAACCACACCCCATCTTCAAAAACTAAAAGTCAAACTCCTAGACTGGCTAATCTATGAACATCTCGTTCTACTTCATGTTGAGCAGGTGACAAATGTGCTAGGCTGCCCATAGAAACGCGGCTGAGAGCATCCGCTACAATGTTATCCTTACCGGGGTGGTAGAGAATATTGACATCGTAGTCTTTCAGCAACTCTAGCTACCTTCTCTGCCTCAAATTCAACTCCTTTTGCTTGATGATATATTGGAGACTCTTATGGTCTGTAAATATGTCAACATGTAACCCATACAAATAGTGGTGCCAAATCTTAAATGTGAATACAACTGCTGCAAGCTCTAAATCATGTGTGTGGTAGTTTTGTTCATGCTTTTTCAATTGTCGAGAAGTGTATGCTATAACCTTCCCATGTGGCATCAAGATGCATCCTTGGCCGACACCCAAAGCATCACAATAAATAGCATACCCTTTTGTGCCCTCTGGTAAGGCCAATACAGGAGTTGTAGTCAATCTATCTTTCAACTCTTGAAAGCTTATTTCACAAGCATCTAACCACTGAAATTTGGCTGCTTTCTGTGTTAATTTAGTCAATGGGACAGAAGTAGAGGAAAATCCCTCCACAAACCTCCTGTATTAACCAACGAGCCCCAAGAAACTACGCACTTCTGTCGGAGTGGTTGGTCGAGGCCATCTCTTCACAGCCTCTAACTTCTGAAAGTCCACTTTCATACCTTCACCGGAGACCACATGGCCAAGAAAAGCCACTGAGTTCACCCAGAACTCACATTTAGAAAACTTGGCATAAAGTTGGTGTTCTCTAACAATCTGTAGAACTGATCTGAGATGGTCTGCATGTTTTGCCTCATCACGTGAATAGATCAAGATATCATCTATAAATACAATCACGTACATATCAAGAAAGGGTTTGAAAACCCTATTCATCATATTCATGAAGTCTCCTAGGGTGTTCGTCAGTTCAAATGACATGACAAGGAACTCAAAGTGCCCATATCTAGTTCGGAAGGCTATCTTCGGAATATCAACTTCACGTATACTCAACTGGTGATAACCAGATCTTAAGTCAATCTTTGGAAAACATTTAGCTCCCTATAACTGATCAAATAAATCATCTATTATGGGTAGGGGGTACTTATTCTTTATTGTCACTCTATTCAACTGTGTGTAATCTATACATATTTGCATTGTTCCATCCTTCTTACGTACAAATAGTACTGGAGTGCCCCATGGAGATATGCTGGGTCAAAAAAACCTTTGTCAAGTAGATCTTTCAACTACTCCTTTAGCTCTTTCAACTCTGCTGGTGCCATTCTATAAGGCAGAATGGATATAGGCTGGGTATCGGGATCAAGGTTGATACCAATGTCAATATCTCTAACCGGAGGTAATCCAAGAAGTTCATTGGGAAACACATCTGGATATTCATTCACAACGGGTACGTACTAAAGAGTTGACATACGTTCCTCTGCTTCAAGGTCCTTGACATGGACTAGGTGATATAAACACCCTTTTGTTATAAGCTTTTATGCCTTAAGATAGGAAATAAACCTTCCTCTAGGGATCACATCATTCCCTTTCCACTCCAAGATTGGTTCTCCCGGGAAATGAAATCGATCAACCTTTGCTCGACAATCAACTATAGCGTAACAAGAGGATAACCAGTCCATGCCCATAATGACATCAAAATCAACCATGTCCAACTCTATCAAGTTAGCCAATGTATCATGGCCACAGACTGTTACTAGACACCCATAGTAGATCCTTTTAGCTATAATAGACTCTCATATTAGAGTTTATACTGCAAATGGCTCATGTAATAACTCTGGCTCTATTCCAAACTTCTTAGCAACAAATGGAGTAACATATGACAGGGTCGCCCTTGGATCTATCAATGCATAAACATCATAAGAGAAGATGGATAAGGTACCTGTAACCACATTTGGGGAAGCCTCTGAATCCTGTCGGCATGCTAAAGCATACATTTGATTTGGGCCAGCTCCCAAACCTGAACTTCTACCTCTACCCCTACCTGTACCTCTGCTTGTCTGTGCCTGATGATCACGAGATGAAGGTGGTGCTGAAGAAGAGGATGCTCATGCAGAGCCTGTGGACAGTGATCTATGACCCCTTCCCTCAGCTCTAAGTCTAGGATAATCACGCATCTTGTGACCCTCGAATCCATACCCATAACAAGCAGTAGAGCCATATAAGCACTCTTCGAAATGAGAACGGCCACATTATCTGCAAGTAGGCTGAGATGGTTATCCCTGACCAGTACCTCTCTGATAGTGAGGGCCTGGTGCCCTAGAAATCTGACTCTCATTATTAAGTGCAGAAATCGCACAAGAGTCAATCAAATGATCTCCGAGTCCACCCACAAAGTAATGCATCCTGTTCTTCTGGGTGCTGACCATCTCTGGAGCAAATATGTCCAACTGCGTAAATCGCATGCTATACTCCTTGACACTGAGGTTATTCAGTCGTAAGGATAGAAATTCATCCACCCTCAATTCCCTGAGCTCTAAAGGTAAAAAGTGATCCATAAAGGCCCTCGAGAATTCTTCCCAAACTACTGGAGGGGCGTTCGACCTCCTGGAATTGACCCACATCTCATGCCAGGCAATGGAAACATCTTTTAGCTGATAGGAGGCCAATTCCACAACCTCTGTCTCAGATATATGCATAACCCTGAAGATTTTATTGATCTCATCTATAAGCTATTGAGGGTCCTCTTTCACACTAGATCCTATTAACACCGGGGGATTCATCCTGAGGAAATCACAAACTCTGGATTCGGTAGTCTCCCCCTGAATAGTGTTACGTGTAGCAATATTTTGTCCTTGGACTTGAGCAGCTACTAACTGGGTGAACAACTATATTGCTCCTCTAAGATCATTCTCTGAGGCACTTGGTGGTGGTACAGGTAGTGTAGAAATTGCTGTTGATGCTACTGGAGGTGTAGAAACTATTGTATGCCCTTCTGTTCTAGGAACCTGAGGACTTGGCAAGACCTCTAAGCCCTGGTCTGATCCGCTAATACTGGAGAATGCTCTATAGTGGCTGCCTCCTAAGTAGTGCTGGTAGTGGCCCTATGGCCTATATTATTCGTATCTTTGGTAGACATGATCTTTATCACAAATAAGCAGAATGTGAGTCAGAAGTTACTTTCTATGACTTAGCTCTACTGCACGATCTAGATTTTAATAGAAGGTAAGATTCGTGAATGCCCGTGTACTCCCTTAATTATAAATATGGCACACACCACATTCAAAAGGAAGGTCCTACTAGACACGGCTTCTTAGACTCCCTGGGACACTTGAACCTGGCTCTTATACCAAGTTTGTCAGGCCTCTTGCTAGGAGGGGCAAACGTCATGTGAGTTATACGAGCACCTGCTAAACATATATACTAAACTCATGCTAAAGTTGTAAACTGATAAGAAACAATATTGGTATCAACATGTGTTTACATATTCTGAAACATAGATAACTGAAGGGCCCACTAGAAAAACTGTACAGCTAAAATAAAACTATGTCTAAGAAGTCTCTAAAGAGTCTGCAACTGAAAATCTGATAACTAGTCAGGACAGGTCCCCGACATACCCAACATACGATATGTCAATGAATTAAAAACATATAACCTAGGCATTTGATAGATCCAGAGAGAGGTGGAGCTTACCAACTGATCAACTGGAAGGCACTGGTCTACTGTGGATGTCTGTTAGCCTGAGTACCTGAGCCTGCATTCATAAAATGCAGCACCCAAAAATAAAGGGACGTCAGTACACATGAAACATATACTGGTATGTAAAGCAGACTGAATAACAAGTATACATGTAAGAATGCTCACTAAATTGAATATCAAAGATAGGAAAATCTGAGCATACACATACAGGGAATGTAATCTGAAACTGAAACTGAAACTGATATAATACAATGACCAATATTAGGGGTCCTTATATAACGTCTTATACACTACTTAATTACATATGTTTAAAATCCCTAGAATTTTCCTAGGTGACATCTTTACCCTTTTACATAGCTTATCTACTCTTTATGTAATACTAACTATCAGGAAGTCACAACATGGCCTGCTGTCGGCGATCGGTGACACCTGTTTGGCATCTGTAGCCAACTATCACAACCATGTGTGAAATCTCATAGTCTGGATAACATGGTCTGTCAAGGTACGCCCTCCAGAGCTCCTGTAACGTCTGCCCACAGGCCTATGTAGTTAGGGGAATCCACGACAGGAAGTTCCAGCTGACTCTATCTGAATTCTATGCACAGAATATCATCGCACGTAGTGGACCTAATGATACCCACCCCACGCTGCAGAGTAGGCTATAATCTCATCTTGTTTGTAAAGGCTCATAGTAAGCAACTTATGAATTATATAACTCGTTATCTGAATATTGATTACTTTCTTTTAGCTGAAGAATCATATATCTATGTGATCTACATACTCAGGTCTATTTTGTGTCCAATTAATTTCTATAAATTTGTGACATATATTCTCGGTAACTTCTAAGAGTTTCAACTGAAGACATGTATGATCGTGTGAAACATGTAACTTGTTTTACTAGAAATGAGTATTATAACTCTATAGGTTTAGAACTTCACCTGAGAGAGACCTATAATAGAAATAAGCTTTGCTTTCAAGAATCATATAATCTATGATGACCTTTATAGGAGGAACATGTGACTCTAGGTCGTGCCTTGATGACGAAAAGAGGTTTTAGCTTTATATACCTTACTTCGAGACTCTCTCTCCCTTATGTAGCATCGTTGGTTCCCGTCAAACACTCCTTTTCTATAACATAACAACATATTCAATAGTATAAGTGACTAACCAAGAAATGTGGCGAGGTCAGGAAGATGATAATAGCTTACGAGCGACAAGCTTAGAAAATAAGATAATTAAATGGTGTATCATCACACCTATCTCTTTTCCCCTTATCAACTGAACTATGACCACCTATGAAGTCAATATTAATCCCTCACTCAATTCCTTACAATATGCAGCCCATTCTATATCCCAAACAAGGTCATAAACTTGACCCCTCGACTTTTAAATACCGCCTCGGGAGTTCATTATTTAGTAGCATTTAAATGACCATTTAAGATCATAGATTAAGTTGGGAGAGAACTATAACATTTAATACAGTGATAGGAATCCAAATAACATATTAAAAACATCCTCAATCCATTTAGGCATTTTATCAAACACTTGACGAGGGACAAGCTTGCAAGAGCCATAGAAATCGTGTTTGCTATACCTAGCGTCCCTCCTTATCGCAAAAAGCTTGCTGCCTCAATACACCAAAAACACACCTCATTTAGTCAACAATACAACCATTAAAACCCTCCACATACTCCCTCCTAACCGAATATATTAGTTAAAATGGGAAAAACATGGACCCACGACTTCCTTTCACCGTCCAGTGAGTCCTACTCGTAAACTATACTTAAAACAACTCTTAGAGTCATATTTATAGGGATAGAAGAGAAGCCATACCTTTATCAATAAGAATACAATCGCTGCACCCTTTTTATATTAAATAATAATACCTTTTCCTTCAAGAAAACACTTAACTAAGTATGTTTCCGTGACCTACGATGAAAAATACACTTGATTCTTGAAGGAATTCACTTACCTTAGGCTAGGGAGATCTTGAGATGAAGAAGAACTGAAGAAAATAAGTTTTAAGCAGGTACCTTATGTTCTTATATGTATGGGAGACGAAATCCCAAAGTTTCAATATAAATACACCACTTTTGGCCGACTTACCAAAGGCTGCCACATGTCCCGCAGTGATTGGGCAGTGCGCTTGTCTGTAGTAAAATGCACATAACCTTTTACTCCGAACTCGTATGGATGAGTGGTTTGTTTCATTGCAAACTAGACTCAAATATCTTAAATGTTGTACTCATAGGACATCTAAATCATTTTATATTGGGATATATACCCATTACAAGTAAGACCTTGTACTAGCTTGCTTGAAATAGTCCACCGTAGTGAATCCTTCAATTTGAACTTTTGTTCAAAGAATCCCTTTGGTCTATAACCTTGGTATATCACTTCAAATGGCTTAATATAATCGTCACTTTGTACAATTATCCATTCACAACCTTATCCTCTTGGTTCATAATGATTCCTTCACATTTACGAGTTGCACGCGTATCGTAAGTTCGGGGCCCTATATGCATCGTCCAATTGAACAGGCTTCTTGGGAAGCCTAGATCAACATGCGGACCTAATATCCTATTATTTCTAAGTCTTTAGATCCTTCCTATTTCTTAACTTTCAAGGATGAGAGTTATTTTAGTAGTGGATGTTATAATGAACCTCCAGGTCATTTTTTATTTTCAAGCATTTTCAGCATTTCAAGCTTTTTGACAATGGCTACAATTCACTTATGACCTGCCGGGACTAACAGTTCAGCTCCCAATCTGTTCATTTGTGTTTTGGAAGAGTTTTCCTATTTTGGAACTCTTAAAGTTTGAAGGGTTGACTTTTGTCAACATTCGGAGTAAATGGGCTCGGATGTGAATTTCGTTAGTATTGTTAGCTCTGGAGTATAGACTTTGGGCTAGTGGTACCTTTGGTTTGGGTCCCAAGGCTTTCAAACTTATTTTGGGCTATGGGTTAGTTTTTTACTAAAATGGAGTTTGTAGGTGTGGGACCCACTTTTTGTCAAAATGATCTCCATTGGGAATTTCATCAATTCCATTGAGTCCATAATATCTTTTTCAGTTGGGTAGCCTGTTTGTTTTGTATTCACGGGGTTTTGAAAGAATCTCGAGGGTCCATCCAGTGAAAGTTTAGCCTTAATGCATTGCTAGTTTTCAGTTGTTGGTACAACTGAAATTTGTTCATCGCGATCATGATGGTTAGACTTTTTTACCATCGCGAGGGTTTTCTCGCGATAACAATGAAGGACTCCCCCCCTTTGTTCTTTGTGATTGTGTGGCTGACCATTGCAATCGCGATGAGTTAGCCAGCTTGGTCATCGCGATCGTGGGAGGGTTTTTCC
>QJPP01003490.1:0-257472 GCA_003996215.1 Jaltomata sinuosa
AAACAACACCCCACACGAGTCTCTGATGCTCTAACGGCGATGACGCACACTAAGATCTGCACCAGAAGATACAGAGGGTAGGGTGAGCACCAAATGCGAATCATAAGGTACCCAGTAGGTATCATAGGCCAACTAGGCACATATAAAGTAAAAGAGCAATAGCAGATAACCTCGAGTATAAGGAATGGGAGAGAAGGGTATAGTAGACATGCTCGAATACAGTAAACAATAACCACACTAATCACAACAACCTCATTCCATGCACCAATATCCCCGCTGTAACCAAGATCTAACCACCCTAATCACGACAATCTCATTCCAAAAACCAACAGCCCCGCTGTGATCAATCTCACCCTCAAGACAGAAATAATGTAATAAGACTCTACCTATAGTCCCTCGGCGCTCATTCAACCGAGGAACGCAAACAAGTGAAAACAAACCCTCCGGCATACCATACTACCAGAGCGTACAAACAACAATCAACAGATAAGGGTGGTACCTCATGTAGATGAATGATATGATGCCATGCAAAGTAAAAAGGATCAAAGTACCATATTTCACCCGCTTTCGGTGACCTATAAGGCCCAGAAGATGGGATCCATGGAAGGACCCACCCGTATACCACTACTACACCGTATACCCTCCCTCCGGCACTCGCAGCTCGCAACTTTTGGTCTAGAACCGCATGGTCTATGAAGGCCCCCGACCAACATACTAGATGCCTCACATCCTCAAGACAATCCCCAAGTAAAGATTCCTGGAGGGTGTCCAGGTCTAAAGCAGTAAGCAAAAAGGCTCTAGCACTCGGCGGCCGTGCCTAGTCCAGCAACACCCCGGATGCTGTAGTATAAAAGTAGGGAACCCGACCCCATCGAGCCCAGAAGAGTGGAACTATTGATAAAATTTCTTTTAAAACATTCCTTACCCCAAGAAGATCCACAAGACCAGCCAAAACCATTTCCAAATAATTTCCATCGAAAATGGGCCCCTTGGGCCATGCAAAGTTTAGAAAATAGTTCCAGAAGGCCCAAAGCCAAAACCGTAGTAAAACGTGAGAAAACCTCTCTATGCGAAGAGGGCATGCTCCAAATTTGAGCAAAATTGGCCAAGGAAAATGGCGTCAAAACAGCCCACAAAAGTTGGGGTTTAAAGAATGGAATTTCAGAAGTAAAGCGGAAATTGGGCGAGAAATACTTACCACAAATACGGAATTCCAGCCAACACGAAGAATTCCCCACCCCCAACGAGCATGCACAAGCCGTAAGGCAGCCACTACAAAATGCCAAGCTTGGGATAAGGGCATCAATGGAGGATTTAAGAATTTCAAGAGAAGAAGGAGCTTACCAAATAATGTAGAAGCGCGGAAAATCCACAAACAATCGACTCCCCAAGGCTTAGAATAAATATGGACCAATGTTTTGGAGAGAAATCAAAGTTTTAGAGTGAGAAAGTGAGAGAAGCAATGATGGAAAAATGGACTTTCAGCTAAATATATCTGCTAAAAAATGGGCAGCGCCAACAATGCTGAAGGGAGGCAGGCGCCTCGACACTATCACGCTTGAAGGGTGTGATATCGCTGAAGGTTGGAAGACGCTGAGGCTCGATCGCACTGGCCTTGGCGCGATTGCGTTGAAGGCTGGCCTGCAACTAATTTTCTGTAACTTTTTGAAAACTCCACGGGGTATTCTGGGCACAATCGGAAACTGATATTCAAAAACCAATAATGCGAACAGAGTGGAAACGATGTTCCGGACTCAACAGAATTGATAAAACTTCCATACGAGGTCGTTTCAGAGAAATGTTGACCTAAGTCAACACTAATGAAAAGGAATCCAAGAGCTCGAAATGAGTCTGGCTCGCCCAAAACCCAAACCAACCACCTTTCTAGCCCAAACTGAACATTCTAAAGCTGATGGAGTCATCGTATTTCAAATTTGACACTCCGATCATTGAAAGTCACTCGAAGTTACACTTTCAACTCCAAATGGACTGAAAACTGAGGAAACCACACAAAACCCACATAGGAAGTCCTCAGGCCTCAACTAAGGGTCCAACTAGACCAAAATCATCGCTCCGGAGCTAACAAAACTGTCAGAATTCAATTCCTAACACGTTATCTAAGAATGTTGACCAAAGTTAATGATATTCTAAGTTTAGGCTCTAAAATAGGAAAATGGTCAAAACGACCAAACGAACGACCAGGGAAACGAACCACAGGCCCCAACAAGCCATAAATGACTTAGGGCCGCTACAGGAAGGCTCTAATAGTGAAATAAAAGCATAAACGCGAAGATGACCAGAAGGGTCATCACACTTCAACCCATTTTGAAACATAATCCACAGCCACAAGAATATATTCAAAAGAATGAGATGTGAGAAAAGGACCCATAAAATTTATTCCCATACGTCGAATATTTCACATACCTGTATTAATTATAACGGCATCTCATCTCTTTTGGTGATATTACCTGTTCTTTGACACTTGTCACATTTTGCAACATATGCACGCGCATCCTTGAAAAGTGTTGGCAAAAAAAATCCAACCTCTAAAACTTTAGAGGCAGTTCGGTTTGATGCATAATGTCCTCCAGTTGCTCTATCATGAAAATGGTACAGTATTTTATTAATCTCTTCCTAAGAGACACATCTTCTAATGATATTATCTGCACATAATTTAACTAATTAAGCTTCATCCCACAGATAATATTTAGCATCAGATATAAGATTTTTTCTTTGTTGGTAAGAGAGATATTGAGGTGTCCATTTTCCAACCAAGAAATTGGAAATATCTGCAAACCAGAGTGGTTGAGTCACGGTCGAACTAATAGAAAAAATATGTTCATCAGGGAACTCTTCTGTTATATCACAAAGTTCAAAAGTAGAATTCTCTAATCTAGACAAATGATCGGCTACTTGATTCTCTGTTCCCTTTCTATCCTTTATCTCAAGATCAAATTCTTGGAGAAGTAAAATCCATCTTAGCAATCTAGGTCTGACATCTTTTTTTGCTAATAGGTATTTTAAAGCTGCATGATTAGTAAAAATAGTGACCTTAATTCCTATAAAATAGGAGCAAAATTTATCAAATGCAAACACTACTACCAGTAATTCTTTTTCTGTGGTGGAATAATTTTGTTGAGCTTCATTTAATGTCCTACTGTCATAGTAAATGGGACAAAAAAATTATCTTGCCTAAAACAGCTCCAATTGCTGTATCACTAGCATTACACATGGCCTCAAAAGGTTTATTCCAATCAGGGGATACAACTATAGGAGCAGTGGATAATTTTTCCTTAAAGGTCTCAAATGCTTTCAAACAATCTGTTGAAAAATCAAACTTAGTATCTTTCATCAAAAGGTTAGTTAGAGGTTTTGAAATTCTTGAAAGGTCTTTTATGAATCTTCTGTAGAAACCTGCATGACCTAAAAACTCCTAATGCCTTTAACAGTTGTGGAAGGGGGTAATCCTGCTATAAGATCAATTTTTACCTTATCAACTTCTATTCCATTAGCAGTAATTTTATGTCCTAAAACAATTCTCTCGATCACCATAAAATGGTATTTTTTGCCAATTTAAAATCAATTTTGTCTCTTCACATCTCTTAAGAACCAAAATCAAATGGTGAAGACAATTCTCAAATGTTCTACCAAAAAGTGTGAAATTATCCATAAAAATCTCAAGAAATTTTCCAGTCATGTTAGAAAAAATCGCTAACATGCAACTCTGAAATATAGCAGGGGTGTTGCATAGACCAAATGGCACTCTCCTATATACATATGTTCCATGAGGACATGTGGAAGTTGTCTTGTATTGATCTTCAGGTGCAATAGGTATCTTATTATAACCTGAATAACCATCGAGAAAACAATAAAAACCATTCCTGCAATTCTTTCTAATATTTGATCAATAAATGTTAAAGGAAAATGATCTTTTCTAGTGGCATCATTGAGACGTCTATAATAAATACAAACTCTCCAACCTGTAACTGTTCTTGTAGGTATGAGCTCATTATTTTAATTTTTTATAACTGTCATGCCTCTTTTTTTTGGTACTACCTGAACGGGACTTACCCAAGTACTATAAGAAATGGGATAAATGATACTTGCTGCTAGAAGTTTTATTATCTCATTTTTTACCACTTCCTGTATTGCAGGATTCAATCTCCTTTGAGGCTGGACTATTGGTTTGTAGCTATCCTCCATGAGAATTTTATGCGTGCAAATAGCTGGATTAATCCCTTTGATATCTGCTACATTCCACCCTAAAGCACCCTTGTGTGCTTGTAGTACTGCAATCAAATTGTCTTCCTGATCTGTAGTAAGGGAAGATGAAATAATTACTGGAAATGATTCATGCTCAAGATAAACATATTTTAAATGAGACGGGAGAATTTTCAGTTCATTTTTCTATTGAACTTTTCCTGGCTGCATCTCATCATACTTAATTTTTCTTTCAATATTTCAGCTTCTCTTTTTATAATGTGATTGTCATCATGTGTTGTTCCTGATGTGATCAATCATCTTTACATTGAATCTGAAATTAATTGATCATTGCTGAATTCATCCACAAGATCACTAATTATGTCAATAGAAAAATATGAAGATGATGTCTCATCTTTCAAAAATCTTAGTATCTTTTGCATATAAAAAATGACTCTTTCTTCATCTACTCTCAAAATTAGTTGTCCTTTATGGACATCTATGATTTCTCTACCTGTATAAAGAAATGGTCTACCCAAAATTATTGGTTCATCGGGGCATTCCTTCATTTCAATACTATGAAATCTATAGGGAAAATGAACTTATCTACTCTTACAAGAACATTTTCAATTATTCCCTTAGGTTTCTTAATACTTTGATCTGCAAATTGAAGAGAAACACTTGTGTCTTTTATTTCATCAAGATTTAATTTTCTAAAAATTGAAAATGGCATCAAATTTATTGAAGCTCTAGAATCACAAAGTGCCCTTTCAAAATATGCCCCTCCCAAAGTGCAATGAATTGTGAAACTACCTGGATCACCAAGTTTTTATGGTAGTTTATTTTGAAGTATAGCGCTGCATTTTTCAGTAAGCATCACCACATAAGCGTCTTCCAACCTTCTTTTGCTTGAAATAATTTTTTTTAAAAATTTGGCATAAGAAGGCATTTGCAATAAAGCCTCAGTGAAAGGAATATTAATGTGAATTTTTTTCAAAATATCCAAAAAAATTGTAAATTGACTATCAAGCTTTTCTCTTTTCAATTTTTGTGGAAAAGGAATTGTTACAGGGAGAGGATTCATTTTTCAACACTTTTTTCTTTTTTCTTAACTTCTTTTTCTTCTGACGGTTCAGATGGTGTTTCAACATTCTTACCCTTTTCTACCTGTTGTTGTGACAAATTATTTTCTTCTTTGTCAACATAGGATTCATCAAGCTCCTTACCTGACCATAAGGCGATGGCCTTAAGGTGCTCTTTTGGATTTTTCTTTGTATCACTTGGTAAAGGACCTTGAATTTTTTCTGACACAAGAGTTGCCAGTTGGCTAATCTGAATTTCCAAATTCTTTATGGAAGAGTCTCGACCCTTATTTGTTTCCTCATTATTCTTAATATTATTGTACAAAAGAGTGTCGAGATCTGAATGAGCTTGTTGAGGCCTTTGTTGGTAGGGAGTTGCTTGATGATAAGATATGTAATTTGATTGCCCACAATTCTAATTTTGATATTCGGGTGGAACTTGTACCTGTTGCTTTTGAAAGCTTTGAGAATTTTTAGCACCATTTGGATTGCTCCACTGAAATCCTAGATGCTTTGGGGCCAATGGACTACCAAAAGAGTATGGATTGTATTCGAGGGCATTAACATTCTCATCATTTTGATTGGTTGCTTGATATTCATGGTTTAAATGATTTCCTCCACATATGTCACAGACCTCGGGCTGACTTGATTGTTGTGCATTCACCTGGAAAGATTCAAATTTTTATGCCAAAGAAGCAATTTGTTGTGTTAGTGTATTTAAAGCATCTGCCTGATTTACCATAGCGGCTTTCTTGATGATTCCACGATCTGATGGCCACTTGTATAGCATTCTCAGAAAGTGCAATGCTTCTTCTATTGCCTTTGCGATTATGGATCCTCCTGCAGTTGCATCTATCACATTTCTAGAAGTGGGTTTTAGAATGTGATAAAAAATATACAACTGCATATGTTCAAGAATGTCATGATGTGGACATTTTCTTAACATTATTTTTAATCTTTCCCAAGCTTAATAAACTTACTCAGTGTCAGTCTGCAAGAAATTAAAAATATCTTGTCTTAACTTTGTGGTTTTACCAGGGAAAAATATTTATTTAAAATTTCTTGGGTCATCTGATCCCATGTGGTAATAGACGCCTGAGGCAGACTACGCAACCAAGTCTTGGCATCTTCTTTTAAAGAAAAAGGAAATAGCCTTAACTTGATTGCTTCAGGAGACACTCCATTATATTTAGCAGTTTCAACAAGTTCTAGGAAATTAATTAAATGACTGTGTGGATCTTCACTTGTATCACCGGTGAAGTTGCAAAATTGTTGAATTGTTTGAATCAAGCCCGTCCTTATTTCAAAGTTGTTGGCTGCCACCGGAGGTTTTCTAACACTGGATTCGCAATTAAAATTATCCAATCTAGCATAATCTCTCAGAATTCTATTTGTTGGTCTTGGTATCACTTCATCAAATTGATTTTCTACATGAACTAGTGGTGGAACTTCTAGTGGATCGATGTTATCTCTTAATTGGTGCTCCATTATGTCGCTAGTTATGCTTTGAGATGATTTTTGTTTTTTCTTGCGAAATCAAAAAAATCTTTCAATTTCAGGATCGTAATTGACCAAGTCTTTTGTAGAAGAGCGGGTCATAAACAATCTGAAAGTTCATAAAGTAAAGAAATCAAGTTAATCTCTTTAGTAGTACATTTTTTTTACGTATAATAAATAGTAGTAAAAATAATAATATAGTACTATAGGTAAAAATGATTGTGTTAATATAGTAGTAATAAATATATTAATGTCTAATAGGTAAGGAAAATATACTAATATAGATAATAATAATAATGATACGTTCTCAAATTAGTAATAAAATATTTAATCTGAAGTAGATTTATGCCAATCCCCGGCAACGGCGTCAAAATTTGACGAGATCAAAGTGCATAGGTATTTTCAGCTCGTACTCTGTCAAATTCTAGTATAGTTTAAGATATCATCCCACAGAGATTGAAAAAAAAATCTATGGTACAGACTTGTAATATTTTAACTACTATTTGAATTGAATCAAATTGATGTAAGGTGAATTTGAAATTATAAATTACTTAATTTAAAACAAATTACTTTTGGGAGAGTTATATTTAAAGGAGCTGGGAATCATTGAATTCACTTGAAAATTATTACAATAATATCTCAGTCTACACATGTATTTTTCATTAGAATATTTGTTTATCGCTAATAAAATTATAGTTTTTTACACTAAAAAATAAATAATTAATTAACACTCCGTGAGGTTATGTCAATTAATCAATTTAAGACTAGTGACAGTTAAATTGAAAATACTTTTCTTGCTTGAATTTTGCTAAAAGGTGTAAAGACCTCTTGCGATTGGTCTTTAAATCAATATACTTATTTGAGTCAATCCCTCTGTGAGGATTAGGACTGAAAAAAATAAGATAAAACCCCTTAAATCATTAACTTATTTGAGTCAGTCCCTCTGTGAGGATTAGGGCCAAAAGAAATAAGATAAGGATTTGAAATAATAGATAATTAAAAATTATTCTCACTCTAATATTCTTACTCATTAATTATCATAGATTAATTTTGCTTCGTGAGAATACAAAATTAATATAGGAATAACTCAGAGATAAGTATACAGATATGATAATAATGATTAAATGAAGACTATCATTTCTGCACCGTTTGAAATATAATTAGAAAATCTCAAACCAAGTATGCATAAATCTGAGATGATATTATAAATATATCAAGCTTCCTCCACTATCCCAACATAAGAAAATTACTCCATGATGGAGTAAGAAATAAAAGGAGTTTAAAATACTCAAAATACTTAAGGACTTAAAGAAATACTTTTACTATACGATAGGAAAAGGGTAAAGACAATTTTTTGTATTTTGGCAAATGGTGTCTGTCTTTCAATAGAGACAAAGGCTCCTATTTATAAGAGGAAGTGTAACTTTGGACATTTTCCACTTTTGCATATATAGAATTCATGTTTCTGATGGCGAGCTTTGTGAATATGGATCCCATATATGCAACTATAACTCATGATGTCCACATGTGTCTTTCTCTTTTGCAAATGTGAAGATGACTTGTGCAAATGTGAATTTGTCATTATCTTGCCTTTTTGCTTCTTTTTTTTTCTTTTGTAATTTCTCCTTCTTGCAAGATTTGTTAGATAATATGCGAGAATAGGATATCATTATTCATGATTTTATTTGAAAATATTATTTTTTTCATATGAAAATACATGAATAATTTGTATCCATCATTTTCTCCCAAGGGGGAGATGGTGAGCTTCACTACCAGGGCCAATTAGGTGTTCCAGATGTGGATTAATTGAAATAGCGGACTTTTATAGAGGCCCACAGCTCCAGGTATTTTAATCATCCCGGTGCCACCAAGATGTATCATGACCTATGGGAAGTCTATTGGTGGAATGGCATGAAAAAGGACATCACAGATTTTATAGCTAAGTATCCCAACTGTGAGCAAGTAAAGATAGAACATCAATGCTCGGGTGGTATGACTCATGATATTGACATTCCTACCTGGAAGTGGTATATGATTAATATGGACTTCATCATAGGCTTACCACGTACTTGCCGACAACATGACTCTATTTGGGTGATAGTAGACAGGATGACCAAGTCAACCCACTTTCTAGCTGTAAAGACTACTGATTTAGCAGAGGATTATGCCAGACTCTACATTTGTGAGGTAGTCAGGTAGCATGGGGTTCCTTTGTCTATCATCTTAGATAGAGGTAATTAATTTACATCCTAGTTTTGGAGTTCATTTTAAAAGGGTCTTGGTACCTAAGTAAACCTTAGAACAACTTTTCATCCACAGAAAAATGGTCAGGAAGAGCGTATCATCCAGTCACTGGAGGATATGTTGAGGGCTTCTATTATCAATTTCAAAGGTAATTGGGATGATAACTTACCTCTTATAGAGTTTTTCTAAAATAACAGTTTCTATTCCAGCATTCAGATGGCTCCATATGAGCCACTCTATGGGAGAAGGTGTAGATCACCTATAGGTTGATTTAAAATAAATGAAGTAGCATTGATAGGGCTAGATTAATTCCATGATACTATGGAAAAGTTTAGCTCATTGGGGAGTGATTAAAGATTGCTCCAAGTCAACAGAAATCCTATGATGATGTGAGAGGAAGAGACTTAGAGTTTGAGGTAGATGATTCTGTATTTTTAAAGGTTTCATCTATGTTGGATGTAATGAGATTTGGTAAGAAGGGAAATCTTAGTCCTAGATATGTAGGTCCTTACAGGATTCTGAGGAGAGTTGGTAATGTAGCTTATGAGTTAGAGTTACCAGTAGAAGTAGTTCATGCAGTATTCCATGTGTCCTTGTTGAAGAAGTGTGTTAGTGATCCGGCATCAGTTGTACCATTAGAGAAGGTGGGTGTGAAAGATAGTCTCACATATGAAGAGGTCCCAATTGAGATTCTTTATCATCAAATTTGGAGGTTGATGAATAAGGAAGTCACTTCAGTGAATGTCCTTTGGAGGAACCAGTTAGTTGAGGGAGATACTTGGGAAGCAGAAGCAGCTATGATGGCCAAGTACCCTCACTTTTTTCCTTTCGATTTAGTTCCATCTTGAGGTAATAGTTCCTCCTTAGTATTCTCATGTTTCCTAACTAGTTTTCCCCTAAGTTTCATGATTCTATCAGTTGTTCCATGTTTCTAGTATGTATGCATGTTATGAATCCATCTCATCTATTTCAGTCTTCATTTGAGGATAAATGATCCCAAGGGGGAGATATTATAACACCCCAAAATCTGAACCATCTACCTTACAATTCTTAGTACGAAAAATGCAAAAATATTCAAGTTTCCAGGGATCACGGTTGGGATCAAAAACTGTCATTCAGGTTCACAACCTATGGTCTGACCTCCTGTGTTTGCTATCCTAAAAATCCATAGTTGACTTCACAGATAGTGGTTTTGAACCATGACCCATCCTTTCATCTGCGATTTTGATCGTTAGAGGACCCTTAATTTAGGGTCAAAAAACAACATTTCAATTGATGGCCCATTAATCATTTCCATAGGCCATTCTGTCAGTCGTGATTCCTGAACATCAGAGGACACTCATCCTCCTAAGCTAAAAAAATAGGTCACAAGACCATCCATTGATCCATTTCATGGACCATCTACTGACTCATGGATTGAAGGTTCAGCAGGCGTAAAAAATGGTTCTAGGATCCACGGGTCGTTCCACCTCCCGTCATTTGATTCCACTATCTGTGGACCCATCCATGAAACTCCTTGATTCTAGTTTCGTGAATTCATTCAGTGAGGGTAAATTAGTCTTTTCTGTTACTTTTAAATCTTAAACCATGTTGTTTAGGGTCCTTAAAGGGGAGTTATATTAGAATTAGCCAAGTCATCCCTCATTCCTTTGATCTAATCTCAAAAAGTAAGAAAAGGGTTCTTCTCTCAAGCTTCAAGGCCTAGGGTTACTTCTTCAAGTCTCCATCTTCAAGTTCTAAGGAATCTTCTAAGTTCAGGTATGTGGGCATTCAATAAGTGTCTCCTTCCACCCTTATGCCCAAAACCTATCATTTTGGTTGAGTTTTATGAAATTGAGAAAACTAGGGTTCTTACCCAATTATGAATTATCCTATCAAATTGATTTACTTCCATTGCAATATGCTTTCTGATTCTTTATGCATAATTTTATATGAGATTCTATAAGTATTTCTAAAAGCCCATGAATTGAGAATGATTTTTGCATGATTTCACCTCACTAGATATTTTCAAACAAAAATGGCATATTTAGATAACATGACCTTAAGTATTTATGAAATTAGAATGCCTGGATTCTCAAGTCATGAATTATAGTAAAAATTATGTTTTTGAACTAGTGTTATGCTATTCTTTCAAGACTTAAATTTTTATGAGTAGCATGACATCTAGATATGTCCACATGCTTTATGAATAGTTTTGACATCTAGATATGTCGCCTAATATGTATGAGCTATATGTATATTTTAGGAGTAGTATTTAGCATCAATTTGACAAGGGTTCTAGATAACCCAAGTCCAGAACAATGTTGCCATCATAGGTTACCCTTTTTGGTGCACTTCAGTATCCTTATTGATATGGTTCTAACTTTGGCCGGTTAGAACAACCTTTTTCAGTTTGCGTGTACGACACTGGACTCTATGGCACTCATATGATGTCGGTTAATAGAAACTCCCACAGAAATAGTTTTAAGTATATGGATGTATTTGACTCTTAGTTTTCAAAGTTCAGATTTATTACTTATGGCTTATGTTCTGATGATCCTTTCGGTAATCTTTGCGTTTATGCATTTATTGTACTGTTAGAGCTTTTCTATAGCAACACTAAGTTATTTATGGCTTGTTGGGCCTGGTAGTTCAGTTCCCTGGTCGTTCATTTGGTCATTTTGGCCATTTGCCTATTTTAGAGCTTAAACTTAGGATATCGTTGATTTTAGTCAAATTTCTTAGCTAACATGCTCGGAATTGAATTCTGACAGTTCTGTTAGCTCCGGAGCATTGAGTTCAGTCTAGCTAGACCTTTAGTTGAGGCTTGAGAACTTCTGGTGTAGGTTTTGTGTTATTTTCTCAGTTTTTAGGCCATTTGGAGTTGAAAATGTATCTTTGGGTGACTTTCGATGATCGGAGTGTCGGATTCGAAATCCCATGATTTCATCAGCTCTGGAATGTTGAGTTTGAGCTAGGAATGTGGTTTGTTTGGGTTCTAGGTGAGCTGGACTCATTTCAAGCCTTTGAGTTCCTTTTCGTTAGTGTTGACTTGGGTCAACATTTCTCCGAAACGACCTCGTATGGAAGTTTCGTCGATTCCGTTGAGTCTGGAATGTCGTTCCACTCTGTTAGCATTATTGATTTTTGAATATCGGATTTTGATTGTGCCCGGAATGTCCCAGAGAGTTTTTAAAAATTGCAAAAAAATAGTTGCAGGTCAGCCTTCAGCGCCAACGGCGCCCAGGCAGCGCAATCGCATTGGCCTGAAGCAGGCCTTCAGCGCCGATGCCGCTGGCCTAGCACTGATGGCGCTTTCAATTTTCGAGCAGCTATAAATTGCTGAATGTTCATTTTTCCAGCCATTTCTCCACACCTTTCTCACTCTAAAACTCAAAATTCTCGCCACCATTTTGCTCTAAATCATTTCTAAGCCTTGGGGAATTAATTGTTCGTCGATTATCCGTGTTCCTTCATATCTTGGTAAGTCTTCTTCCCCAACTTGCTTCCTTGTCTTTTCCCTAAAATTCCTCCATTGATGCTCATATCCAAACCTTGGGTATTTTGATAGATTCTGCCCCTAACCTTGTGCATGTTCGTGGCGAAGAATTGCTCGTCTTGGTTTAAATTTTGCCCTGTTGGTAAGTAATTCTCGCCAAATTTCCGATTTTTAGTTCTTAAATTCCATCTTTAATCCCCAAGTTGATCGGGCTATTTTCGTGCCTTCTCTTGGCCAATTGTTCTCAAATTTGGAGCATGCCTTCTTGGCATCCCTGGGGTCGTCATGGTTCTTTTTTTTTGGTTTTGGGTGTGGGCCCCGTGGGCCCACTTTTGACCCGGATTTTGACTCGGCTACAATTGTAGCAATATGGGTATCGTTAGACTAATTTTAACATTTTATTTATGTTTATGATAGTTTGATTGTCATTCAGGATCTTTCAGAGTGATTCAGGCTTGGATGTTATTGTTCGGGGAGCTTGTCATCGGACGCCAGGTAGGTTACGGTCTAAACTCCTAGACTTACCATATATCAGGTAAAATTATACTAGCTTGCATCCTTGAGTTGGGTCATTAAGTTGGTACCACAAACCTTGACCACTTTTCCATGACCCATCCCATTTCTTTCCTCCGTTGTGTGTAGTACTCTTATTACTTGATATTATTACCCTTGTGGTCTTGTGAGGACTTGTTGACTCTGGAACATAGATGGTGGGAATATTGGGAATATCCGCAAGTCCCGGAGTAGAGATATCCTTCTAGGCTGGTTAAGCTTGTTGTGTAGCTTTGGAGCCTGTCCAGGGTCGTAGGATTTCTTGTAAGCCGCGAGGCGGCTATCTGTGTTTGATCATATCATGTCCATGCATATAAAGAGGTTTTACCCATGTTTTACTGTGGCTTTTAGCTTCAAGCCTACTAGGACTATTTTTTAAACCTTGCATGGCCCGTGGGACCCATTTTGGTAAAAATAATTTAAAAGAGTTTTGGTACCATTTTAATGGATTTTCTTTGAGTAAGGAAGTTTTAAAGGATATTTTATCACTAGTTCCTCTTACACTGGACTCGATGGGGTCGAGGGCTAGACTTATTTACTACAGCATCTGGGGTGTAGCTAGACTAGATAGGGCAGAGTGCTAGAGCTATTAGGCTTACTGTTTTAGACCTAGATACCCTTCAGGCAGCTTTACTTGAGGATTTGTTTTGAGATTGCAGGGCATTTAGTATGTTGGTTTGGGGCCTCCATGGACCTTGCCATTCTGGACTAGAAGTTGTGAGCGACGGGTACTAGAGGAAGGGTAAACGATGTAGTAGGGGTATAAGGGTGCGAACTTCCACGGATCCTGTCTTCTAGGCCTTATAGGTTGCCAAAAGTAGGTGACATACGATACTACTATCACTCTCATTTTAGCATTGCATCATATCATTCATTGTTTGAGGTACCACCCTTGTTTTCTTGTTGTTGATTGTACGCTCTGGTAGTATGGGATGCCGGAGGGTTTGTTTTCACTTGTTTGCATTCCCTGATTATATGGGAGGCCGGGGGACTGTAGGTAGACTCTTGTTATTTTATTACAAATATGAGTATTGGAATTGGATACTGCTAGGGGTTATCTTCTGGTTTTGAGATTGGTATGCTTTGGTTGGTTACTAATTCCTATTTTTCGGGTATGTCTACCATTATTCTTCTCTCCCATACTTTGTACTTGAGGTTACTGGTATACCGTCTATTTCTAGAACCTTCATGTATATACTGTTACTGCAAGGATCTAGGTGCATTATTTCTTACTTTCACCCGAGCCTGTGTGTATATATCTTACTTGCTAGCCTTGTATGTTGCTTTTTGTTGTCTTCCCTCTGGGCTAGTTCTTGTGTACCTTTTCATTGATTTATGTGACTGTTTACTTCTATTATTCTGCTATAGCTCTTTTACCTAAAATGTGCCCAGTCAGCCTATGATACCTACTAGGTACCTTATGCTTCACATTTAGTACTCACCCTACACATTGCATCTTCTGGTGCATATCCTAGTGTGGGCCATTACCGTTAGCTCATGGGAGACTCGTGCGAGGTATTGTCTTGGTGATACTCTGGACTGAGGGTGAGCTTTTGCCGATCAGAGCTTAGCTTTAGTTTATCTTGTATATTTTATACTCTGTTACTACTCGGAGACAGCACGTGTATATATATTTCTTTTCGACCCTTGTACTCCTTATGTAGTTCGGGCTTCTATACGCTATGATACCAGGTTTTGGGTTTTGTTTAGCTTTCACTTTGTATTTATATTACTCATGTTATCCAGTTTATTCAACTAGTTCCCTTACTTCTGCTTATTTATTTGTTCTTCCGCTTAAGCTGTTAGAAGGTAGCCCATTACTAGCCATTCCAGGCTATAGGAATTGGTTCGCCTACTGGGGAGGTTATAGGTTCCATCATGACCAAGAAATTGGGTTGCAACAGCTTGGTATCAGAGCTTTACGTTCACCAGTGTCATCGTTATAGGAGCCAATGTCTAGTAGAGTCCTGCGAATTAGGGCAGAGACGTCCGTACTCAATCTTTGGGAGGCTACAGTGACATCTTAGGAGCAATTGGACTTTTCTTGTTTCTATCTCATGCATAGTATCCTTGAAAGTTTTTGGAGATCTCACTTATTCTGGTTCACTCTTCCGCAGATGGTTCGTTCAATATTTTCAGCTTCTGGTGGAGGAGATCCTTATGCCCCTGCACCTCCGACTCCAGCTAGGGGTCGGGGTGGTCGCAATAGTAGAGGTAGGGGTCATGGATGCCCTAGAGTAGCGGCACCAGCTAGGGCTTCTATGGTTGAGGTAGAGCTCGAGTATGACTACAAGCTAGAGTTTGCTCCAGAGAAGCAGCATGTGGGCCCTAGGGCAGCCCAAGTACCACCAGCTCCAGTACCAGTACCAGCACCAGTTTCTATGCCAGTTTTAGCTCCAACTCAGTCTTTGGATATTCGGGGTTTACTTGTTTAGCTGCTGGGTATGATTGGGGAGCGTCCTTTTGAGATGTCCCAGACATCTGCTCAGAGGGCAGTCTTGGGTGTTCAGAGTTCAGAAGCGCAGCCTGCTACTATGGCTCCCTGTGCCGAGGTCATTCCAGTTCCATTGGTTTCACAGCCTCTTGCTCCTTGACCAACTATGTCAGATGGGGAGCAGAAGGCTTTGAGCATATTTTTGAGGTTGGCACTGATGAGATTTGCTAGTACATAGGGTCAGGAACCACATGACTTTATCAACATCTATGAGGACATGCTGCATCATTTGGGCCTATTAGAGACTCACGGGGTTGTCTATACTTCATATCACCTGGAGGGTTTTGCAAAGTTATGGTAGTGGGCACAGGTTGCTTGCAGGCCTTCTACATTACCTCCCTTGACCTGGTCTGAGTTCTATAAGGCCTTTATGGCCAAGTTCTTGCCACAGAGTGACAAAGAGCATCGGAGGGATGAGTTCACTAGACTTTCTAAGGATTCTATGACTGTCTCAGAGTACGAGACTTGTTTCCATAAGATCACTCTGTTTGGAGCCATGATTAGGCCTACTGAGGCAGAAAGGGTCTGTAGATTTGTTTGGGGGCTACAGAGAGAGTTCAAAGAGCCTGCAGAGATACTAGTTGCTAACTGTCGGTCATTCCAGGCTATTGTGGATTATGCCCATACAGTTAAGGATTTGCGTCATCATGAAACTGCGGCCAAAGATAAATGGCCTCGACATTAGGGTTGCTATAGTGGTTCCAGGCATGGTGGTAGAGGTTCAGGCTAGTAGGGCTGGGATTATTAGCCACTACAGCACTAGGGTTAGTCCAGATGACCGGTTCAGGCTTCACTCCAGACTTTCGGTAATACCCAGTTCGAGCAGGGTCAGAGCAGCCATCAGGTTTATAGCGGGCAGTCTTTGAGGGGTACAACTTCTGGGGCATCAGGACGAGGTGGCCACATTGGTTAAGCAGGTTTATCTCGACAGAGTGGGCTATCAGGGTCATGCTATGTATGTTGAGTCAGCGACCATTTTGCCAAAGATTACCCCCAACAAGGTACAACCTGTTATGAGTGTGGGGTTGGTGGCCATTTTTCTAGAGATTGCCCCCAGCGGGGTACAATTCATCCTATTTGCTGTGTTCAGTCACTGGCTTGAGGAAGCGGTGGTAAGGGTAGAGGTGGTGCTACGCGTGGTAGAGAAGATTGTAGGGACAGTGGTCGGGCAGATGGAGGTCATTGTCAGTTCTATGTAGTCCCTGGGAGACCGAAGGCAGAGGCCTCGGATGTTGTGATCACAGGTGTGATTTCTGTATGTCGTCAGCCATCTTATGCTTTGTTTGATCCTTGATCCACTTGTTCATATATATCTGCCTACTTTCTTCCTTGTTTAGGGTTGGCTAGTGAGCCATTATTTGTTGCTATTTTTGTTTCGACCCCAGTAGGAGATTCTTTAGTAGTGGATCGAATTGTAAGATCATGTATGATATATGTTGGTGATTTGTACACTTGGGCTGATTTGATGATACTTGATATGTTAGACTTTGATGTGATACTGGGCATGGACTGGTTATCCCCTCACCGTGTGGTTTTGGATTCTTATGCCAAGACCATTACCATAGCCATGCCTGGTGCATCCCCGGTCGTGTGGCAGGGTTCTATTAGCCATGCACCATCTGGGATCATCTCTTGTCTTCAAGCTAGAAAGTTGATTTCTTGTGGGTGTATAGCTTATCTAGCATATATTTGAGATGCTAGTGCTGACCCTACGTCCACTGAGTCCGTTCCTGTGGTTAGAGACTTCCTAGATATGTTTCTTACCAACCTGCCAGGCTTCCACATGAGGGAGATGTTGATTTTGCCATTGAGATAGAGGCGGGCACCAGGCCCATTTCTATTCCTCCCTACCGTATGGCTCCTGCTGAGTTGAGAAAGCTTAAGGAGTAGTTCTAGGATTTGTTAGTTAAGGGTTTCATTAGACTTAGTGTGTCTCCTTGGGGTGCTCCTGTCCTCTTCATGAAAAAGAATTATGGGTCGATGTGGATATGTATTGACTATCGACAGTTGAATAAGGTGACAGTGAAGAATAGGTATCCGATGCCGAGGATTGATTACTTGTTTGATTAACTCCAGGGTTCAGCCATTTTTTTGAAGATTGATTTGAGGTCCGGCTACCATCAGTTGAGGATTAGGGTAGAGGACATCCCTAAGATAGCATTCAGGATACGTTATGGCCACTATGAGTTCCTGGTGATGTCTTTTGGATTGACTAATGTCCCTGTAGCCTTTATGGATTTGATGCATAGGGTGCTTAGCCCGTACTTGGATATGTTCATTATAGTCTTTATTGATGACATCCTGATTTACTCGAGGAGTAGGGACAAGCATGAGCAGCATTTGAGGACTATACTTCAGACTTTGAGAGATCATCTACTTTATGCCAAGTTCTCAAAGTGTGAGTTTTGGATTGAGTCAGTTGCTTTCCTAGGACACGTGGTGTCTAAGGATAGGAT
Source organism: Jaltomata sinuosa (assembly GCA_003996215.1). Lineage (NCBI taxonomy): Eukaryota > Viridiplantae > Streptophyta > Magnoliopsida > Solanales > Solanaceae > Jaltomata > Jaltomata sinuosa. Next base: position 18,004 of record QJPP01003490.1, read on the forward strand.
TAGAGTTGATCTGGGTAAGACTTCTACGGTTCGTGATTGGCCTAGACCTACTACTCCTACTGAGGTCCATAGCTTTGTTAGGTTAGACGGGTACTACAAATGGTTTGTTGTGGGATTTTCTTTAATGGCAGCACCCTTGACTATGCTGACTAGGAATGATGTTCCATTTCAGTGGTCCTATCAATGTGGGGATAGCTTCCAGAGGCTTAAGGCCTTATTGACTTCAGCTCCAGTTTGGACTTTACCCATTGAGGGTCAGAGTTTCTCCATGTATTGCGATGCTTCAGGGGTCAGTCTTTGTTGTATGTTGATGCAGCAGGGTCGAGTGATAGCATATATGTCGAGAAAAGTGAAGGTTCACGAGCACAACTACCCCACCCATGACCTGGAGTTAGCAGCGGTAGTCTTCATGCTCAAGATCTAGAGGCACTACTTATATGGAGTTCATTATGAGATATTCATTATTCACCATAGTATTTAGTACATTACGAGTCAGCGGGAGCTAACCTCGAGGTAGAAGAGGTGGATTAAGCCACTGAAGTACTACGATTTCACTGTTCTATACCATCCAGGCAAGGCAAATGTGGTAGCAGATGCCTTGACTCAGAAGGTAGTTAGTATGGGCAGCCTAGCTTCACTATCAGTTTATAAGCGACCTTTGGACTTGGACATCCAGTTCTTGGCTAACCGATTGGTTAGGCTTGACTTGTCGGATCCTACCAGAGTTCTTGCCAGTTTTGAGGTCCGTTCTACTCTAGTTGATCAAATTAAGAGCCAATAGTTTGAGGATAAGAGTTTGTGTGACCTTCATGATCAGGTAGTTTGGGGTGAGGCCAGCCGGGCTACTTTGGGTTCTTATGGTATTCTGAGATTTCATGGACGACTTTGTGTTCCAAAGGTTGGTGATTTGATTTAGTTGATACTCCATGAGGTACATTGTTCTAGATACTCCATTCATTCTGGTGCGACGAAGATGTATAGAGATTTAAGGCAGCTTTATTGGTGGTGTGGTATGAAGCGGGACATAGCAGAGTTTGTTTCTCGGTGCTTGAACTGTCAACAAGTTAAGTTCGAGCACATGACACCGGGTGGCTTATTGTAGCGACTTCCAATTCCTGAGTGGAAATAGAAAGGTATTACTATGGAATTTGTTGTCGATTTGACTCGTACTACTCAGGGTTTTGATTCCATTTGGGTGATTTTGGATTGGCTGACTAAGTCAGCCCACTTCTTTCTGGTTCAGACATCCTACGAGGTAGAGAGGCTAGATCAGATCTACCTTCGTGAGGTTGTTCGGTTGCACGGAGTCCCAGCTTCTATCGTTTCAGACTGCGACACTCAGTTCACATCTCAGTTTTGGAGAGCTATACAGAGGGATTTGGGTAAAGAGGTTCAACTTAGTACTGCATTCCACCCTCAGACAGATGGCCAGTCCAAGAGGACTATTCAGGTCCTGGAGGATATGCTCTGGGCTTTTGTTCTTCACATAGGGGGTTTATGGGATCAGTTTGTGCCATTGGCCGAGTTTGCGTATAATAATAGTTTTCATTCGAGCATTGGCATGTCACCGTTCGAGGCTCTATATGGTAGGCATTGCATATTGCTGATTGGTTGGTTTGAGGGGTTAGAGTCTAGACTGGAGAGTATAGATTTTCTTAGAGATTCCTTGGACCGAATACGTTTGATTCAGGACAGACTTAGAGCAGCCTAGAGTAGGGAGAAAATCTACATTGATCGTAGACTCCGTGCCTTGGAGTTCAGTGTTGGTGACTTGGTTTTCCTTCGAGTATCACCCGTGAAGGGCGTGGTGAGATTTGGTCGGGGGAAAAGCTTAGTCCCAGGTTTATTGGGCCATTTGAGATTCTGCAGAGAGTTAGTAGTGTTGCCTATATGTTAGCCTTGCCTCCAATGTTTTCAGCTGCTCATTAAGTTTTTCATATCTCGATGTTGTGCTGGTATGTGCCAGATGAGTCTCATATGTTGCATTGGGATTCAGTTCAGTTAGATGAGAGCTTGTCATTTGTTGAGGAACCGATAGCCATTCTGGCCAGAGATATCAGGAGATTGAGATATACAGAGATTCTGATTTTTAAGGTTCAATGGAGACATTGTCTGGTCGAGGAGGCCACTTGGGAGACCGAGAGTGAGTTGCGTGCTCAGTATCCACAGTTGTGTGAGCCTTCAGGTACTCCCTTCTTCTTAACTTTCGAGGATGAAAGTCTTTTTTGTAGTGGATGTTGTGATGATCCTTCCGGTCATCTTCGCATTTACATATTTATTGTACTGTTAGAGCTTTCTGTAGCGGCCCCAAGTAATTATGGCTTGCTGGGACCGGTAGTTCGGTGCCCTGGTCATTATTTTGGTCGTTTTGGCCATTTGCCTATTTTAGAGCTTAAACTTAGGATATCGTTGACTTTAGTCAACAATCTTAGCTAACATGCTCGGAATTGAATTCTGATAGTTTCGTTAGCTCTGGAGCGTTGAGTTTGATTTAGTTGAACCTTTAGTTTAGGCCTGAGAACTTCTGGTGTGGTTTATGTGTTGTTTTCTCAGTTTTCAGGCCATTTTGAGTTGAAAGTGTAACTTTGGGTGACTTTCGATGATTTGAGGGTCAGATTCAAAATCCGACAATTACATCAGCTCTGGAATGTTGAGTTTGGGCTAGAAAGATGGTTGGTTCATGTTTCGGGTGAGCTGGACTCATTTCGGGCCTTTGAGTTCCTTTTTGTTAGTGTTGACTTGGGTCAACATTTCTCCGAAACGAACTCGTATGGAAAGTTCATCGATTCAGTTGAGTCCGGAACATCGTTTCCACTCTATTAGCATTATTGGTTTTTGAATATCGGGTTCCGATTGTGCCTGGAGTGCCACGGAGAGTTTTCAAAAATTGCAGAAATATAGTTGCAGGCCAGCCTTCAGCGCCAACGGTGCCCAGGCAGCGCGATCGTGCTGTCCTGTGGCAGGCCTTCAGCTTTGATGGCGCTAGCCATTTTCCAGCAGCAATAAATTGCTGAATGTTCATTTTTCAGCCATTTCTCCACACCTTTCTCACCATTTCGCTCTAAATCAGTTATAATCCTTGGGGAATTAATTGTTCGTCGATTAACCATGCTCCTTCATATCTTGGTAAGTCTTCTTCCCCAACTTTCTTTCTTGTCTTTTCTCTATAATTCCTACATTGATGCTCATATCCAAAACTTGGATTTTGTGATACATTCTGCCCCTAAGCTTGTGCATGTTCATAGGTGCGAATAATTGCTCGTCTTGGCTAAAATTTCGCCCTGTTGGTAAGTAATTCTCGCTAGATTTCTGATTTTTAGTTCTTAAATTGCATCTTTAAACCCCAAGTTGAGCGGGCTGTTTTGGCGCCTTCTGTTGGCCAATTATGCTCAATTTTTGAGCATTCCTTCTTGGCATCATTGGGGTCATCGTGGTTCTTTTTGTTTTTGGTTTGGGTGTAGACCCTGCGGCCCCACTTTTGTCCTGGATTTTGACTTGGCTATAATTGTAGCAATATGGGTATCGTTAGACTCATTTTAACATTTTATTTATGTTTATGATAGTTTGATTGTCATTCGGGATCTCTCGAAGTGATTCGGGCTTCGACGTTATTGTTCGGGCAACTTATTGTCGGACGACAGGTAGGTTACGATCTAAACTCCTAGACTTAGCATATATCGGGTAAAATTGTACTAGCTGGCATCCTTGGGTTGGGTTATTAAGTTTGTACCACAGACCTTGACCACTTTTCCATGACCCATCCCATTTCTTTCCTCCGTTGTGTGTAGTACTCTTATTACTTGATATTATTACCCTTGTGGTCCTGTGAGGCCTTGTTGACACTGGAACATAGATGGTGGGATTATAGAAATGTCTGTGAGTGTCGAACGTAGAGATACCCTTCTAGGCTGATTATGCTTGCTGAGTAGCTTCAGAGCCTGTGCTGGGCTGTAGGATTGCATGTGAGCCGTGGGACGGCTATCTGTGTTTGATCATATCATGTCCATTCATAGAAAGAGGTTTTACCCACGTTTTATTGTGGTTTTTGGCTTCGGGCCTACTGGGACTATTTTTCTAAACCTTGCATGGCCCATTGGACCGTTTTGGTAAAAATGATTTAAAAGAGTTTTGGTATTATTTTAATGGATCTTCTTGGGGTAAGGAAGTTTTAAAGGATATTTTATCACTAGTTCCACTTACACTGGACTCGACGGGGTTGGGGGAAAGAATTATTTACTACAGCATCCGGGGTGTTGCTGGGCTAGACGGGGCCGAGTGCTAGAGCTGTTGGGCTTACTATTTTAGACCTGGATACCCTTCAGGCAGCTTTACTTGAGGATTTGCTTTGAGACTGCGAGGCATTTAGTATGTTGGTCGGGGGCCTCCATGGACCTTGCCATTCTGGACCAGAAGCTACGAGCTATGGGTGCCGGAGGGAGGGTATATGATGTAGTAGGGGTATACGGGTGCGACTATCCATGGATCCTGTATTCTGGGCCTTATAGGTTGCCAAAAATAGGTGACATACGGTACTACTATCACTTTCGTTTTAGAATGGCATCATATCATTCATTGTTTGAGGTACCACCCTTGTTTGCTGGTTGTTGATTGTATGCTCCGGTAGTATGGGATGTCGGAGGGTTTGTTTTCACTTATTTGCGTTCCCAGGTTGTATGGGCGGACGGGGGACTGTAGGTAGACTGTTGTTATTTTATTACGGATATGAGTATTGGAATTGGATACTGCTAGGGGTTGTCTTCTGGTTTTGAGATTGGTATGCTTTGGTTGGTTACTAGTTCCTATTTTCCGGGCATGTCTACCTTTATGCTTCTCTCCCATACTTTATACTTGAGGTTACCGGTATACCGTCCATTTCTAGAACTTATCATGTATATATTGTTATTGCAAGGATCCCAGATGCATTATTTCTTACTTTCACCTGAGCCTGTGTGTATATATCTTACTTGCTAACCTTGTATGTTTCTTTTTGTTGTCTTCCCTCTGGGCTAGTTCTTGTCTACCTTTTCATTGATTTATGTGACTGTTTACTTATATTTTATCTGCTATTGCTCTTTTACCTTATATATGCCCAGTCGACCTATGATACCTACTGGGTACCTTATGCTTCGTATTTGGTGCTCACCCTACACACTGCATCTTCTGGTGCAGATCCTTGTGTGGGCCATCGCTGTTAGCTCATGGGATACTCGTGCAAGGTGCTGTCTTGGTGATACTCTAGACTGAGGGCGAGCTCTTGCGGACCGGAGCTTAGCTTTAGTTTATCTTGTATATTTTGTACTCTATTACTACTCAGAGACAACTTGTGTATATATATTTCTTTTGGACCCTTGAACTCCTTATTTAGTTTGGGCTTCTATATGCTATGATACTAGGTTTTGGGTTTGGTTTAGCTTCCGCTAAGTATTTATATCAATCCTGTTATCCAGTTTATTCAACTTGTTCCCTTGCTTCCGCCTATTTATTTGTTCTTCCGCTTAAACTGTTAGAAGGCCATTACTAATCTTCCGGGCTACGGGAATTGGTTTGCCTATTGGGGGGTTGTAGGTTCCATCATGACCGAGAAATCGGGTCATGACATATGCTTACGAATACATTTTAGCTTATGATATTACTTGAGTCATTACATACAATTTTCTACTATCATATGATTTTTGCCACATATATGTTTTCAATTATGTTTTACTATGATTTATGCATAGCTCACATACCCAGTACATTCCATAGTACTGATTGCATACCTCTTTGTGCTTCATCTTATCATGATATAGATTCAGGCGCTCGCTCTCAGACTCGTGGCTAGGTACCAATAGGATTTACAGTCGCAGTGGTGAGTCGTCATCATCCGAGGGCTTAATTATAAGTTTAGACTAGCTTTCATGATTTTCTTTCAGAGTCGTCATCATCCGACGGCTTAATTATGTCATGACCCAACCCATCGTGAGTGGCACCCACCCAACTCCTGGATGAGAGAACCAATAGTGTTCCACCCTTGCCTAGACAAACAGCCTAAAACCAGCAAGCATCAAAGTGAACTAGCAATGAAAATAAGGTCAACTACTCTAAAACTTATCATAATTAATTATCTACGGAAAATCTCACCTAGGAACTGAAAGTCATCATACCAAACATCAATACCAAACTCTAGGAATGATGCATGTATGAATGCAATATAATATAAACCCGAAATACCGCATCGAGAGCCCATAATACCGCATTGTACTATGCATATATATATGTGAAAAAGTAAAATATCCAGAATAATGCATCAGGGGTCCGAAATACGGCATCAGACTATAAATAAGTATATATATGAGAGTAAAATACCCAGAATAATGCATCGGGGGTCCGGAATACCACATCAGACTATAAATATATGCATAAAATAGTAGTTCTCCTTTTCTTTTCAAAATCCCATAGTAATACTCAAAGTAATTTTTATTTAAGTCCAGAAATGTTCACAAACATAGTAAAGCCTCATTTCAAACCAAAAACCTTTGAAAAACCATCCATGTTGTACCAATGATATGCCATGCGATATGAGAATGAATGTTCACAAACAGAGGAAAAACCACGCAATTAGATCAAACAAGCAATAATACCCTCCAAACCAAGAAAACTAACCTGGAACTCCGTCCAAATCCTAGCCATGGCCTCGGGCCCACAGGTACACACAACGATAAAATAAAGCGGTAAAGAAAAAATAAAAGCGAAAAACACGGGAAAACTCTATTATACCTCTATAGCCTCCTAAAAACATGCTAAGGATTCTATACTACTCACACAGAAGAAGCAAGCTCCTAGGCTAAGGATAGCATACAGTTCTAGGCTAAGAACCCAAAATTGCCAATTAACATGATAAACAGGATTCAAGCCTAAAGTCTCTCTAAAGTCCAACCTAGCGTTCCAGTAACATACAAATATATATTATCTAAGTAACTCAGTCTAAAAGGTAAATCGTAACCTACCTCGGGGCCAAACATCAAGCATGAACTGTCATTTGTGTGCCTTCCTCTTTTGAACAGCCTCAGAAAGTTTTCACACTATCAAAAACATAAACTAGGTGTCAAGACAAGAAGAATGACACCCATATTGCTATACGAAAATCGGACCAAAAATTGGGTCAGAAAAATGACCGTTGGGGCCCGTGCAATGAAACAGAAAATAAAAATCACAACTACGCTTGCAGTGGATTAAGGAACCCATGTCCAAAGTTTTGGTGCGGATGGAGCTCGATTCAGGGCTCAAAACATCCCCGAAGTGCTACTAATTCACGTAATTAAAATGGAAAAGCTCGGAATTTAAAGGCGGAGAACAACCTCGGTAAGAGAAACACGTCACGGAGATCAATTGCATGAATTCAAGAACATGCAGTCCCCACAAGATCATATTTCCCACAAGGATCACCCCAACCTTAAGAATTCACAACAATGGAGTTTGCGAGAGGATTACGAGATTAAACATGGAAGGAGGAGAGGGGTGACGAGGGAACTTACCGGATGAAGAGCGCTAAAGAAAGATAGCTGAAAAATGGAGCTTGGGAGCTCAGCTATGGAGTTTTCAGAGCTTAGAAAGATAAAACGAAATTAAGTTTTATATAACTGCCAGGGGTCCTTCATCGCTATCGTGACAGGACCCCTGCATTTGCGAGGAACAGCAGGCCCAACCATTGCGATCACGATGGTCCAGAATGCCTTTGCATAGAGGAAGCCAAGCTAGGTCCTAGCCGGCTACATCGCGAATGCGATAGAGACCCTTCACGAATGCGATGGTCAAGTAAACAGACCATCGCAAACGCGATGGGATCCTCACGATCGCGAAGAGCAAAGGGTCTGCAACTTAATGCAGCAACCAACAATTTCCCCAAGTCCAAAAATCTTCACGGACCCTCGAGATTCATTCGGAACCCCATGAACACGAACCAACCATGCTACCCTACCAGAAACGACATTCTGTACTCAATGGAATCGATGAAACTCCCAAAGGAGATTGTTTTAATGATAAGTGGGTCCCACGCCCAAAACTAACTCGAAACTAAAAACCCAAAAACAAGTTCGGAAGCCCCGGGACCCGAACCAAAGGTCCCCCTAGCCAAAAGTCAACATTATAGAGCTAACAACGCTGACAGAATTTCCATTTGAGGCTGTCTTCTCCGAATGTTGACCAAAGTCAACCCTACCAGCCAAACTGACTTGAAAACACATAAAGCAGCACAAAACACAACCAAAAGCCCTCAGACCCAAACTAATAGTCCCACTAGACCAAAATCCCCATTCTGGAGCCAACGAAACTATCCAAATTCGATTCTGAGCGTGTTTACTAAGAAAGTAGACCGAAGTCAAAGATTTTCAAAATTTAAGGGCTAAAACAGGGAAATGGTCATAACGACCTAACAAACAGCCCGAGAACCAAACCGTCAGTCCCGGCAAGTCATAAATGACTTGTAGCCTCTGAGGGAAAGCTCAAAACGCAGAAAAAGCATGGAAAATGAATAAGGGTCATTACAACATCCACTACTAAAAGAACTTTTGTCCGTGAAAGTTAGAAAAAGTTTAGTACCTGAAGACTCGAAAAGGTGAGGATAACGGGTCCGCATGTCCATCTCGATCTCCCAAGTAGCCTCCTCGACAATACGATGCCGCTACTAAACTTTAACTGATGGAATCTCCTTGGACCTTAATTTTCTAACCTGCCTATCCAAAATAGTAACAGGCTCCTCCTCAAAGGCTAAGGACTCATCCAACTGAAGCAACTCTAACTGAAGCACATGAGACTCATTCGGAATGTACCGCCGTAGCATAGAAACATGAAACACCGGATGAACACTAGAAAGAGCAGGAGGCAAGGCTAACTCATAAGAAACCCCTTCAATACGATGAAGGATCTCAAATGGACCAATGAACCTCAGACTAAGCTTACTCTTCCTCCCCAACCGCATCACGCCCTTCATGGGCGATACCCAAAGGAACACACTGTCACGAACCATAAACTTACGGTCTTGAACTCTCTGGTCAGCATAATTGTTTTGCCTACTCTCGCAAATCCCAAGTTTGTCTATGAAGGAGGGGACTTCCATTATATAGCTTGAAATAAGCCAGTTAAAGACGAGTAGGAAGGGCGTTAGGCTAGTGCCAGTGGGGTACGTAAATGAGGATAGATCACATGGTTTTGTATGAGGTGCGGACCCCACTATGGAAACAGAGATACCGACATTAATAGCAGGTCTGATTTAAGAATTGAATAGGTTGGTGGATAAGAAGATTTGTCCATCAGTAATGGAAATTACATTAGTAGGAATATAAGCCGAAACATCTCCCGATTGAGTTTCAACTATTGGTAAGGCGGTCATACTTCCTTCACCTAAACTAGAACTTAATTTAGCAGATCTTTCCAAAAGGTGTGTTAAATTTCGTGGGTGGTATAGCTACTGAGATCATTGAAGTCAATTATGTCTCTCATTTTGTTCTAGGATTCTTCTTCTTCGTAGGTCATTTGTGGCACGTGGGAAGGGCTCGTGCGGCAGTATGAAGTCTCTCCTGAATAACCCAAACTCTATCCATAGAATCACAAAGCAAATTGGTACCGCACGGCCTAACCTCAAAAGAATCAAATCAACCCACCGGAGATCTGCACCGTCTACCATACAACACCTCAAACAGAGCCATCTGAATGCTGGAATGGTAACTATTATTATATGCAAACTCTGCCAAGGCTAAACACTGGTCCCACTGACCCCCAAAATCAATAACGCAGGCTCGCAACATATCCTCCATAATCTGAATAGTGTGCTCTGACTGACCGTCTATCTGCGGATGAAAAGCGGTGCTAAGATCAACTCTAGTACCCAACTCTCTCTGAATAGACCGCCAGAAGTGCAAAGTGAACTGAGTATTACGATCGGAAATAATAGAAACTGGCACCCTATGCAAACAGACAATCTCTCAAATATAGATCTAGGCCAACCTCTCAAAACTGTAGGAAGTCTGAACTTGCAAAAAGTGAGCAGACTTCGTCAACTTATCCATAATAACCCAAATAGTATCAAATCTCTGCAAGGTACGTGGCAATCTGACTACAAAGTCCATGGATATACGCTCCCATTTCCACTCTAGAATGGGTAGCCTCTGTGATAACCACCTGGCCCCTGGTGCTCGAACTTCACCTGCTGACAATTCAAGCACCTGGATATGAAAGCGAAAATATCCCTCTTCATCCCACACTACCAGTAGTGCTGCCTCAAGTTACGATACATCTTAGCTGCCCCGGGATGAATGGAATATCTAAAACAATGAGCCTCCTCCAGTATCAATTTGACCAAGTCACCAACTATAGGAACGTAGATACGAACCTCGATCCTCAGAACACCCTCTGAATCTAAAGTTGCCTTCCTAGCCTCACTACTCAACACCTTGTCATGAATGATCCTCAATCTTGCATCATCAAACTGTTGTGCCTGAATCTGCTCCAACAAGGAAGACCTAGCCTTAACACAATAAAGAATACGGCATGACTCAGAAATTTCAAGTCGAACCAACCTATTAGCCAAGAACTGGATGTCCCAAGATAAAGGTCACTCCTTCGTAGCTAAGAAAGCCAAGCTACCCATACTCACCGCCTTCCGGCTCAAGGCATCTGCTACCACGTTTTCCTTGCCCGGATGATAGAAAATAGAGATGTCATAGTCCTTCAGTAACTCCAACCACCTACGCTGCCTCAAATTTAGATCCTTCTGGCTGAAAATGTACTGAAGACTATGATGGTCAGTAAAGATCTCATAATGCACGCCATAGAAATAATACCTCCATATCTTCAACCCGAAGACTATCACTACTAACTCTAAGTCATGTGTGGGGTAGTTCCTATCGTGAACCTTTAACTATCTGGAATCATATGCAATAACCCATCCCTACTGCATCAACACACAACCCAAACCAATACCTGACGCATCACAATATACGATTAAACCTTAACCCTCGACCAGAAAAGTAAGAATCTGAGCTAAAGTCAAAAAGGACTTGAGCTTCATAAAGCTCGCCTCACACTCATCTGACCCTTGGAAGGGAACATTCTACTGAGTCAATCTATTCAATAAAGATTCTTTCAAAGAAAATCCCTCTACAAACCGTCTTTAATAACCTGCTAACCCGATGAAATTTCTAACCTCGATAGGAGAAGTAGGTGATAACGCCCAAACTACACCTCAAATTAACAAAGCGTAAGCGGTCGTAGTCAAATATAGAACCCAACAAAGGTTGGGGTTGAATCCCACAGAGAATATGGTGAAGATTAAGCCTTTAGTGAAGTACGTGACTAATGGTCAATAGTTTCTGGTAAATAGGGGGGGGGTTTGTGATCAATATTTGTAAACAAAATAAACACTTAACGTATGAATGATAATCAATAGGAGAGAGAGAACTAGGGAAGTGTTTACCATGGCGTTAGTAAAAAAGTCGATTCTAGGCTTAACGGGGTTCTTTCTATATGCGTGTCACGATGCGATTGAATTAATGGTATCGTCTAAACGTTTCTCAACCAAATAGACAAATTTACTTTTCAATTCTCTCGAACTTGAAAAGGTGTGCTTTTAGATTTCAATCCTAAACATCAAGTAGATTAATCTAGTTACAGCATTAATCCTAAGACGAGAGTTAGTAGTCTCGAATCCTCGTCGTTAATCAAGTTTCCCGGTTTTAGTCTCTTTACTCAAGTAAATTAAACCTAGGCATGTTCTAATGTTTGCAACCACTAGAAAACGTTACACAACGAATGATTAACAACGTGACAACATGTATTTTGAACCCGTTGCTACCCGGAATCTATCTTGCTACGTTTGCCATGGCTCCCACAACCCTAGTTGTGAGAGTTTTAGTTAATCATGCTTATAGAAGAATAGAAGAAAGTCATGTTCATAATAAAGAAAAGAAATCCTTACAATGTATTGAAAACAATCCTCAATAATCCAAGAACAAGAATAACAAGACCCCAAGAACGATTCAAGAACACGAATTCAAGAAGTAGAAAACGTGTTTCTTGATCTTCAAGTTGACTAAAATCTCTCCTAAAACTATTGTAAAAAGCTTTATTAATTGCATAATGAAAATAAACCTAACATAGGGTATTTATAGGAGTCTAGGAAACAAATCCCAAAAACGCTCGGATTTCGCGTAATCGACTGCCCAGGTGTGACGGCCAGGCTGACGGACCGTCACTGACTTGACGGACCGTCGCCTGGGCCGTCACCACTAGGCAGTGGTGCTTCCTTAGTGTGACGGTCACTGTGACGGACCGTCACATGTGTGATGGGCCATCACTCAGGCCGCCACTCTTATCCAGAACGCTCTTTTTCGCGTATTTCCTTCTGTTTCCACGTTTGTCTCCATTTCCTGAAAATACAACATAAAAATATCAAAAACGACAAAGGTTCTTGAAAACGTACGATTGTTCTTAGTTTAAAGGAGTCGAAAGTGCCGTAAATTGGCGGCACATCAACACCCTCAACTTAAAACGTTCGCTTGTCCTCAAGCAACATGACACAAAACAATAATATGACTCACTAAGAAAACAAACTCGTGTCTCTAGCAACTCATGGTCATTTAATATCTTTTTCAATCAAGCTCCCTCGTAGCACACAAATGTATGAAACACTAACTTGCAAGGATCCAAACATGTCATTCCGATATGATAGAATATTATGCATACACACGCGCAGCTATCCTAACAATCAATAGACAATACATACATCTTGGTGCCCTCACCACAAATAAATCCCACACACAAGATTTGGGACTAGGTAAGCGCTCACACTCACAAACGATTTCAAACAATGCACATGCGATACCATAGGCTTGCCCTTACTATTCTATTTCGGTTCTTCAGAAAGCCGCTCAGGATCACTACAGGACTTGTTTTGGCTTGTAATGAGGCTTCAGGTGTAGGTAGGATACATTTAGGGGTTAGTGACTAAGCCCTCCTTGGAACTACCGACGTCTTCTTACCACCTAACTTTGCTTTGTCCATCCTTATTCACCTTTTAATTTCTTTCTTTCTAGCTACAGGTGCGGCCTCTTTATTTTGACAATTCTTTTTATTACTTTTTCGATCTTTTTCACCTCTTTTTATTTTTCTTTTCTTTTCTTAGGCACACACCCGGATTTTCATTCTATTCAAAACCAATCTTCTCCATCCTCTTTTTCTTATCATTCACCTCTGTAGTAGACACCCTTAACTTAAGCTGATTGCCTGCGTTAAGGTGCACAATGTCCATGGCAGGACCAGGGCCAAAACAGGGTTTACCTCTATAGTAGCCACCCTCAACTTAGGCTGATTGCCTGCGTTGAGGTGCACGATGTCCAAGGAAGGACCAGGGCCAAAATAAGGATTCAAAGTTAAACGGGAATGGTGACAGGTTATTGAAAGAATAAGGTCAATTATGGCTCAAACAGGGATCAAGGGATTATTTATATTTGGAAGGTCTTTTAGGTTAAGTGGACTGCACACAAAAAGGGCCTGTGATCCTTTCCTAAGCAACCAAACTTCGAACTTAACAAAATAGACCGGGCAAGTTCTAGATGCATGCACAGAGTAAGAATTTATAACAATCATCTCACACGCTCTTGGCACCAAGAAACTATATCGCTACAAACTATCAAACAACCGCTCGGCTTAAGCATACTCATTCTACTCATAATCACACAATGACATACAAGGATCCAGACAGTCAATCGTTTCAACATAAGTACAAAACCAGAAAATTTTTAAAGGGGCCTCGTTTTTAAACAAGAAAAACGCCATGCTTGCTATAGACACTAAAAAAAAAAAATTAAAATAACAACCTAAACATGCCGGTTCTACTAGATAGCACACCGGAGGGAAAAGAAACGGCAACAAAAACCCTCGGTGGTACCTCACAGGTTTCCCAACACCCTCAACTTAGACTCATGCATTGTCCCCAATGCATATATATGAAAACTAAAAACTGTGAGAATAAAGGAATACCTGTGAAGTCGATATGACTCAGATTCTGGAACGATGTTGGAGACCGCCAGGGTCTCCAAAACAGGAGAACTCAATGGAGTGTGGCGTTCCAGCTTCCTCTTTGGGCTCCATCGCTAGTCGCGACAATTTCTTTGCTCTTTCTTTGCAGATTCTCTTGCGGTGTTTTCGTTTTCTTAATTTATTTTCACCACTTTCCTTCACCTGCTCGTCCTCTTGAAATCGCGACCTTACTCTCATAACAGCTCGGGTTTCAACACAACCCTTCTCCTTAAGATACACATCTGCAGGGACTTCCTCAATAGCCTTGATGACCGCGACCACCCTCATGTCACTTGGTTGCTTCATCAATTTGGACACATCGAACTTGACCACTTCATTGTTCAATCGGAAGGTCAGTTCGTTTCTCTCCATGTCGACCAGTGCTCTTGCTGTAGCTAACAATGGTCGTCCCAACATTATGGGAACTTCGAAGTCCACTTCGCAATCCAAGATCACAAAGTCGGCCGGGAATATCAGCTTACCAATCTTGACCAGCACATCAGATAATATTCCCACCGGTCGCTTTACTGAACGGTCAGCCATCATCACTCTCATGGATGTCAGTTTAGGAGCTCCCAAACCCAATTGTTTGTAAACTGCTAGCGGCATCAAGTTGATACTAGCACCAAGATCGCATAATGCTCTTCCGAAGTTGAGCTTCCCGATAGTACAGGGAACAGTGAAAGCACCTGGATCCTCCTTCTTTTCGACTAACGACCTTGAAGAAATAGCATTGCAGTGGTGGAGGTTGTCTTCCGGTTCAAAACTTACCGACCTCTTCTTTGTAATCAAGTCCTTCATGAACTTGGACTAGCCGGGCATTTGTTCAAGTGCTTCCACCAATGGTATGTTTATTGAAATCTGCTTCAGCATGGTCATGAAGTTCAGGAACTTACCATCGTCAGCTTTCTTCTTCAAACGCTGTGGGAAAGGAGGTGGCGGCCGAGGCATCATAGTTGGAGGCTTTTCGGCCTCCTTGCTTTTATCCACGGGTTTTGGTGTTTCCTCCTCTACCGCCTCTTCATCATCCGCAACATCACCTTGAGTTTGAGTTACCGGATGTGATTCCGGTAACTTTCTACCGCTTCTGGTCGTGATCGCCATACAGCTTGCGTCATTCCTCGGATGAGTGGTGTCGCTCGGCAAGGTACCTGTCTTCCTTGGGTTTATAGATGCCGAGATGTGACCCACTTGCTGCTCTAATTGCTTGATCGCGGTTGAGTGTGCCTCCACTACCTGACTCAATGTTGATAACTCAGTCCTTATCTCCTTTACCCCAGAGTCAGTCGATTCCACCTTCAGTAGCATCTTTGCCATCATGCTCTCTAGCTTGGCCGTCCCTGTCTCGGTGTTGGCTCTGTCCCGGTTACCAGGTGGTACATACAACCCACCTCTATCAGTGTTATTCCTCCAATTTCCCTGGTCGCGATCTCTGTAACCATCTTTCTCATAGTGGTTGTCTCTCTGATAGTTCCGACCTTGGTTTCCTTGGCCATTGGCCTGGAAACCCCCCAAGTAATTCGCCTCCTCAGTTTCCAACTCTGCTGCTCTACCTTGGGAACCCACAACTTTTAACTTCTCTATGCCTCCTGAAAACATGTGCTTTGTCAGGAGATCCAACTGCATTTTCAGATGCGCCATGTCTTGGTCGCGCTCCTCCTCTTTCCTACGCTGCTCTGCTGACATACCAACGGTATAGGTGCTAGCTGCAACCTCTGAATCTCGTGTGTGCCAGGCCCTGTTGGTTTTGGTGAGCCTGTCCAAAGTAGTTGTGGCCTCAACAAAAGTGAGACCCATGAATGCACCACCTGCTGCGTTGTCTAACGTCGGCTTGGTAGCCAAATTCAATGCCCGGTAGAACGTCTGCATCAAAAAATTTTCGGTCAACTGATGGTTCGGGCATTGCGTTATCTTCTTTTTGAATCGCAACCAAGTCTCGTGCAATGCTTCGTGGGGCTGCTGCCTGAAGTTGCTAATCTCGTCCCTCAACTGTATCATCCGAGAGGGAGGAAAGAACCTTTCTAGGAAAGCTCCTCTCAACTCTCCCCAAGTTGTGATAGAGTCGGGGGTCAACTCTGTTAACCACAACGCTACCTCATCAGACAGAGACAACGGAAACAACCTGAGCCGGATCGCTGTCTGACTCATGCCCGGCAGTTCAAACGACTTGCAGATGCCCACGAAATTCATCAGATGCTGGTTTGGATCATCCCCAGCGGCACCTCGGAACACTCCTCTCAAGTTCAACAGCTGGATCATCGTGCTAGTGATGTTGAACTTGGCTCCGGGCGGTAGCGGTGGAACAACAATGGCGCCCGTAGCGCCAACTCCATCTAAGTCGAGATCCTCATCATTCCGTGCGATCTCATCATGCAGACCACCAGCATTCAGATTTTGTTGGGCCTGCAGTTCTGCAGCGAGCCTTGCTGCCTCTAGTTGTGCGGCCATATTCTGCCTCAATGTTCTAGCAAGCTCGGGATCGTAAGGTAATATTGATTCACCCGAGCTCCGGGTACTTGGCATGCACAACTATGTACCCTGTCAATAACAAAAACAACAAAAAATGTAAAAGCAGGAAAGTATGACTAAGAGTCAAATAAACACACCAGACTTAATTAACAACCGTATTCCCCGACAACGGCGCCACTTTTTGATAACGCCCAAACTACACCTCAAATTAACGAAGCGTAAGCGGTCGTAGTCAAATATAGAACCCAACAAAGGTTGGGGTCGAATCCCACAGAGAAATGGTGAAGATTAAGCCTTTAGTAAAGTACGTGACTAATGGTCAATAGTTTCCGGTAAATAGGGGGGGTTTTGTGATCAATATTTGTAAACAAAACAAACACTTAACGTATGAATGATAATCAATAGGAGAGAGAGAACTAGGGAAGTGTTTACCATGGCATTAGTAACAAAGTCGATTCTAGGCTTAACGGGGTTCTTTCTATATGCGTGTCACGATGTGATTGAATTAATTGTATCGTCTAAACGTTTCTCAACCAAATAGACAAATTTACTTTTCAATTCTCTCGAACTTGAAAAGGTGTGCTTTTAGATTTCAATCCTAAACATCAAGTAGATTAATCTAGTTACAGCATTAATCATAAGACGAGAGTTACTAGTCTCGAATCCTCGTCGTTAATCAAGTTTCCCAGTTTTAATCTCTTTACTCAAGCAAATTAAACCTAGGCATGTTCTAATGTTTGCAACCACTAGAAAACGTTACACAACGGATGATTAACAACGTGACAACATGTATTTTGAACCCGTCGCTACCCGGAATCTATCTTGCTACGTTTGCCATGGCTCCCACAACCCTAGTTGTG
Organism: Jaltomata sinuosa; assembly: GCA_003996215.1. Classification (NCBI taxonomy): domain Eukaryota; kingdom Viridiplantae; phylum Streptophyta; class Magnoliopsida; order Solanales; family Solanaceae; genus Jaltomata; species Jaltomata sinuosa. Next base: position 35,385 of record QJPP01003490.1, read on the forward strand.
AGAGTTTTAGTTAATCATGCTTATAGAAGAATAGAAGAAAGTCATGTTCATAATAAAGAAAAGAAATCCTTACAATGTATTGAAAACAATCCTCAATAATCCAAGAACAAGAATAACAAGATCCCAAGAACGATTCAAGAACACGAATTCAAGAAGTAGAAAACGTGTTTCTTGATCTTCAAGTTGACTAAAATCTCTCCTAAAACTATTGTAAAAAGCTTTATTAATTGCATAATGAAAATAAACCTAACATAGGGTATTTATAGGAGTCTAGGAAACAAATCCCAAAAACGCTCAGATTCCGCGTAACCGACTGCCCAGGTGTGACGGCCAGGCTGATGGATCGTCACTGACTTGACGGATCGTTGCCTGGGCCGTCACCACTAGGCAGTGGTGCTTCCTTGTTGTGACGGTCACTGTGACGGACCGTCACATGTGTGACGGGCCGTCACTAAGGCCGTCACTCTTATCCAGAACGCTCTTTTTCGCGTATTTCCTTCCGTTTCCACGTTTGTCTCCATTTCCTGAAAATACAACATAAAAACATCAAAAACGACAATGGTTGCTTGAAAACGTACGATTGTTCTTAGTTTAAAAGAGTCGAAAGTGCCGTAAATTGGCGGCACATCAGTAGGCCTAGCCCAATCACGAACTGTTGCAATCTTCGTCGGATCTACTATAATCTTATCCTTGGATACGACGTGCCCCAAGAATACCACAGACTCAAGCAAAAACTCACACTTAGTAAATTTGGCATACAACTGGTGGTCTCGCAAAGCCTAAAGTACAAGTCTAAGATGCTTCTCATGCTCCTCCGTACTCCTCGAATAAATCAAAATGTTATTGATGAACACAATCACGAATGAATCCAAGTAGGCACTGAACACATGGTTCATCAACTCCATAAATGTTGCTGGGGCATTAGTCAACCCAAAAGACATGACTAGGAACTCATAATAGTCGTATCGAGTCCTAAATGCAGTCTTTGGGATGTCCTCATCCCTAATCCTCAGCTTTTGATAACCGAACCTCAAATCTACCTTAAAGAATAGTGCTTCACCCTATAGCTGGTCAAACAAGTCATCAATATGTGGCATCGGATATCTGTTCTTAACTGTCACCTTATTCAACTGCCTGTAGTTGATACACTTACGCATAGACCCATCCTTCTTCTTCACAAATAGAACCGGAGCACCCCACGAAGACACACTAGGCCTGATGAACCCTCTACTCAATAGATCCAGGACCAGATCCTTAAGCTCCCTCAACTTAGAAGGTGCCATACGATATGACAGAATAGAAATGGCCTTGGTGCCCGGCTCGACATCGATACCAAAATCAATGTCACGATCAGGAGGAAGACCGGGAAGATCAAAGGGAAATACATTTGAATACTCGCAAACCACAGGAATAGACTCAAGAGAAGGTGTGGTAGCACTACTATCACGAACGTAGGCAAGATAAGCTAAGAACCCCTTCCCAACCAGCCGCTGGGCACTCAGAAAGGATATAACTCCTCCCGGCATATGGCTATCGGCTCCCTTCCATATTATAGGAGGGATACCATGCATCCAAAGAGTAACGATCTTCGTGAAACAATCTAAGACCACATGATAAGGAGACAACCAATCCATGCCCAAGATCACATCAAAATCGACCATATCAAGGACAACCAAGTCTACCCACGTGTCATACCCCAAGATAGTCACCACACAAGCCTGATACACCTGATCCACTACTAAAGAATCACCTACTTGGTAGATACACGCAAGAGCGCAGGCAAAGACTCACAAGTAGACTCTAGATGCATAGAATAATAAGCAGATACATACGATAATATAGACACCATATCAAACAAAGCAGAAGCAAGCTGATGACAAATAGAGATCGTACCTTTGATCACAACATCAGAAGCCTCGACCTCTGTACAACCCAGAACTACATACATGTGGCCCCCATCGCCATGACCACCTAACCTAATGGACTGAGGACCACCTATAGTACCCTAGGGACCAGCCCTACTACCCTGTGAACCACCTCTAGCTGGAGGTGCTGGAGCCCTGGGGGCCTCAACCAACTAATCCTGTCGCCTAGACTGCTATACCGTCAAGCACTCTCTAGCAAAGTAGCCCATCTCGCCACACTCATAACAACCCCGACCCCATGTACTCTGTTGTGAAGACCCGGCCAAATTAGAATAACCACCATGGCCTGTAGACCCTCAATGACCACCTCATGGAGCAGGAATGATACTATGGCTACTCTGGCCCTCAGTAGTCTGTAATACTACCTGAACAGGCCAGCTCTGCTGGAAATGCTGCTGGTGCTGACCTCTACCATAGTAGACCCTACCACGGACCTGTGAACCGCTGAAACTGCTTTTATGGTGGGGCCTCATGAAATACACCCTCAATAGTACGAGCATGATCAACTACCTCTAGAAAAGACAGACCTGATGCTACCATACCCTCTGTGGCAAGTGGAGATGCAAAGTCAAACCTCGAATAAACTGACGTACTCTCTCGTTCTCGATGGGAAAAATCATAGTGGCGTGTCTGTACAACTGATGAAACTGAACCTTATACTTAGACACAGTCATGGAGCCCTGCTCCCACATAACAAACTGATCCATCAGACGCTCTCTCATACTACACAGTACATACTTCTTTAGAAAAGCTGCTGAGAACTGATCCCAAGTAAGCGAAGGTGACCCGGCTGGTCTACAAGCAACATATGACCTTCACCACTATTTCGTTGGACCATCCAGCTAAAACACGATGTAATCGGCTCCATGAGACTCAACTAACCCCAAATTATGTAACCTCTCCTGGAAGATAGTCAGAAACTCGTGCGCATCCTCATTAGAAGCACCTAAAAACCTTGGAGGACCCAATCTCAAGAACCTACCAAGTATCTTCTGCTCCTCAGAAGACATAACTAGCATGGTTGGAAGAGGGGGAGCAACCGCAGGGACCGGTAATACCTTAAATCTGGGAGTCATAGCTGCAGGCTGCGCTCCTAAACTCTGTGCTACCGCCTAAGATGAAGTCGGACCCTCACCTCGAACCTGAGAACCAATCAAAATGTTCGGCAAAGCTACTGGTAAAGTCATACCCTCAAGGAACCCCAACAGTCAAACTAGGGTATCCAGCAATACCGGAGTAGCCACAAAACCTACCGAATGCTGGACTGGCCCCACATGCTTCGACTCATACTGAACCTCATCCACTCTAACCTCAGGCTCTGGTGATGGTGGTCTAGACCGGGACCAAGCTGGCGCCTCAACCCGTGCCCTACCTCAACCTCTGGGTTGGCCTCTACCCCGTACCCTAGCTGGGGCTCTAACTATAGGGTAGGGTACTTGTCCTCACCCGCTGTACATATCGTCTGAACCATCTAAGAAAGAGTGAAACAAACATACTAAGAAGTTGACCAAATCAAGTAAGCACGATAAGGAATCAAACAAAATGAAGTCTTTCCTAGGGAATGTCCTATAGCCTCTCATAGATTGGATACATACATCATCGTACCGATCCACGAGACTCTACTAGACACTTTTCTCTTGTACTGGCGAGACTGGTGAACCTAGAGCTCTGATACCACTCTGCCATGACCTAAAATCAGCCTATGATGGCATCTACATAAACCCCCATTAGACAAGCCTAACCCAAACATGTGGAAGACAATAATATTAATTAAACTAAAGAAAAGCGGAAGATATAACGAAAATATAGGGCCAATAGCATATATACATACCATCATACAAAATATACATAAGAAGGCCCTAAAGTGACCAAAAAGATAAAACAACATGAGAACCCACCCGGACCTAGTGTCACTAGTACAAGAGCGACTAAAGTAAGGAGTAGCTATACAACAGATGTTGTCTATCCAAAATACAAAATATAGACAGAATGTACAAGATGGAAAGCATGTAAAGTCTCCAAAAGAGTCGGGAGCTCACCCCGATCCGAAAAACAATGGGTCTCGAACGATAGGAGATCAGCGAGGGTGGCTCGTACTAGGTGCTGCTTTAGAAAAGAGATACATTGTTTAGTATGAGTACCAAGACAATGGGTACTCAGTAGGCATCATAGGCCGATTGAGCGCAGAAAGATAATATATATAAATAGATTATAGGAAAGCAGCTTGTTATACAAGGATCCACCTAAATCTGGTTATAAAGTTAGAGACATGCCAATAAACCAACAAAAGAAAAGGAAAGGAAAACAACATCAAGCCAACCATAGTCAATCCACGTGCCAAAGCAAATGCAATCCAGTGCACGATAATGCATGTATGAATGCAATATAATATAAATCTGATATATTGCATCAGGCGCCGCGACCGGAATACCGCATCGAACTATGCATATATATATGTGAAATAGTAAAATACCCAAAATAATGCATCAGGGGTCCGAAATACCACATCAGACTATAATAAGTATATATATGAGAATAAAATACCCAGAATAATACATCGGGGGTCCGGAATACCGCATCAAACTATAAATATATGTATAAATAAGTATATATATGAGAGTAAAATACCCAGAATAACACATCAGGGGTCTGTAATACCGCATCGGACTATAAATATATGCATAAAATAATAGTTCTCCTTTTCTTTTCAAAATCCCATGATAATACTCAAAGTAATTTTTATTTAAGTCCAGAAATCTTCACAACCATAGTAAAGCCTCATTTCAAACCAAAAACCTTTGAAAAACCATTCATGTTGTACCAATGATATGCCATGCGATATGAGTATGAATGTTCACAAACAGAGGAAAAACCACGTAATTAGATCAAACAAGGCAAGAATACCCTCCAAACCAAGAGAACTAACCTGGAACTCCGTCCAAATCCTAGCCATGGCCTCGGGCCCACAGTTACACACAATGATAGAATAAAGCGATAAAGCAAAAATAAAATAACAAACCATGGGAAAACTCTATTCTACCTCTATAGCCCCATGCTAAGGATTCTATACTAGTCACACAGAAGAAGCAAGCTCCTAGGCTAAGGATAACATACAGTTCTAGGCTAAAAACCCGAAATGACCAATTAACATGATAAACAGGATTCAAGCCTAAAGTTTATCTAAAATCCAACCTAGCATTCCAGTAACATACAAATATATAGTATCTAACTAACTCAGTCTAAAAGGTAAATCGTAACGTACCTCGGGGCCGATCTACAAGAACGAACTGTCACTCATGTGCCTTCCCCTTCTAAAAAGCCTCAGAAAGCTGTCACGCTATCAAGAACATAAACTAGGTGTCAAGACGAAAAGAATGACACCCATATTGCTATACAAAAAATTAGGCCAAAAATTGGGTAAGAAAAATGATTCTCGTGGCCCGCGCAATGAAACAGAAAACAAAAATCACAACTATGCTCGCGGTTAAGGAACCTATGCCCAAAGTTTGGGCGTAAACAGAGCTCGATTCGGGGCCCAAAACAATCCCAAAGTGCTACTAATTCATGTAATTAAAATGGAAAAGCTCGGAATTTAAAGGGGGTGACCAACCTCGATACGAGAAACATGTCACGGAGATGAATTGCATGAATTCAAGAACATGCAGTTCCCACAAGATCAAATTTCCCACAAGGATCACTCCAACCTTAAGAATTCACAACAAAGGAGTTTTAGCGGTAGAATTCCGAGAATAAACACGGAAGAAGGAAAGGGGTGACGAGGGAACTTACCAGATGAAGAGTGCTAAAGCAATGAAGATGGAAAATGGAGCTTGGGAGCTTAGCTATGGAGTTTTTCGGAGTTTAGAAAGAGAAAACAAAGTTGAGGTTTTATATAATTGCAGGGGTCCTTCATCGCGATCGCGATTGGACCCCCGCGTTTGCGAGGAATAGCTAACCTAACCATTGTAATCGCGATGGTTCAGGCCGCATTCGTGAAGAGGAAGCCAAGTCGGGTCCCAGCCGACAACATAACGAATGTGATGGAGACCCTTAGCAAATGCGATGGTCAAGAAACCATACCATCACAAACACGATGGGATCCTCACGATCGCAAAGAGAAAAAGGGTCTGCAACTTAAACATCAACTAGCAATTTCCCCAAGTAAAAAAATCTTCCGACAGACCCTCGGGATTCATTTGAAACCTCGTGAACACAAACCAACCATGCTACCCTACCATAAACAACATTCTAGACTCAATGGAATTGACGAAACTCCAAACAGAGATCGTTTTAATGAAAAGTGAGCCCCACGCCCAAAACCAACTCGAAACTCAAAACCTAAAAACAAGTTTGGAAGCCTCGAGACCGAACCAAAGGTCTCCTTAGTCAAATGTCGACATTCCAGAGCTAACGGCGCTGATAGAATTTCCATCCGAGGCTGTCTTCTCTGAATGTTGACCAAAGTAAGCCCTACCAACCAAACTGACTTGAAAACACATAAAGTAGCACAAACCCAAACCGAAAGCCCTCAGACCCAAAATAGTGGTCCCACTAGACAAAAATCCCTATTCCAAATCCAACAAAACTATCAGAATCCAATTCTGAGTGAGTTTACCAAGAAAGTTGATTGAAGTCAAAGATTTTCCAACTTTAAGGGCTAAAATAGGAAAATGGTCATAACGACCTAACAAACAGCTCGGGCACCAAACCGTTAGTCTCGGCAAGTCATAAATGACTTGTAGCCGCTGAGGGAAAGCTCAAAATGCAGAAAAAGTGTAACACCCAAGAATTTGATCCAGCTTTCAAACTCAGAAACTTGAAGACTGTTGAACATTCCAGGAATTACAGGTCCAAACCACGGACCTTGCACGACTCATGGAATGAACTCGTGGTTTACACCTACAAGTTCAGTCTCTGGTCTGAGAACTACGATTTAGTTCTATGGACCGTGGGTCGAACCACGATCCATCCTGTCAACTCGTGTGACTTGATTAGAGAGCTGATAATTTCCCTTAAGATTACGTATTGGATCTACGGACCGTTGTTTATTCTATAGCCCGTCATGTTGACCCGTAGAACTCCTTCTACAACTTGAATCCTGAGCCTAGAATCACGACTGAGTCTACGCACCATAGTTCATTCAATGACTCATACTGTTGACTCATACTGTTGACTCTTAGAAATTTATCTACTGCCTGACTCTGTTGCCAAGAACCACGAGCCATGGTTCAGTCTACGACTCGTGGAATCCATCTGTGATTCCTGAATCTGACTTTTTCTAGCAATTTTTAATTTAAGTTCTCAGGGGTATTGTAGATCTTTTCTTTCTATTTTAATTCCGACTATAAATAGCCTTAGGCTTATTTTATTAAGTCTAATCCTCAAAACCAAGTCAGATTCTCTAAGTTCAATTCTAAAACAGAAAAGAAGCATTTTCTCCAAATTTCCAAGCCTAGGGTTCTCTCCTCCAAGCTTCAACTCCAAACTCTTGCAGGGATTTTCATCCACCAGGTATGTGGGAATTTAGTAAGGGCATAGTCCGCACTTATGCCCAAAAAACCTCAGATATTTTCAATGATTCTCATGAATATAGAACTAGGGTTCGTGTCCTTTTTACAGATTTCTCCAAGAAATCATGCTCATGAGTTATATGTTATCTTTGCATTATTTTAAATATCACATAATGATTATCTTGCATTACTTAGATATTTACAAGATCTTTAGGAATCATGGACTTAGCCCTAAATTATAGCATTTGCTTAAATGTGTTAGCTTCCTTCAAAAAATTCAACCTAGCTTATTAGTATGAGTTCTAAAAGAAGAAATTGGTCAATTTTTAGTCTACTACAGTATCTCAGAAAAACAAAGACTTTAGACTAGTCTAGTCCTGACCCAGAAAGTCAGGGTGGTAGTTTTGAATTGAGCTATATTCAATTTGGGAGTAGTATTTAGCATCGAGTTGAACTAAGGTTCAGCGTACCCTCAAGTCCCAAAACTACGTGCCATCGTAGGTTTGTTAGTCCCCTTTATTGGGCATCAGTTTTAGTGAATGCGCAATAGTCATGCCTTTATACCTTGACAAGGTATATTGGATCCTCTCGATGGGGCGTATACATCGTACTCTACGTTTAGATCACATGGTTTATGTTGGTTAATAAGATCTCCCACGATATTAGATTCATTATTGTACATTAGGCCCTTATTATACTTATTTTAAGTTTTCAACATACTTTCATCTTATTCCTGCAGTTTAGCTATTTTATGTATGATTATACATTTGGGCCTATGTACTATAGCTTAGTTCAGATTACAGCTTTCAGTATTCTTAGCATGTTTACATTTCAGTCTTCTTTGCATATCCCTCATGCTCAATACATCCAAAGTACTGACGCATACTCTATGTTGCATCCTATTATGATGTAGGCTCAAGTTCTCAGGTTCAGCCATGTGATTAGCTCTTACCGGCATCACATCATCTTAGTCAGGGGTGAGTCATCTTCCTCCGAGGACATTTTCATTATGCTTTTATTTGATTTAGTCAGATATTTTTAGTTCCAGTATTTTGGAGCTAGTTGGGGACTTGTCCCTGCAACTCATCAATATTAGAGGCATTCAGACATAGAGTCAGTATTCAATTCATTTGGGTTGTATGGTTTGAACTCAGTCATTTCTTTCAGATATTATCAGATACATTCTTTTAGTTTTATTCATTTCTTAGTTATGCTTCTTCTTGTTTTAGAATTATCTTTAGTATGCTTGTGATATACCAGATTTAGGGTTAGCTTGGGGTTACTTGTGACCCTAGGTCCCATGTTACGTCTAGGGGCTAGCCTCGGGGCATGACAAACTTGGTATCAGAGCATAAGGTTCAAGAGTCCTAGGATTTTATGAAAGCTTCACTAAGTAGAGTCTCTCTCATGGGTGTGAAGCGTGTCACACTTATAAAGGAGAGTCTATGAAGTGTTCTAAAAAAACTTCACTTCTTTTGCTATTTTTATCGTGCAATTGACTGTGAATCAACTTCTCACTTCTAATCCATTGTTATGCATTTCAGATCATGCCTTCTCACAGAGCTAACTCATATAATGCTAATGCAGTTCCTCCAGTCTCGGACCATGAAGTTACAAATGCAGAGTTCTTTAACACGGTTCAGTTATTATCTCAGACAGTTGCCAATCAGGCTAATCAGTAGGCCCCTGTTCTTGTGAACCCCACTAGTGGATTAACTGCAACCAGGGTTTGTGATTTTTTTCATATGAATCTGCCAGAGTTTCTAGGGTCAAGGGTTGGTGAAGACCCACAGAATTTCATTGATGAGATAAAGAAAATTCTTGAGGTGATGCAAGTGACTGGTACTGATAGTGTTGAGCTAGCATCCTATCAACTCAAGGATGTGGCTCACATTTGGTTCACGTAGTGGAAGGATGACAAGGGTGTGAATACAGCTCTGTGACATGGTACTATTTTATGAGAGATTTTCTAGATAGGTTTTTCCCGAGAGAGTTAAGGGAGGCTAAGACCCAGGAGTTTATAAACTTAAGGCAGCGGTCCATGACAGTACATGAGTATGGGCTAAAGTTCACTCAGCTCTCTAGGTATGCTTTGCATATGGTAGCTCATCCAAGGGTTCAGATGGGCAAGTTGATGTTTGGAGTATCCGATCTAGTGAAGACAAAGTGCAGAAATGATATGTTATTGGGAGATATGGATATCTCTAGACTGATGACTCATGCTCAATAGGTTGAGAGAGACAAGCTCAGGGAAATGGCTAAGGACAACAAAAAGGCTAGGACGGGTAACTATGAATATTTTCAGCAGAGGTCAGGCTGTAGGAGTTGCTCATAATTTCAGCAGAGGTCCACAGCCCCAACGCCTTCATCATCTAGTGCTCCATATCCTAGGCCTCGACATAACCAGAAAAGAGGAGCATCAGGCTCTAAGTCTCAGGCCAGTGTTTCAGGTAACCGTACTTTTCCATCATGCCCAAAGTGTGGTAAGAACCATCCGGGTGAGTGTCTTGCTGGCAGAGAGGGGTGTTTTGGTTGTGGTCAGCTCGGTCATAGGTTGAAGTACTTCCTCTCCGCCAGGCAAGGACAGGGAGGTGACAAAGCTTAGTCTACTACTTCAACAGCTCCAGAAGGTTGCCCTACTAAGCAGGGTGCCTTGTCTGTTACAAGTGGTGGTCAGCGCTAGAACAAATTATATGCTCTTCAGACTCTACAGGACCAGGAGGATTCTCCCGATGTGGTTACGGGTACGTAACAAGTATTTTATTTAGATTTTTATGCATTGTTAGACCCAGGTGCAACACTTTCCTTTGTAACACCCTTCATAGCAGTAAAATTTGGTGTCAGTCCCAAAATCCTCCCAGAACCCTTCTCTGTCTCTACTCTAGTTGGTGACCCAGTTATAACTAGACGGGTATAAAGAAATTGCCCTGTCACAGTTTCCCAGAATGTCATCTAAGCAGATGTTGTAGAGTTAGAAATGGTAGATTTTGATATCATTCTAGGTATCAATTGGTTACATTACTGTTATGCCTTAGTCGTTTGTAGAACTAGGATTGTTTGGTTTAATTTTCCTAACGAGCCAGTCTTAGAATGAAAGGGTAGTAACTCTGTGCCTGTAGGTCATTTCATCTACTACCTTAAGGCCAGAAAGATGATTTCCGAAGGGTATATCTATCACCTTGTTTGGGTTGAGGATTCAAACTCCAAGACCCCAACTCTTGAGTCACTCCCAATGGTGAATGAGTTTCCAGAAGTGTTCCCAGAAGATCTTCCCGGAGTTCCTCCTGAAAGGGAAATCGACTTCAGAATTTTTCTCCTTCCAGATACTTATCCTATCTCGATTCCTCCATACAAAATGGCTCTAGTGGATCTTAAGGAATTGGAAGAACATTTGAATGACCTGCTAGATAAGGGCTTCATCAGACCCAGTATCTCTCCATGGGGTGCTCCAGTATTGTTCATGCATAAGAAGGATGGTTCTCTCCGGATGTGCATTGACTACCGTCAGTTGAACAAGGTCACAATCAAGAATAAATATCCCATCCCCAGGATTGATGACTTGTTCGACCAGCTTCAGGGAGCTAGTTGCTTTTCCAAGATAGACCTCAAATCCGGCTATCATCAGCTAAGAGTCAGGGGTAGTGACATCCCAAAGATAGCCTTCAGGACTCGGTATGGTCACTATGCATTTGTAGTTATGTATTTTGGACTAACCAATGCTCCTGCAGCTTTCATGGAATTAATGAACAGGGTGTTCAGACAGTATTTGGACTTGTTCGTAATTGTCTTCAATGATGATATCCTTGTTTATTCTCAAAATAAGGAGGAGCATGCGAATCATTTGAGGGTCATTCTACAGACTCTCAAGGACCACCAGTTATTCTCCAAGTTTAGTAAGTGTGAGTTCTGGTTGAAATCAATCGCTTTTCTTTGTCATGTGGTGTCTAGTGATGGCATCCGAGTTGACTCTCAGAAGATTGAGGCAGTAAAGGACTGGCCCAGACCCACCTCTCCGACAGACATCAGAAGTTTCTTGGGTTTGGCTGGTTATTATAGGAGATTCATAGAAGGATTTTCATCCATAACTACCCCATTGACCAAGTTGACTCAGAAAAAGGTCAAGTTCCAGTGGTCAGATGAGTGTGAAAAAAGTTTCTTAGAACTGAAGACTAGGTTGACTACAACTCCTATTTTGACTCTACCAGAGGGTTTAGACGGCTATGTGGTTTATTGCGATGCATCCAGAGTTGGCCTGGGTTGTGTTTTGATGAAGCAGGGTAAGGTCATAGTGTATTCTTCCAGATAGGTTAAGGCCCATGAGAAGAACTACCCGACTCATGACCTCGAGCTTGCAGCTGTTGTGTTTGGCTTAAAAATCCAGAGACACTAGTTATATGGTGTTTATGTTGATGTGTTCATAGATTATAAGAGACTCCAGTAAGTGTTCACCTAGAAAGAATTGAATCTTCATCAGAGGAGATGGCTTGAGTTCCTCAAATATTATTATATGAATGTGCTCTACCATCCGGGTAAGGCCAACGTAATGGTTGATGCTCTCAGTAGACTTTCTATGGGTAGCATATCACATATTGAGGAAGAGAAGAGAGAATTGGCCAGAGAGGTTCAACAGCTTGCTCGCTTAGGAGTTTTCCTTATGGACACGTCAGATGGTGGTGTGATAGTTCAGAATAGGTCAGAATCTTCATTGGTAGCAACGGTTAAGGAGAAGCAGGATAATGATCCCATATTGGTTCATCTGAAGGGTGCAGTTCATCAGCAGAGAGTTGAGGTTTTCTCCCAAGGGGGAGATGGTGTGCTTCGTTATCAGGGCCGCTTAGGTTTTCCTAAGGTGGGTGAGTTGAGGTAGTAGATCCTTTCAGAAGCCCATAATTTCAGATATTCCATTTATCCAGGTGCCACTAAGATACACAGTGATCTACGAGAAGTCTATTAGTGGAACGTCATGATGATGGACATCGCAAATTTTGTGGCTAAGTGTCCCAATTGTCAGCAGGTTAAAGTAGAACATCAGAAACCAGGAGGTGTGACCAGGAGATTAGTATTCCTACTTGGAAGTGGGAAGTGATAAACATGGATTTCATTACATGGTTACCTCGTACTCGCAGGCAGTATGACTCCATTTGGGTGATAGTGGACAAAGTCACTAAGTCAGCTCACTTCTTGGCAGTTAAGACTACAGATTCGGTGAAGGACTATGCCAAACTCTACATCAACGAGATAGTCAGGCTGCATGGGGTCCCCCTGTCTATCATCTCAGATAGAGGTCCTCAGTTTACATCTCATTTCTTGAGATCATTCCAGAAAGGTCTTGGAACTCAGGTGAATCTCAGTACAATATTTCATTCGCAGACGAATGGTCAGGCAGAGCATACCATTAAGACCTTAGAGGACATGTTGAGAGCTTGTGTGATCGATTTCAAGGTTAGTTTGGATGATCACCTACCTCTAATAGAGTTCTCTTATAATAAATATTTCCACTCCAGTATTCATATGGCCCCATATGAGGCACTTTGTTGGCGTAGATGCAGATCACCGGTTGGTTGGTTCGAAGTAGGTGAAGAAGCCTTGATCGGGCCAGATTCGGTTCATGAGTCTATGGAGAAAGTTCATATCATTAGGGAGAGATTGAAAATAGCTCATAGTCTTCAGAAGTTCTATGCAGATGTGAGGAGAAGGGAGTTAGAGTTTAAGGTCGATTATTGGGTTTTCCTGAAAGTATCACCCATGAAAGGGGTGATGAGATTCGGCAGGAAGAGGAATCTCAGTCCCAGGTATGTAGGCCATTACAGAATCCTGAAAAGGGTTGGTAATGTGTCTTATGACTTAGAGTTGCCAGCAGAGCTAACCTTGGTTCATCCAGTCTTTCACATTTCCTTGTTGAAGAAGTGTGTGGGAGATCCATCATCGATAGTACCTCTTGAGAGTGTGGAAGTGAAGGATAGCCTCACCTATGAGGAGGTTGCAGTTAAGATTCTTGACCATCAGGTTCATAGGTTGCGAAACAAGGAAGTCACTTCAGTAAAGGTTTTGTGTAGAAATCAGTCCATAGTGGGAGCTACTTGGGAAGCAGAAGCAGACATGATGGTGAAGTATCCTCACCACTTTCCTTCCGATCCATTTCCATCTTGAGGTAATAGTTCCTCCTCAGTTTCTCAGTTCACTCTTATATATTTCCATCTCAGCATCATGTTCCATCAGCTATTCATGAAATTCAGCACCCTTTCATGTACTTAGAACCTATTTCAGCTAGAAATTCAGCTTTTAATGCTTAGTGGTAGGGATTGAAGCTCTTTCCTCCAAACTCAGCTTGTTTAATCTTCATTCGAGGATAAATGATCCCAAGAGGGAGATATTGTAACACCCCGAAATTCGATCCAGCTTTCAAACTCATAAAGCTGCAAAATTTTGAACTTTCCAGGAATTACAGTTCCAAACCACAGACCATGGTCTGAACCACGACTCGTGGAATGAACCCGTGGTTAACACCTACAGGTTTAGTCTCTGGTCTAAGAACCACAAGTTGGTTCTATGAATCGCAAACCATGGTCCGTCCTATCAACTCGTGGACTTGATCATAGAGCTGACAATTTCCTTGAAGATTACAGATTGGTTCTACGGACCGTAGTTTATTTTATGTCCTATCCTGTTGACCCGTAGATCTCCTTCTACAGTTTGAATGCTGAGCCTAGAATCACGACTTAGTCTATGGACCGTAGTTCATTCTAGGGCTCGTACTGTTGAGTCATAGAAATTCATCTGCGGCCTGACTCTGTGGCCAGGAACCACGAGTGGAAACCACGAGCCGTGGTTCAGTCTACGACTCATGGAATCCATCCGTGATTCTTGAAGCCAAATTTTTCCAACAATTATTAATTTATGTTCTCATGGGTATTTTAGACCTTTCCTTTTTATTTTAGCTCCGACTATAAATAGCCTTAGGCTTATTTTATTAAGTCTAATCCTCCAAAACAAGTCAGATTCTCTAAGTTCAATTCTAAAACAGAAAAGAAGCATTTTCTCCAAATTTCTAGGCCTAGGTTCTCTCCTCCAATCTTCAACTCCAGATTCTTGCAGGGATTTTCATCCACAAGGTATGTGGGAATTTAGTAAGGGCTTAGTCCTCCCTTATGCCCAGAAAACCTCAGATCTTTTCAGTTATTCTCATGAGTATAGAACTAGGGATCAAATCCTTTTTACAGATTTCTCCAACAAATCATGTTCATGAGTCATATGTGATCTTTGCATTGTTTTAAATATCACATACTGATTATCTTGCATTACTTAGATATTTAAAAGATCTTTAGGAATCATGGACTTAGCCCTAAACTACGTGCCATTATAGGTTTGTAAGTGCCCTCTGTTGGGCATCAGTTTTAGTTATCACGCCACAATCATGCCTATATACCCTGGCAAGGTATATTGGGTCCTCTTGATGGGACGTATAAATTGGACTCCACATTTATCTCACGTGGTTTATGAAAATTAATAAGCTCTCCCACAATATTAGATTCAGTATGGTACTTTGGGCCCTCAGTTACACTTATTATCAGTTTTCAACATACTTTTATGTTATTCCTGCATTTCATCTGTTTTGTGCACAATTATACTTTTGGGCCTATGTACTATAGCTTAGTTTAGATTACAGCTTTCAGTATTCTTAGCATGTTTATATTTCAGTCAGCTTTGCATCTCCCTCATGCTCATTATATCCGAAGTACTGACACATACTCTATGATGCATCCTATTATGATGCAGGCTCAAGTTCTCAGGTTCAGCCACATGATTAGGTCTTACTGGTGCCACATCATCTTAGTCAGGGGTGAGTCCTCATCCTCCGAGGAAATTTTCATTATGCTTTTATTTGATTTATTCAGATATTATTAGTTTCAATATTTTGGAGCTAGCTGGGGACTTGTCCCAGCAGCTCATCAGTATCAGAGGCATTCAAACATAGAGTCAGTATTCAGTTTATTTGGGTTGTATGTTTGAACTCAGTCATTTCTTTCGGATATTATCAGATACATTCTTTTAGTTTAATTCATTTTTTAGTTATGTTTCCGTTTGTTTTAGAATTATATTTAGTATGCTTGTGATATACAAGATTCAGGGTTAGCTTGGGTTACTTGTGACCCTAGGTCCGCTGTTACGTCTAGGGGCTAACCTCGGTGTGTGACAAAGTTGGTATCAGAGCATCAGGTTCAAGTGTTCTAGGATGTCTGAAAGCCACATTAAGTAGAGTCTCTCTCATGGGTGTGAAGTGCGCCACACTTATGAGGGAGAGGCTACGAATTGGGATTAGAAGTCCCACATTGGCAAAACATTGGAGAGATGCTGGGTAAATAAGTAAGCAGGCCTTACTCTCTATCGATGCATTTTAAAGTCGTGCAGATCTAGACCCAGAGCGGACAATATCACTAGCGGGTTGGGTCGTTAAAAAATAGTATCAGAGCCACTCCCATGTCAGCCTTGTCGATATGAGCCAGAGTTCAAACTGAGTTTAGGAAAATCCTAGTAAGGCGGGGCAAACCTCAGTCATCAGTCTAGGCAAATCCCATTCGGTGGGGAAAACCTCAGCTAGGACGCTGAGTCCATAAGAGGGGGTGTATGTAACACCTAAGATTAGGATTAGAAGTCCCACATTGGCAAAACACAGGAGAGATGCTGGGTATATAAGTAAGTAGGCCTTACTCTCTAGCAATGCATTTTAAAGTCGTGCGGATCTAGGCCTAGAGCGGACAATATCACTAGCGGGTTGGGTCGTTACATAAAGCACAGAAAATAAAAAATGACCTAGAGGGTCATTACAAAGTTCATGAACGCAGAAATGAGTATATGCAATACAACATCCAAGTGAATGCAAGAGTATATACAAAGGAGAAGTCAAGAGCACCCTCCAAACAAGGTACTCATTTGGAGCTCCGTCCAGTCCAAAGCTATAGCCTCAGGCCTATAATTACACAATATTGGTAAGTAAATATGGAAAAATAGAACTATATTACAAAAATAAACCAAGGCACCTACTTTACCTCTAAAACCTCCTTAAATTACTCTAGGATTCTATGCTAGCCACAACAACGCTACAAGCTCCTAAACTAAGGATAAGCATGATAGTCCTATTCTACGATCCCAAAAAAGGCCAAAATAAGCAGAACTGCAAGCACGAACTATCAATTGTGTTCCTTCCCTTTTTGAATAGCCTCAGAATACTGCCATGCTATCATAAACATAAATTAGGTGTCAAGATGGGAAGAATGACACCCGTATACAATTTTTTTGGGCCGAAAATCTGGTCCAAAAACAACCCTCTAGGCCCGCTTAAGGAAATAGAAAACAAATTTCATAACTATGCTCCCAACAAGATGTGGGGTGTATTACCCATATTTGGGCAGAATTTCAAGAGGATTTGAACCTCAAATGGTCCGAATCATGCCAATATAAAGGAAGAAGGATCATGCAAATTAGGACTCTAATTTAAGAACGAAACACGAAATAAAGACCCCTACGCGGGATAGAACAAGAGCGGGAAGATACATACATCAAAAGCTTAGAAAATCACCGAGATATAGTGATTATCCCTCTTAATTGAGTTCAACAATGGTGGAAATGATTTTGGAAATGAGAGAAATAAAGAAGAAACTTTATTTAAAACTGCCAGCGATTGATGCACCTGCGGTCAAATTGACGGAGGTCAACATGACACTCCACCTCTGTAGCTGCAGCATACACATTGCAGAGGAGGTACTGCAGTGGCAGAAAGATCATTACAGGGACACCCTACTTACATTACCCTGCAGTGTAGGTGCGGCTACGTAGGTGCAGCAAAAGCACTGTAGCTGCGCCCACACCAGAACCAACAACACCATCTCCAAAACTCAACCCCAAAATTCTCTGACTGCACCCTTGGGATTCATTCTGAAACTCTTGAACACAAATCAGATATGCTACCCCACCAAAAATAGCATTCCAGACTCAATGAAAGCAACGAAATTCCCAACGGAGATCATTTTGATAAAAAGTAGGTCCCACGCCTAAAAACCATCTTTTACCCAAAAGGAACCCAATAGTCCAAAATGTGTTTGAAAGCCTTGGGACCCAAACCAAAGGTGCTACTAGCCCAAAGTCAACATTCCTGAGCTAACAACGCTGACAAAATTTCCATCCGAGGACATCTTCTCCTAATGTTGACCAAAGTCAACTTTTCTAACTTTAAGAGTTTTAAAATAGGGAAATAGGCTTAAAACACAAATGAATTGTTCGAGAAATGAACCGTCAGTCCTTGTAAGTTATAAATGACCTGTAGCCGCTGTGGGAACTCAAAACAAAAAAAAAATCATAAAAATAGATAAAAATACCTAGAGGATCATTACAACATCTACTACTAAAAGAAATTTTGTCCTCAAAAGTTAAAGAAAGGAAGATACCTCAATGCTCGAAAATGTAAGGATAACGGGCCCACATGTCTATCTCAATCTCCCAAGTAGCTATTTAATCGGACACCACTGCCACTAAACCTTAACTGACGGGATCTCCTTGGACCTTAACTTCCTAACCTACCTATCCAAAATAGCAACTGGCTGCTCCTCAAAGGCTAGTGACTCATCCAACTGAATTGAATCCCATTGGAGCACGTGCGACTCATCCGGAACATACCGCCCTAACCTAGAAACATAGAAAATAGTGTGAACACCTAAAAATGCAGCAGGCAAGGCTTACTTATATGCTACCTCGCCAATGTGATGAAGGATCTCAAATGACCCAATAAATCTAGGATTATCTTACCCTTCCTCCCGAACCTCATCATGCCCTTCATGGGATATACCTGCAGGAACACTCGGTCACCAACCATGAAATCTAACTCTTGAACCCTCCGGTCGGCATAACGTTTTTGCCTATTTTGGGCAGTATGAAGTCTCTCCTAAATAATCCAAACTCTATTCATGGAATCATGAAGCAAGTCAGTACGCCAGGTCTAACCTCGAAGGCATCAAACCAAACTACCAAAGACCTGTAGGAAATCTAAATTGACAAAAAACGATCACACTTTGTTAACCTATTCACAATAACCCAAACAGCATCAAACCTCCACAAAGTACATGGACAGCCTACTACGAAGTCTATATCTATTCACTCCTATTTTCACTCTGGAATGGGTAGCCTCTGAGTCAAACCACCTGGCCTCTAGTGCTCAAACTTCACCTACTGATAGTTCAAGAACCTAGACACAAAATCTGAGATATCCCTCTTCATCCCATACCACCAGTAGTGTTGTCACAAGTTATGATACATCTTAGTTGCCTTGGGATAAATGGAATACCTCAAACAATGAGCCTCATCCAAGACCAACCTTGCCAGATCACCAGCTCTAGGAACACATAAACGACCTTTAATCCTCAAAATACCTTATAAATCTAAGGTTAACTTCCTAACCTCGTCGCTCAACACCTTATCATGAATGATCCTGAACCTCGTGTCATAAATTGTTGTGCTAAAATCTGCTCTAACAAAGAAGATCTAGCCTCAACACAAGCTAGAATATGGTCCAGCTCAGAATTATCAAGTTTAACAAACCTATTAGCTAAGGACAATATGTCTAAACCTAAAGGTCACTCCTCTGCTACAAAGAATTCTAAGCTACCCCTAGTTACCACCTTCCGTCTAAAGGAATCCCTACTATATTTGCCTTTTCTAGATGATAGAGAATCGATATGTAATAGTCCTTTAGTAGCTCCAACCACCTGTGTTGTCTCAAATTTAGGTCCTTTTGGCTGAAAAGGTACTAAAAACTACGATGGTCGATGAAGATCTCACAATGTATACCATAGAGATAATGCCTCAAAATCTTCAATGCGAAGACTACCACCGCTAACTCCAAGTTATGAGTGGGGTAGATTCTCTTGTGAACCTTTAACTGTCTAGAAGCATAAGCAATAACTTGGCCTTGCTGCATCATTACACAACTCTACTCAACTCCAGAAGCATCATAATACACAATAAACTCCTAGCCCTCGACCAAAAGAGTAATAATCAGAGCAAAAGTCAATAAGGCCTTGAGCTTCAGAAAGCTCGCCTCGTGCTCATCAGACCACTAGAAAGGGACATTCTTTTGAGCCAATCTAGTCAATTGAGCTATAATAGAAAAAAAATCCTTAACAAACCCTCTGTAGTAACTTGCCAACCTGATGAAACTGCAAACCTTAGTAGGAGAAGTAGGCCTAGACCAGTCACAAACCACCGCAATCTTTGGTGGATCCATTATAATTCCATCCTTGGACACAACATGCCCCAAGAATGCCACAGACTCAAGCTAAAACTCACACTTAGTGAATTTGGAATATAATTGATGGTCTCACAAGGTCTAAAGTACAACTCTCACATGTTGCTTATGCTCCTTTCTACTCTTTGAGTATACAAGAATGTCATCGATGAACATAACAACGACATAATCTAGGTAGGATCCAAACACATGGTTCATCAACTCAATAAATATTGATGGGGCATTGGTCAACCCAAAAGACATGACTAGGAACTCATAATAGCAGTATCGAGTCCTAAATGCTATATTCGGGATGTCCACAGCCGTAATCCTTAACTGATGATACTCCGATCTCAAATCAATCTTAGAGAACACTACTACACTTTATAGATCGTCAAACAAATTATCACTACGCGATATCGAATACGTATTCTTAATAGTCACCTAATTCAGCTTTCTGTAGTCAATACACATATGCATGGACTCGTCCTTATTTTTCACAAATAGAACAAGAGCACCATAGGGATACACTATGCCTTATGAACCCTAAACTTAAAAATCCTGGAGGTGATCCTTAAGCTCCCTCAACTCAGCTGGTGCTATTCAGTATAGAAAAATAGAAATAGGTTGAGTGCCCGACTCAATATCAATACTGTAGTCGATATCACGATTATGAGAAAGACCCAGTAGATAATAGAGAAACACATTGGAATACTCACAAACCATATGAATCGACTTAACTAAAAGTATGGTGGCATTAGTATCACAAGCGTAAGTAAGATAGGCTAAGCACCCCTTTCTAACCAACCATTGGGTGCTCAGGAAAGATATAACTCCCCTCGGTATGTGGCTATCAGGACCCTTCCATACAATAAAGGGGATACCAAGAATCCAAAGAGTAACAATCTTAGAAAAGCAATCCAAGACCGCATGATAGGGAGACAACCAATCTATACCTAAAATCACATCAAAATCAACTTTGTCTAGCACAGCCAGGTCTACCATGTATCATACCCCAAAATAGTCACCAAATAATCCTGATAAACATGATCCACTACTAAAGAATCTCTTACAGGGGTATCTATATGCAATGGCACAAGCAATAACTCACAAGAAGACTCCAGACTGGTAGCCTAATAAGCAAACACATATTAAAATGTAAACCCCATATCAAACAATGCAGAAGCTGACTAATGGCATATGGAGATTGTACCTATAATGATAGCATCTGAAGCCTCAACCTATGGCCAGTCCATAAAGGCATACATATGGCTTCGATCTCCATGACCACCTAATTTATCGGCCTGAGGACCACCTCTAGTACCCTAGAGACTACTCCTACTATCTTGCACACCGCCTATGGCTGGTGGTACTAGAGCCTGGGGAACTAAATCTGCTGAACCTTCTGACTACCGTGTATGACACTAGGACAATCTTTAACAAAGTAACCCAACTCACCACACTCATAGCAACCTTTGCCTACTCGGGTCTGTGGAGAAGAACTTGTTGAACTAGACTGGCTGCCATGGCCTGGATACCCAGAGTGTGTACCTCGAGAAGACTGAACCAAGCCCTAACTACTCTGGAAACTCTGACCCTTTGTAATCTATAGTGTTGCCTCAGCTGGAAGCACTAATGATGCTAACCTCGGAAAAAGAAGCCTCTACCCCGTGACTATAACCATTGTAACATCCCTGATAATGAGGCCTCCTATTGCTGCCCCTTTGGACCTCGTGAAGTATGCCCTTAATAGTGCAGGCATGATCCACCACATCCAAGAAAGACTGGCTTGAAGCTACCATTCTCTCTGTGGCTAAACAGAGCTACAAAGTAAACCCCTTAAGGAAATGGCACACCCCCTCTCATGCTCGGTGGGCATAATCATGATGGCATGTTTAGCCAACTCATGAAAATGGACCTCATACTCTGTAATAGACATAGAGCGCTAGCTCCAACCTAGTAAACTCATCCTTCAACCGCTCTTTCAAGCTGCATGGTACATACTTCTTCAAGAAACCCTCGAAGAACTGAGCGTAAGTAATCTGAGGTGACCTAGCTGGTCTGCAAGCAGTGTAGGACCTCTACCGCTATTTTTCTAGACCATCCAACTGAAACATGGTGTAATCTACTCTATGTGACTTGACCTACTCGAGGTTATGCAATATGTCCTAGTAACTAATAATAAATTCATGTGCATCCTCCCTCACAGTACCAAAAAATCTCGAGGGACCCAACCATAGAAACTTACCCAAAATCTTTTTCTCCTCAAAAGACATAACAAGACTGACTGGAATAGGCATAATAATTATAGGGACTGGAAACACCTATAAATAGGGAGCTGCGGTAGCAAGCTGCGCTCCTGAACCTTTTGTCGCTGCCTGAGCTAAAGTCTAAGCCTTGTCCCTGACCTGTCAGCCAATTGGAGTATCGAGCGAAGATGCAGGCTGTGACATGCCCTCTAGAAACCCATGCAAATTGACTAATGTATCTCAAAGAATTGGTGTATCCACAAAACCTGCTGGGGGCTGGGCTAACCCCATGCCCGTAAGCTCATACTGAACCTCCTCAACCTCAATATCTAGCTTTGATGATAGTAATCTAGTCTGACATCATATCCCGACCCGTACCTCTACCTCTGGGTCAACCTCTACCCCATCTCCTACCTGGGTCTCTAACTACAGGTGCAGGTCCTCATCCTCACCTGCAATTGATCTTATTCGAACCATTTGAGAAAGAGTCAAACAACAAATATTTAGAAGTTAATAAAGTCAAGGACAAATGATAAGGGCTCAAACAAGATGAAATCTTTCCTAGGAATGCCCTATAGCCTCCCGCAGATAGGATACAAATCTCATCATACCAATCTATAAGACTCTACTAGATATTTTTCTATTATACTGGTGAGACCAGTGAACCTAAAGCTTTAGTACCACTCTGTCATGACCCAAAATCAGGCCATGATGGCGCCTACTAAAACCCACTAGCAAGAGAGCCAACCCGAGAATACTATAATATAACTAAGCATTTAAATAAGGAAAGCAGAAGAGAAAAATAATAATATAGGGGCCAGTATTATAGATGTATAACAACTGTACAAAATATACAAAAATGGCCCTAGAGAGACCGGGAAAGATAAAACTCATACAAAAACCAACCCTGGACCAGATGTCACTGGTACAAGAGCACCTAAAGTACATATATAAGCTATACAACATACACTATCTATCCAAAGTACAAAATATTGAAAGAAGAGTAAAAGGAAATTAGTAAAGGTATCAAAATATCGGATCTCACAACAATCCGAATAATAGCTGGCCACGAATAAATGGATGGTCACTGAGGGTGGCTCGTACTAGGTGTTGCATCAGAAAAAGATAAAGAATGTTATATGAGTACCAAAACACGGGGTACTTAGTAGGCATCATAGGCTGACTGAGCTCAAAACTATAATATATTATAAAATATTAACAAGTAAAATAGCTATAGGGATTATGCTGAAATGAGAGCAATTTGTGTATTCTTGCCGTCTGATAAGAAAAGAGGAAAAAAAGAAAAAAAAATTAGCTACAAGGATCCACCTAAATCTAGGTATCAACTGAAAAGAGCCATAATCTAATAGATGGAGAAGATAATAATAATAAAGGAAACCAGGAACTTAAAGTAGAACAATCAATATACAATGCGATGTAACATAAGATGGATGTGGTGTTGTATGAGGTCGATGCAACATGAGTCCGAAATCTTACATCGGACATGTAATAAATGAATATCGGTTCAGAATCTTACAACAAACATGGAATGAGTAAATACGGGTCCAAAATCTTACATCAGACATGAAATGAGTACAATAGTTCGGGAATCTTATATTGGACATGCAATGAGTAAAAATGCCCTCCACGGTACTTAAATCAGTAAAAGGGAGGCATTTAGTTTTAGATATCAAAATCAATAGTAAAGTGATACAAACCGTGTTTAGAACTTTTAAATGTGTAGTAATAGTGAAAACCTCATTTTTAACTCGGAAACCAAAAATTTTTTCTTAGAAAACCCCATTATGTGCAAAGTTCATGAATGCAAAACTAAATATATGCAATACATCATCCAAGTGAATTCAGGAGTACACACCAAGGATAGGGAAAGGGCGCCCTCCAAACAAGGTACTCACCTAGAGCTTTGTCTAGTCCAAAGCTATGGCCTCGAGCCCATAGATACACAACATTAGTAAGTAATTACAAAAAAAGAGAACTATAACACATAAATAAACCAAGGCACCTACTCTACCTCTAAAACCTCCTTAAATAACTCTAGGGATTCTAAGCTAGCCACAGAAAAGCTACAAACTCCTACACTAAGGATAAGCATGATAGTATTATTCTATGGTCCAAAAAATGGCCAAAATAAGAAGAAGACAAGAGTTAAGAGTTTATTCTAACCTTAAACTTACCTAACATTCATGCAGCTTATTGATAAGTCAGTAATCTACCAACTTATTTAACCTATATCCGTGAATTATTGCTATGTTTTAAATCAATTTAGAGGTTCTTATGGCCTTTATTGATGTCTATGCAGGTAATTTTGATAGAAGATGAAAAACAAGGATATGGACCCAAAAAGAGCCAAAAGGGAGCTAAGTGTGAAGAGTTGAGAAAAGCTGAAGAATCTAAACCAAGATGCGATGGTTGTGCGACATGTACAAGCCGAGGTGCGGTTCACATCTCTTCTGCATTAAGCTGCTAAAGTTGCTGAAGATTCTACTAAAGAGTGCGGTTGCTATGCGATGCGTACATCCCATGGTGAGAAATGCACCACCTTCGCACAAAGCTCACTAATGTTGCCGAAGTCACTGGTCGAATTGAAGCAGGTGTGTGATACGCACATTATGACATGCGAAGCGCACGTCACACCATACACCCCCCGAAGGGAAAACTTGTCCTAATTTTATGTGATAACTTGGGAACATATAAAATGCCATTTTAGTCTCAAATAGTATATACAAGACTTCAGACTTGATTCTTAGAGAATAGTTTTTGCTTCGTAAATAATTTTCCACTTCCATTGAGAGATGTTTTTCACTCCAAATCTCTTGGTTAACAATTTGTGTGCCTAATTTGATTCTAGAACTTGAGATTCAGCTATAACAGATGGGAATTTGACTTACCCAGATGGTATCTCTTCTTCTCCTACTATGAATGGATAAATTCCCTTGTCTAGGGGTGTATTGATGATAGGTGCTTAGCTAATAGGTGTCGGTGTTGTTAATTCACCTTTATAATTTCTTATTTGACATGGGTCTACTAATTTCACAAAGTTTTAATCCTAAAATTGGTGGTTGCAAACATTAATTTACATTACTTGGCTATGTGATTTCTCGGGAGAGAATTTCATAGTTGTGGATGTGAAATTGCTAGTGGGTACTTGGGAATCCATCTAGATTGGAGGCTAGAAATAACTCTAATCGTAGGAATCTCCCATTTAAGGGTCCAAGCTATAAATAGGACGACCTCTCTAAGCTAACCTTGGTTGATTGTTTATCACACCCATGACATCAAAAATTTGGATGATGATCGAGAGATAGTATTCCACACCTATGACCAACGCTATTCATGTCAATAGGTGAGAGTAGAAGTTAATTAATGATTACCCTATCCTATAGCTAATGCCCCATTGGATATGCATCCCTAGTCATCTAGTCAATCTTGGTACACCCGCCTTTAGTTTTATTTATTTTAATTGAATTGTGTTTGTATTGACAACATTCCCAATTCCCCCCAATTTTTACTTGTTTTAGTTTGAGCAATTACTCTCGCCTTGAAATCACTTCATATAATCTCTAGTTGGCTAAGTCAAGTCCTTTAGGTACGACCCTTACATCTGTTGGGTTTATAAATTTTGTTTTGCTGCACGATCACCTTGGCCTCCTAATTGGAGAGAAGGATTTGAGTGTTCATAAAAAATGGCGTCGTTGTCGGGGACTTGAGTTGATAGCTATTGTTGATTGTTGTTTTGAAATCACCTTGAGAGTACTTGTTTCTTTTAATTTATCAATTGAACAACTTTACAGATAAAAATGGAATTCCGAACCGCTATAGAAGCGAACGACTTGATCGCGAACTATAGTCTTTGGTTCCATTCAACTACATTTGTTCCTTTAATCCATAGCTTAAAAGAACGCAGCAGCGAGGGACAACCCGCCCATACAGCCAGCGGGGAGGATGGCACTACTGGCAAAGACTGTCTGGCGAAAACGCCGCAGGCGCCCGAACCGCTTGACTGACCCCTTCATAGTCCATTCATTAAGGTTGGGGATGGCTGGAACCAATCAGAAGTGCAAATCGCGCAAGCGAAGCCGGGAAACGGACCGCAGCGCAACGACTCGGCTATGCGCATGTGTCCCAAAGTGACGTATATTTTTTGGTAATGGGTATACTCAGCTCTCACTCAAAGTCCTTTTTTTGTTCATTTTACGGGAAAACAACAAGGAAAGGGGCTAAGATCCTCGTTGACAACATGAATTCGTACGCAAGATACCGAATTGGATCCCTTTCATAGATGGGAATTGATGAATTAAAGAAGTAGTAGCACTCCCTCTTGATAGGTAAAGGAGGCAGACAAAAAAGCTAAACATCTTTTTTCTTTCACGCGAGAAGATAAACCATTCGAATGCTACTAAACGACAAGAATAGTCTATTTGAACAGGGCACATGCATCACACGGACTCAATCACTCTTTGAGTTTGGAGGATCATTCGTGTTGTGATTAAGCATGATAGCCTATGAATGAAGCCAATGATAACGAGAGTGTTAACGGTTTCATGGATTCCGATGAGGCTGAGCTTATGATGCAATCCAGGGGTGTAGGTGCAATCCTCCTACCCCCACAGTGGGAAATGTTGTTTTTCATGTGACTAGCACCATGCTCCACTTAATCCAAATAAAAGGTATATTTGGTGGAGCAACACATGAAGATGCCAACCAACATATTCAAAATTTTGTGGAGATTTTCCAACCGTTCATCTTCCAACATATCTCCCAAGAGTCCATCTGGTTGCGCCTATTCCCTTTTTCCTTGATTGGGGAAGCCACAACGTGGTTGGAAGAATTGTCGGATGACTCTATCACATCTTATGCCGAGTTGGTTGAGGCATTTACCTCGATATTCTTTCCTCCATCTCAAATGATGAAGCTAAGAGATGAGATTACAAACTTTAGAAAGCTCTCGGATGAGCCTCTTCATGATATTTGGCTAAGATTCAAAAAGAAGCTTCTCTTGTGTCCAAATCATGAGTTGTCAACAATGTGTTTCTACAAAGCTTCTATCGATTATTGAACTCTATGAACAAATCGATGACTGACAATCTTGGAGGTGGTACCTTCATGGACTTGGAGTTTCCCATAGCCTCGACTTTGTTAGAGCGAATAACGAAGACCAATCAAGCTTGGCATATAAGAGAAGCATATGTGCCATCTTCGGGAGGAACCTCATCCATATTGATCAATGAAATGAGGAAAAATAAGGAATAGAGAGATGAGACAATGGACAAATGATGACACAAATTGACTTGATGGCCAAGCATATGATGGGAGCTGGTGGTGCTAAGTCAGTGAATGCAGTGAGTACACAAGAAATCAAAGCTAGTGATGACAAGATAATGACTATGGTTGATGGAAAACTGTATTTTGTGTTGGGTGGTTCTCGTCCAGGGTATTATCGCCTGAGGGAGGAGAATCAAGGTTGGATTCGAGACAAAGAATGAGACAAAGAATGGTGAGATAGATACAAGGATGGTGATCATTTCAATCACCAGAGATCAAATCCCTATATCCCTCTGAAAAAGGCAGACTCTCTCTACCAACCGAGCACAAGCAACCCCGGTCATTCCAAGTTGGAGGACAGTTGTCCTTGGTTCTTAAGAAGGTGGACACTATAAATACGGGAGTGAGCAAGCTAAAGAGTGAGGTATCAACACTTCACCAAACTGTGAGCTCCCACTCAGCCTCAATAAATCATCTTGAGGTCCAAATGAACCACCTCTCATGCCAAATAAACCCGAGGAAGAAAGGGACGTTGCCTAGTGACACCATCGCCAAACCCAAGAATGAATAAGGAATGAGGTAGTATCGTCATGCCGTGACATTAAATCAAGCGCTTCTTGGGAGGCAACCCAAGTTTCTTTATTTGTTTTTGGTTATCTTCTGTTGTTTTTGGTGTTTTTGTAGGAATGCATGGATGGAGAAATTGACCAAGGGAATGTAAGGCAAAAAGGAGACATGCGGTGGACTGCACAAGCATTTGTGCATGTCGCATGATGAAATAGATGCCTAAAGTAAATTTGGAAATTTATAGGTAACATGCGGTTGGTCGTGCGGACCGCACGAGCCAAAGTGCGTATCGCACCTCCATTGCATGGTGAAACAGATGCCTGGGAAAACCCAGGGGAGAAAAAGGGGCATGTGCAATACGCCATGCGATCCGTACCTTGCCTTGTGCGAAGCGCATGTCGCGGCGCACGGAAGGTAACTTTAAATTTTAATTGACTTAACCCATTGACGGACCCAACCCGAAGATGACCCAGCTGACTTTTTCTATTCTTTTTCTTTTAAAATCACCTCTTCTCTTCTTTTTCCAGCATCTTTCTCTACAACTCCAAAAATTCCCTCTCAAAACTCTCTCTGAATCCCTCAAACTCTCCCAAAACCTTCTTCTCCACTTACCCAATCTTCTCTGCTATGCCTCCACCATTGCTGCCATCATTATCTGGGAAGGTCTTGTGGGTCACCATTGTTGGAGTTCAAAAAGCTTTGATTTTCACTCTTTGCTTTATAATCTTCACTTGTGGTAAGTTCCTCGAGTTTAAATAGTTATTTTTATGATAGTTGGGAACTCATACTGTGAAGCATTCTTAGTGGAATCGTGAAGTTAATTTTTGGTGACATCCAAAAATTATGGGTCCCCAATTTTGAGTTATTTTGATAATACCTCTTAGAGTCAACTTGGTAGGGATTTGATTTTATGAATGCATGTTGATTGGTAGCAATTTTTAGCCTTAATGTTTGTGTTGGGGTGAAGTCTAAGTTACCCATTCGTGACTAACAAATGATTTGGCCCGATGATAGATTGGGTGACGTCGTTCATAAAGCCGAATCGTCGTTTGTCATGAGGTTTTGATTGATAGTTGACTATTGAGGTTGAATGTTGCTGATTGTATGCCCATGATCCTTATTGAAAATCTATTTGGGGTGTATGCTTTGTGAATGAAAGGGTGATGGTTGCTATGCTTATTGGTGCTCATTATTGCAGGAAGGGCTTGATGTTCCCGATGATAGATGGGCCAACATCCATCTTAAGGGAAGTCGTTGAGTCTTTTCTTGCTTGTGTTTGTGTTAATGAAAATTCGGGGAAGTCTGAGTACCCAGAAGATAAGGTCATAATCCCTTTTACTCTTTGTTTAATGTACTTTGGTTGTTGTATGGTACCAAGTGCCTAAGCACATCTTGCTCTATGAATCACATGCTTAACTCACAAGAATATAAGGAATTGAAAATTCTAATTGTGTCGTTGTGGGCTTCGCATGCAATGCACAGATCTTGATGTGCGGGTCACATAAGGCATCGCACCAAGTTGAAATGAATGAGCAGGTCACTGATCTGAGGGGCGACACCTGGTGCGACACATAATTTTGGTGGAGCAAATCGCACTAACGTCGCACCTCAGTTGGAAAATCCCTGTAGGTTCTGCTGGCTTGTGCGACAGCACATGTTATGTGCAATCTTTCTAGGGAATTTTGCATGTGGTCCGCACAAGACAACAGTTACCCACTTTGTTTGTCCAATCCTTTGCATTCCATCCTTTGTAGTTTGCTAACTTTTTTTATGCTTTGTTTCTGTTTCTTGGCTCACAATCTTTCCATGCAGAATATATCTTCAAACAGGCGACACACTTGAAGCCAACCTAGATAATGGTCGACTGCAGAAGAAGCAAAGCTACGCTTTGGAGTAGAGGGCATGAAAGCCTACTACACTCGGGACAAGAATAGAACATTTAATGTGGAGCAAAGCTTTAATTTAGGGTAAGTTGGGGATGAGTTTCCCAACATGCATGATCAGTTTGCTATAAGGGAGTGGCAGCCCTTCCAAGATATGCACGAGGGATACTATGAAGAGATAGTCCGGGAATTCTTCGCAGCTTATCAGGCTACACAGGACTCCAAAGGATACAAAGGGCCTGTGGAGAGATTTCCCAACCTGGACTCAGTCATCATCAGGGGAAAGAAATTTAGCATCACCCCTCCTGCCATTAATGTTGTATATTGAGGACACCCAATTGATCCTTCACCAACCCTCATGGCTAAGTTAATGGCTGACTCAAAAACATACCAGGAGACAGCCCCCGTACTTGCTCAAAATGTTGCCCTTTGGTCCACTATGGGGGGAGATATCCCAAGGAGGTCCTTAATCTTTGAGGCTCATCCCTGGTATGATCTTATTCGCAATCACTTCTTGCCCTCCCAAAATAATCAGAAGATAACCCAAGAGGGAGCCATTCTAATTGCAGCCATTATGATGGGAGAGCATGTGAACTTTGGGGAAATAGCGGCTATGGTGAAAAGGAGAAAAGCTCATCGAAGAAATGAATCATTCTCATTTCCGGATTACAACACTTTGTGCCAAGGCCGATGTCCCTACCCTCTGTTATGAAAAATTCACTCATGCTATTGGGGCCATCGACCTTGATAAAAAAATAGACAGGGATTCCCCCAGATTTAAGAAGCAAAGGGTTCAGAAATTCAGTGGAGTTGACAGTGATGTGCTTGGTGCTAGGGCAGACACTTCCCCCTCCAGGGCTACTTCCGAGGAACGCACACATGTCCCAGCCCCCTCAATGACCAAATACAGCCTTCAAGAAATAATTGAAAAAACTCATAACCATGAGAAGAAACTTCCTTACCTAGCTGCTAAACTACCTAGAATGATAAACAAGGATGTCAAGAGTGTAGTGAAGGAGGTGGTGGATATATTGAACTCACTATTCAAGAGAGTTGATGTCATTGAGGGTTCAATTAAGACATTGCAGGAAGATGTTTGGAAAGGGAAAGGTAAAACTTCTGTGGTAGAAGCAGATCTGACCACCTTACCTCCACCTCATTCCATTCCCCGTCCTTTGGATAGCTTGTTTGCAGCCTATGAGGATGAGGAGTTGCCTGGCAATGATTATCAAGAGTTGGGCGATGATCAGGATCTAGATTTTCAGAGGGCCCTCCACGCCTCCATAATTTCTGTGCACTCCCGAAAGGGTGGTGCTGGCCCGTGTAAGAGAGACTTTGATGAGGAAGCAGCCACCGATGTTGATGATGAGGACTAATCCTCCAGGGAGTTCCACCCTTATTCCCATTTCACTATGAGCATTGAGGGCAATGCTCTTTTTATGGGGAGGGGTGGATTTACTTACTTGAGTTGGTGCCTGTGAGTGGGCTTGAGACATTTTATTCATTTTATAGCCCTAGTTGGGCATTTTATTGCTTTTATTGCCCTTGTCGGGCCCTGTTGACATTCTATTCTGCTAGATTATTTGGATGATTGTGATTTTCTTTTATGGTTTGCTTTACCTTGAGCTTATTTGTGCCCTTGTATGGCTTGATTTTTATTGTGTTACCGGGTTAGTCTTACATGCTCCAGTATCTTGCTACTCGTGCTTTGCAAATGCACTAAAGGCCTACGCCGATGCTTGTTTTAAAATGAATCATGAGCGCAAAATTCGGATATCCCCTTGTTAATAGTAGTTTAGAAATAAACTCCAAGGGTTTTCTTAATACCACGGTTGTTTCCTAAGGAGCAAGAGTTTTGATTATTTTCTTTTTCTTCTCTTTTGTTTTTGGGTCGACCCGGGTTGGTGTTTCCCCATAATAGATTGAGAGGCGACTTTCTTAAGGTAAAATGCCAAGTCTTAATTTAGAATCGAGTACGTAGTTGCTTGTCTCAAAATGGGGCACACCAAAAATATTCTCATGGCAAATTGTTTTGAAAATAAAAGGAACAGGGGAAATGAATATTTGAGGAAAAGCATTCTCTTGTCATGACTTGCACACTCTCGCTCTGGCTTGATTGACTCACAAAAAGTGTGTAAAGAACTCTGAATAGCTTGTAAAAAAGCATTTGCCCCAATTGATTATGAGACTAATGAAAGAAGTCATGTGGCATGATGCTTTGTGTAGTGAGGCTTTACCTTGATTCTTGTGCATAAGTGTCATCTAGAACTTGCCCCGAATGTGATTCAAGCCAAAATTCTAGGTATGACCAAGCTTGGAAAATGAACTTAGGCCCTTTTTGATAGCCACTTCACCCAAATGTCCTTCCATGACATCAAATCCTAGTGAACCCCTTTGAGCTTATGACCGTTCTTTGGCACCTTGTAACACCTTTAACTTTTTGGAACCTCTATATTGGAAACCATCCTTCCTAATTGCTTGAAAATGAAATTTAGGCTAAAAGCCTAACTTTAGGGGGGAAACGAAATACAACATAGGAAAATGCCTAAGTTTGGGGGTGCATGTGATCAAATGAGGAGAATAAAAGAAGTGCACTCCAAGTGCAAGGTAGCACCTTAAATTTGAATTGAAAATTGCTCCAAAATATCAATCCAATGAGAAAATTGAAAAGCAAAAATAGGTGCTACCAAGTCAAGGTGGTATAAGGAGTTTGAATGATCATAAGTGAAAAGAAGAAATCTTGGGTTGAGTGAGGGAGGAATAAGGTGAAGTTCAAATTGAAAATGTGAGCGGTGTTCGAAATGAGAACAAAGAGCATTAGGGAGGTGAAGTCACTTGATCCAAATGATATCATCACCTTGTCCCTAGCCAACATCGTAGACCGCAAGTCCTTGGTGATTCCGAGCTTGGCCACCCTACATTAGTGGCGATATACATGAAGGGCAAGCGTATGGTTCAATGCGTATGCACTTGAATTTCCTTGAGAGGGATAGAGTCTTCTTGGTTCTCCTATAATCCCGTGTTTTGTGAATTGAATGATTGTGAGAAGGATTCTCTCTTGTGGTGAGTGGCATCATGCACTCGAATTGAAACACGAATCTCTATTTCAATTTAGGGGAATGAATGAGACAAGTTATGTGGCAAATCTTGAGGCAAACCTTGATGATCCATGCCAATGACTTGAGTAGCTTAAATGTCTTGTTTTGAATGGATAATTCCCTTGATTTTAAATTAGAAATGATGTCCTTTTGAAAAAGGTTTTGAAATGACCAATTGTCTTGAGTTTGTGGTGGTTCAAATTGAGATGAGCATAGTAGTTGAGTCCTTTGTTTGTTTCTTTTTCTTAAATTTTTAGTGTAGAGTAGTCTTTTGTGCCTTGATTGAGCCTTAGCATAATTAATTCCTTGCCTTGTAAGTATCTTACTTGAGGACAAGCAATAGTTCAAGTTTGGGGGTATGATAAGTCAGTAATCTACCAACTTATTGAGCCTATATCCATGAATTATTGCTATATTTTGAATCGATTTAGAGGTTCTTATGGCCTTTATTAATGTCTATGTAGGTACTTTTGATAGATGATGAAAAACAAGGATATGGACCCAAAAAGAGCCAAAAAAGAGCTAAGTGTGAAGAGTTTAGAAAAGCTGAAGAATTTGAACAAAGATGCGGTGGCTGTGCGACACACACAAGACAAGGTGCGGTTTGCATCTCCTCTGCATGAAGCTGCTAAAGTAGCTGAAGATTATACTGAGGAGTGCGGCCGCTGTGCAACACGCACATCCCGTGGTATTAAATGCACCACCTTTGCGCAAAGCTCTCTAATGCTGCTGAAGTCACTGGTCAAATTGAAGCAGGAGTGTGACGTGCACATTGCGACGTGCGAACCGCATGTCGCACCACACATCTCTCGAAGGGAAAACTTGTCCTAATTTTATGTGATGACTTGGAACATATAAAAGGCCATTTTAGGCTCAAATTGTATATACAAGACTTCAGACCTGATTCTTAGAGAATAGTTTTCCTTTGTAAACATTTTTCCACCTTCATTGAGAGAGGGTTTTCAATCCAAATCTCTTGGTTAACAATTTGTGTGCCTAATTTGATTCTAGAACTTGATTCAGCTATAATGGATGGGAATTTGACTTACCCAGATGATATCTCTTCTTCTCCTACTATGAGTGGCTAAATTCTCTTTTCTAGGGGTGTATTGATGATGTGTGCTTAACTAATGGGTGTGAGTGTTGTTAATTCACCTTTATAAATGCTTATTTGACTTGGGTCTTGTAATTTCACCAAGTTTTAATCCTAAAATTGGTGGTTGCAAACATTAATTTACATTACTTGGCTATGTGATTTCTCGGGAGAGAATATCATAGTTGTGGATATGAAATTGCTAGTGGGTACTTGGGAATCCATCTATATTGGAGGCTAGAAATAGGTCTAATCGCAGGAATCTCCCATTTAAGGGTCCGAGATATAAATAGGACGACCTCTCCAAGATAACATTGGTTGATTGTTTATCACACCGATGATGTTCTAACCGAAATCATCGAAAATGTGGATGTTGATCGAGAGATAGCATTCCACACCTATGACCAATGCTATTCATATCAATAGGTGAGAGTAAAAGTGAATTAATTATTACCCCATCCTATAGCTAATGCCCCATCGAATATGCATCCCTAGTCATCTAGTCAATCTTGGTACACCCGCCTTTAGTTTTATTGCTTTTAGTTGAATTGCGTTTATAGTGACAACATTCCTAATTCCCACCAATTTTTACTTGTTTTAGTTTGAGAAATTACTCTCGCCTTGAAATCAACTCATACAATCTCTAGTTGGCTAAGTCAAGTTCCTTGGGTATGACCCCGACATACGTTGGGTTTATAAATTTTTTTGTTGCACGATCGTTGTGGCCTCCTAATTGGAGAGCACGATTTGAGAGTTCATTACTTATAACATATAAAATCTAACTAAACCAGGTCTAAAGGAAATAAACCATCACCTAGCTCGGGGTTAAACTGTAAACACGAACAATCAATTGTGTGCCTTCCCCTACTGGATAGCCTCAGAATGTTGTCACGCTGTCATAAATATAAACCTGGTGGAAAGAAGAAAAGAATGACACCCATATTTCTGTACAAAATTTTAGACGAAAAAATAATTCCTAAATGACCCTCGGGGCCTGCTCAATGAAACAGAAAACAAATTTCATAACCATTCTCCCAATGAGATGCGAGGTGCATGCCCCAAATTTGGGCAGAATTGGAAGAGGATTCGAACCTCAAATGGTTCTAAACATGCCATTATAAAGGAAGAAGGATAATCGAAATTGGGATACCAATTTAAGAATGAAGCGTGAAATAAAGACCCCTACGAGAGATATAATGAGACGGGGAAGAGTAAGTAATGACCCCAAGGTCATTTTCTATGTTTCATGCTTTTTCTGTGTTTTGAGATTTCCTTAGCAGCTACAGGTCATTTATGACTTGCCGGGACTGACGTTTTGGTTCCCAGGCCGTAATTTAGGTCGTTATGACCATTTCTCTATTTTAGAACTTGAACTTAGAAAATCTTTGACTTTGGTCAACTTTCTTGGTAAACATGCTCAGAATAAAATTTTGATAGTTTTGTTGGCTCTGGAATGGGGATTTTGGTCTAGTGGGACACTTGGTCTGGGTTTGGGAGTTCTTGTTTTGGGTTTGTGTTATTTTCTGTGTTTTCAAGCTAGTTTAGCTTATGAGGTTGACACAAACCCAAAACAAAAACTTTTTCAGGCTGTTAGCTCCAGAATGTCAACTTTGGGCTAGAGGGATATTTGGTTTGGGTCTCGAGGCTCTAGAATGTCAACTTTGGGCATGGGGCCCACTTTTCATTAAATCAACCTACGTAGAGATTTTCGTCGATTTCGTTGAGTCTGAAATGCCATTTTTAGTTAAGCTCATTTGTGTTTGCGGGACCCTGGATGTTTGTCTGAGGGTCCATTAGAGAAAAGTTCATGTAGGGCTTTGTTGTTAGCATCTGGTTGCTATCACGGCACTAGCAGGCCATCTCCTATGCAAAGGCATGGCCACCTACGCGCAGAAGCACCAGTCGCCCCCTTTGTTTTTGCCTTCACCTAGACAGCCAGCATGCCACGTGCTCGCACCCGCATGTGCGATAGCTGGCCCGCGTATGAACTAGGCAAGCAGTTGGCCTGGCCAGCATCTGTCCTTCACGTGAATAGGCTCCCACTCGCGTACGCGTGGTCTGTAGGTAGCGCTTGGTTGCATTTGCGCAGGGCATGGCTGGCAGCTTAAGTTGCCTTCGCCAACTCTTTTATTTAATTTCTCAACACCCTCCATGCATTTTCTTCCATTAGAGCAGACCCCTTGACATCCAAATGGATACCTCTCCTAATATTGTGGTAATTACTCCTATGATCCGTGGTCTTCCTTGCACTCGATTTTGGTAAGCTTCCCCCCTTGAATTCCTAGTTTCTCTTTTTTAATTGCTTTGAATTAATAGCACTTTTGGGCTATTTTGAGCCCCGAAATGAGCTTCATTCACTCTCATTTTTTGAGCATGGGTTTTTTAACCCACCGCGAGTATAATTATGAATTTTAATTTTTGTTTAATTGCGCAGGCCTCGAGGGTCATTTTCCGAGCCAATTTCCAGCATGATTTTTTCGTATATCAATATGGGTGTCATTCTTCTTGTCTTAACACCTAGATTGTATTCTTAATAGCATGACAACTTTCTGAGGCTGTTCGGAAGGGGAAGGCACATGAGTGATGGTTCGTGTTTGCAGTTCGACCCCTAGGTAGGTTGTATTTTACTTTCTAGACTGAGTTTAGTTAGATTTTATATATTTCTAGATTGAGTTTAGTTACATTTATATGTTAGTGGAAAGAATGTTAGGTTGGAATTTAGGCAGATGTAGGCTTAAATCATGTTTATTGCTTTAAATTGGCCATTTCGGATTATAATTTAGAATTATTATGTTTAACCTTAGCCTAGGAGCTTGTAGTATCATTGTGGCTAGCTTAGAATGCCAAGTTTGCTTTTAGGAGGTTTTAGAGGTAGAGTAGAGATTCTTGGAGATTTTTGCTTTTACTTTCCTGTTTTATTGGATTTATCCTATTGTTGTGTGTAACTGTGGGTCCGAGGCCGTAACTTGGATTTTGACGGAGCTCCAGGTCAGTTCTCTTGGTTTGGAGGGTATTTTACCCTGTTTTTCCTTGTTGTATGTGGTTTTTTCTGGACATGGATATTTCATGCTCAAACTACATTGCATATTTTTGACACAGATGGGAAGTATTTTTCAAGGTTTTTGGTTCAAATGAGGTTTACTATGGCTACGGTGATTTTCAGACTTGAATTAAATTGTATTCGTGTTGACTATGGATTTTGGAAGGAAAAAGAGAAAATACTATTTTATGCATATATTTATAGTTCGATGTCGATATGTTATTCCAGGTTTTTACCTTCCATTCACCTACATACATATGAATGCATAATCTGATGCGATATTCTAGGCACCCAATGCGATATTCCATGTTTATATTATTATGCATTCATACATTATATCATTGTTCTATCACATTGCATTGGCTTTGGTGCTTTTGGATTGTCGGTTGATTTGGGTTTGGTCTTGTTATTACTTCACCTTTATTGGCTTGGTTGTTTCGATTTTTGTCTTTATAACTAGATTTAGGTGGATCCCTGTATTTTAGCTG
This sequence comes from Jaltomata sinuosa, assembly GCA_003996215.1. Classification (NCBI taxonomy): domain Eukaryota; kingdom Viridiplantae; phylum Streptophyta; class Magnoliopsida; order Solanales; family Solanaceae; genus Jaltomata; species Jaltomata sinuosa. The sequence continues at coordinate 72,795 of QJPP01003490.1, forward strand.
CTTTCCTGTAATTTATATTTATATATTATCTTTTTGCGCTTGGTCGACCTATCATGCCTACTGGGTACCCGTTGTCTTGGTACTCATACTACACTCTGCATCTTTTTATGATCTAGCACCTAGTACGAGCCACCCTCACTGATCCTCCCTTCATTTGAGGCATATTATAGTTCTGATCGCTGTGAGCTCTCGGCGCCTTGGAGACTGTACATGCTTTCCATCTTGTATATTTTGTCTATATTTTGTATTTTGGATAGACAGAGTCTGTTGTATAGATACTCCTTACTTTAGTCTCTCTTGTACTAGTGACACCAGGTCCGGGTTGGTTCTCGTGTATGTTATGTTTCTTTGGTCACTTTAGGGCCATATTTTGTATATTTAGTACAATGGTATGTATATATGCTATTGGCTCTATCTTTTTCATTTATGTTTTCTTCTTTTCCTTACTTTATTTACTTTATTGACTTCCACATTATTGGGTCTGGCTTGCCTAATGGGGGGATTATGTAGGCACCATCATGGCCCAGTTTTGGGTCGTGATAGAGTGGTATCAGAGCTCTATGTTCCGATCTCACTAGTATAAGAGCAACGTGTTAAGTAGAGTCTCGTGGATTGGTATGATGACATATGTATCCAATCTGTAAGAGGCTATAGGACATTCCTAGGAAATGTGTCATCTTGCTTGATTCCTTGTCATTCCTTCTTGGCTTATTCAACTTCTAAGTATCTTTGTTTCACTCTTTCTCAGATGGTTCAGACGAGATCTGCATCGGGTGAGGAAGAGGCCCCTGCACCTGCAGTAATATCCCGAACTAGGGGATAGGGTAGAGGTTGAACCACATGTCGAGGTAGGGCACGAGCTGTGGTGCCAGCTCAGGCCTGGGATAGATTATTGTCACCAGAGCCTGAGGTTAGAGTCGATGAGGTACCGTATAAGCTAGAGAATATGGGGCCAGCCCAATATTCGATAGGTTTTGTTGCTACTCCAGTACTGCAGGACACTTTGGTTTGGTTATTGGGGTTACATGAGAGTATGACTCCACCAGTAGCTTCGTTGGCAACTCCAATTAGTTCTCAGGTTAGAGAGGAGAGTCAAACTTTAGCTCAGGCGGCAACACAGGTTTTAGAAGCATAGCCTGCTACTGCGGCTTCCACATTGGAGGTATTACTAGTTCCTACAGTTGCTCAACTTATTCTCGCCGAGCAAGTTATATCTTCTGAGGAGGAGAATATGCTTGGTAGGTTTTTTAGATTGGTTACTCTGAGGTTTTTGGGTGCTTCTAGGGAGGATGCACATGAGTTTCTTACTAGTTGCTAGGAGAGATTGCATAATCTAGGGTTAGTTGAGTCACATGGGGCATATTACACCATTTTTTAGTTGGATGGTCCAGCGAAAGAGTGGTGGAGGTCATATGTAGATTGCAGATCAGCGGGGTCACCTCTGCTTACTTGTGCTCAGTTCTCTGCAGCTTTTCTGGAGAAGTATGTACCGCGTAGCATGAGAGAGCGGTAGATGGATCAATTCTCCGGGTTAGAGAAGGTCTCCATGACTATGTCTGAGTATAAGGTTTGCTTCCACCAGTTATCCAGACACGCCACTATGATTCTTCCCACTGAGCACGAGATGGTGTACCACATTGTTCGAGGTTTGACCTTACAGCGTTGCTTGGCTATAGAGGGTATGGTAGCATCATTAAGTCTTTTCTGGAGGTAGTAGATCATGCCCGCACTATTGAGAACATTCTTTGCGAGGCCCAAGAGGGTAGCAATAAAAGTCCCCACTATCAGGGTAGTTTCAGTGGTTCACAGGCCCGTAGTAGAGGCTACTATGGTAGAGGTCAGCACCAACAACGCTTTTTTCCAATTTGGCCTGTTCAGGCGGTATTATAGACTTTCAAGGGTCAGAGTAGTCAGAGTATTATTCTTGCTCCACTAGGTGCTCATTCAGGGTCCACAGGTTGTAGTGGTCATTCTGATTCAGCTGGGTCTTCACAGCGGAGTACATTTGGCCGGGGTTATGAAAGTGGTGAGATAGGCAACTTTTCTAGAGAGTTTCCATCAGCACAACATCCTAGACGACAAGATCAGTTAGTTCAGGCACTCAGGGCTCTAGCACCCCCTTCTAGAAGTGATTCACAGGGTAGTAGGGGTGGTCCCCAAGATACTAGAGGTTGTCCTCAGTCTGGTAGGTCAGGTGGTCGTGGCAGTCAGAGCCATATGTATGCAGTTCCAGGCTGGACAGAGGCTGAGGCTTCAAATGTTATGATCACAGGTACAATCTCCCTTTGACATCAGTGTGCTTCTGCTTTATTTGATCCGGGGTCGACATTCTCATATGTATGTTCTTATTATGCTACTCGTCTGGGGTCTTCTTGTGAGTCTTTTCCTGTACCCTTGCATGTATCTACCCCAGTAGGAGATTGTTTAGTAGTGCATCAGGTGTATCAGGCTTGTGGGGTGACTATCTTAGGGTACGACACATGGGTAGACTTGGTTGTACTTGATATGGTTGATTTTGATGTTATCTTTGGCATGGATTGTTTGTCTCCTTATCATGCGGTCTTGGATTGCTTTGCCAAGACTGTTACTCCTTAAATGCTTGGCATCCCTCCTATCATATGGAAGAGTGTCGATAGCCACATACCGAGGAGAGTTATATCTTTCCTGAGTGCCCAACAGTTGGTTGGGAAAGGGTGCTTAGCCTATCTTGCCTATATCCGTGATACGAGTGCCACCACACCTCCTCTTGAGTCAGTTCCTATGGTTTGCGAGAATTTAGATGTGTTTTCTTGTGATATTCCGGGTCTTCCTCCTTATCGTGACATTGATTTTGGTATCAATGTGGAGTTGGGCACCAATCCCATTTCTATTCCGCCATATCGGATGGCACCTGCTGAGTTGAGGGAGCTTAAGGAACAACTACAGGATTTGTTGAGTAGAGGTTTCATCAGGCCTAGTGTGTCTTGGTGGGGTGCTCCAATTCAGTTTTTGAAGAAAAAGGATGGGTCTATGCATACGTAATAGTATTGATTACAGGTAGTTGAATAAGGTGACAGTTAGGAACATATAACTGATGTCGCGTATTGATGATTTGTTTGACTAGCTATAAGGTGCAACGGTGTTCTCTAAGATAGACTTGAGGTCCGATTATCACCAGTTGAGGATTAAGGCTGAGGACATCCCAAATACTAAATTTAGGACTCGATACAACCATTATGATTTCCTAGTTATGTCTTTTGGGTTGACTAATTCCCTAGCAGCATTTATGGAGTTGATGAATTGTGTGTTCAGTGCCTACTTGGACTTATTTGTGATTGTGTTCATCGATGACACTCTGATTTATTCAAGGAGTAGATAGAAGCACGAGCAACATCTTAGAGTTGTACTTCAGACCTTGCAAGACCATCAGTTGTATGCCAAATTAACTAAGTATGAATTTAGGATTGAGTCTGTAGCATTCTTGGGGAACGTGGTGTCCAAGGATGGGATAATGGTAAATTCGGCGAAGATTGTAGCAGTTCGTGATTGGGCTAGGCCTACTTCTCCTACCAAGGCTCGTAGTTTCATTGGGTTGGCAGGTTATTACAGATGGTTTATGGAGGGGTTTTCTTCGATAGCAACTTCATTGACTAGATTAACTCAGAAGAATTTTCCCTTCTAGTGGTCAAATAACTGCGATGCGTGCTTTCTGAAGCTCAAGGCCTTATTGACTTCAGCTTTGATTCTTACTCTTCTGGTAGAGGGTCAGGGTTTCACCATGTACTGTGATGCTTTGGGTATTTGTTTGGGTTGTGTGTTTATGAAACAGGGTCGGGTTATTGCATATGCTTCCAGACAGTTAAAGTTTCACGAGAGGAGCTACCCCACACATGAATTGGAGTTAGCAGCGGTAGTCTTCACATTGAAGATTTGGAGGCATTATACTTATGGCATGCATTGTGAGATATTTACTGAACATCATAGTCTTCAGTATATTTTCAGCTAGAACGATCTATATTTGAGGCAGCGTAGGTGGTTGGAGTTACTGAAGGACTATGACATCTCTATCATTTATCATCCAAGAAAGGAAAACGTGGTGGCAGACACCTTGAGCTGGAAGGTAGTGATTATAGGTAGCTTGGCTTTCTTTGTTATAGAGAAACGACCTTTAGCTTGGGACATCCAGTCCTTGGCTAACAGGTTTGTTAGACTTGACATTTCTGAGGCTATATTCTTTCTTGTGTTGAGGCTAGATCTTCCTTGTTGGAGCAGATTCGGGCACAACAATTTGATGATGCGAGGTTGAGGATCATTCTTGACAAGGTGGTGAACAGTGAGGCTAGGATGGCGACTTTTAATTCAGAGGGTATTTTGAGGATCGAGGGTCATATCTGCATTCCTAGAGTTGGTGACTTGGTTAGATTGATCTTGGAGGAGGCATATTGTTCTAGATATTCCATTCATCCTGAAGAAGGTAAGATGTATCGTGACTGGAGGCAGCACTACTGGTGGTGTGGGATAAAGAGGTATATATCAACTTTCGTATCTAGGTGCTTGAACTGTCAGCAAGTGAAGTTCGAGCACCAGAGGCCAGGTGGTTTATCTTAGAGGCTACCCATTCCGGAGTGGAAATGGGAGCAGATAGCTATGGACTTTGTAGTCAAATTGACATATACCTTGCAGATATTTGATGCAATTTGGGTCATTATGGATAGGTTGACGAAGTCTGCTCATTTTCTCTCGGTTCAGACTTCCTACAGTTCTGAGAGGTTGGCTCAGATCTATATTTGAAAGATTATCCGTTTGAATGGTGTGCCAGTTTCTACCATTTTCGACCAGGGTACTCAGTTCACTTCGCATTTCTGGAGGTCTATTCAGAGAGAGTTGGGTACTAGAGTTGATCTTAGCACCGCTTTTTATCCGCAGACAAACGGTCAGTCAGAGCGTACTATTAAGGTTCTGGAGGATATGTTGCAAGCCTATGTTTTTGATTTCGAGGGTCAGTGGGACCAGTGTTTAGCCTTGGCAGAGTTTGTATATAATAATTACCATTCCAATATTCAGATGGCTCCATTTGAGGCTTTGTATGGTACGCGGTGCAGATCTCCGATGGGTTGGTTTGATGCTTTCGAGGATAGGCCATGGGGTACAAACCTACTTTGTGATTCTATGGATAATGTTTGGGTCATTCAGGAGAGACTTCGCACTACCCAGAGTAGGAAGAAGAGTTATGCTGACTGGAGAGTTCGAGATCTAGTGTTCATTATTGGTGATAGTGTGTTCTTTTAGGTATCGCCCATGAATGGCGTGATGAAGTTCGTGAGGAAGGTTAAGCTCAGTCCTAGGTTCATTGGGCCTTTTGAGATCCTTTGTTGTATTGGGGAGGTTGCTTATGAGTTAGCCTTGCCTCCTGCTCTTTTCGGTGTGCATCTTATTTTTCATGTCTCTATGCTGCTATGGTATATTTTGGAAGAGTCTCACGTGCTTCAGTTGGAGTCGGTTCAGTTGGATGAGTCCTTAGCCTTTGAGGAGGAGCCTGTTGCTATTTTGGAAAGGCAGTTTAGGAAGTTGAGGTCCAAAGAGATTCCATCGGTCAAGGTTCAGTGGCGGCATTGTCCTGTCGAGGAAGCTACCTGGGAGATTGAGATCGACATGCGGACCTATTATACTTATTTTTTTTAGTCTTCAAGTACTATCCCTTTTCTAACTTTTGCGGACAAAAGATCTTTTAGTAGTGGATGTTGTAATGACCCCCAGGTCATTTTTTGTTTTTCATGCTTTTTCTGCATTTTGAGCTTTCTCTCAGCGGCTACAGGTAATTTATGACTTACCAGAACTGACGGTTCGGTGCCTGAATTTCCTGTTTTAGAATTTGAACTTAGAAAATCTTTGACTTAGGTCAACTTTCTTGGTAAACATGCTCAGAATCAAATTCCAATAGTTCTGTCGGCTCCAAAATTAGGATTTTGGTCTAGTGGGACCCTTGGTCTGGGTTTGGGAGTTTTCGTTTTGGGTTTTTGTTGTTTTCTGTCTTTTCAAGCTAGTTTAGCTTATGGGGTTGACTTTGGTCAACATTCGGAGAAAATGGCCTCGGATGAAAATTTCTTCAGCACTGTTAGCTCCGGCATGTCGACTTTGGGCTGGAGGGACCTTTGGTTCAGGTCTCGAGGCTTCTCTTATTTTTGGACCTTGGATTCCGTTTTAGAAAAGTTGGCCAAAAGGTTGTTTTGGGCGTGGGGCCCACTTTTCATTAAATTGACCTCTGTTGGAATTTTCATCTATTCCGTTGAGTCTGGAATGCCATTTTCAGTCAAATAGCTCAACTCATTTGTGTTCGCTGGACCCCGGATGTGTTTTCAACGGTCCATCAGAGAAAAGATCATGTTGGGGTTTGTTGTTAGCAGTTGGTTGCTGTCATGGCATCAGCAGGCCATCGCTTATGCGCAAAAGCACCAGCCGCCCCCTTTGTTTTGGCCTTCACCTAGGCAGCCGGCAAGCGGCATGTGCGCGCCTGCGTGTGCATTGAGTGGCCCGCGTATGCTTTAGGCAAGAGGTTGGCCTGGCCAACGCCTGGTCATCGCTTACCCAGGCTCCCGACCGCGTATGTGTGGTCGCGTTGGCAGCGCTTGGCAGCATTCGTGCAGGTCATGGCTGGCAGCTTAAGTTGCCTTCTCCAACTCTTTTATTTTATTTCTCAACACCCTCCATGCATTTTCCTCCATTAGAGTAGACCCCCTGACCTCCAAATTGACCCCCATACATCTCCTAAACTTGTGGTAATGTCTCCTACGATCCGTGGTCTTCCTTGCACTCGATTTTGGTAAGATTCCGCCCTTGAATTCCTAGTTTCCCTTTTTAAACTCTTTTGAATTAGTAGCACTTCGAGGCTGTTTTGAGCCCTGTTTGCGCTCAATTATTGAGCATGGGTTTCTTAACCCACCGCAAGCATAATTGTGAATTTTAATTTTTTCTTTCATTGCACAAGCCCCGAGGGTCATTTTCTGACCCGATTTCTGGCCTGATTTTGCCGTGTAGCAATGTGGGAGTCATTCTTCTGGTCTTGACACCTGGATTGTATTCTTGACAACGTGGAAGCTTTCTGAGGCTGTTCAGAAAAGGAAGGCACACGAGTGATAGTTCGTGTGTGCAGTTCGGCCTCGAGGTAGGTTACGGTTTACTTTTAAAATTGAGTTTATTTAGATTTTTATATTTATATGTTACTGAAATGTTAGGTTGGACTTTAGGTAGATTTAGGCTTAAATCTTGTTTATTGCTTTAAATTGGGCTTTTGGGATTATAGTTTAGGATTATTATGCTTATCCTTAGCCTAGGAGCGTGTAGTATCGTTATGGCTAGCTTAGAATCACTACTTTGATTTTAGAAGGTTTTACAGATAAAGTAGAGATTCCCTGTGATTTTCGCTTTTACTTTCCTGTTTTATCCGCTTTATCCTACTGTTATGTGTAACTGTGGGCTCGAATCCATGGCTTGGATTTTGACGTAGCTTCAGGTAAGTTCTCTTAGTTTGGAGGGTATTTTGCCCTGTTTTGCCTTATTTTTTGTGGTTTTCTCTGGTTATGGATATTTCATATTCATACTGCATTGCATGTTTTTTACACTAAAGGGAAGTATTTTTCAAGGTTTTTGGTTCAAATGAGGTTTACTATGGCTACAGTGATTTTCAGACTTGAATTAAATTATACTGGGTTTCACTATGGATTTTTGAAGGAAAAAGAGACAATACTATTTTATGCATATATTTATAGTCTGATGTGGTATTCTTGACTCCCGATGCATTATTCTGGGTTTTTACTGTCACGCCCCAAATCAGGGGAGGCGAGACCGGCACCCGAAGCACCAAAAGGCCGAGGGTGCCAAAATAGAGTGTATCTCCATTGAACATGTTGGGGGTATGAGACCGCCAAGGTCTCTAAGTATAGCAATTAGAAACACTTATAGATCAACAGTAGGTAAACAACTCAAGGCTGACAAGTCTAATATCATAGTATATAGCTAATAACAAGGCCGATAAGGCCATACCCAACACTGATATACATATACACGTCTACAAACCTATACGATTAAGTAAAAAATCTCATATCCAGGAAAGGGCCCTGGACTACTTATAAACTCTACATATACATAACCTGGTCAAAATATAAGCTAGACCTCTGACTCGTCAGCTCCAGGAAGAATGGAGCTTACCAAAATGGCTGAACTCTGCAACTCCTACTGAAGAGGTTTGTCTGGACCTGCAGGCATGAATGCAGAACCCCCCCCCCCGGGCAATGGGGACGTCAGTATAAAAATAATTTACTGGTATGTAAGGTAGAAACATAATAATAAGTTGCAAGTAGTAAATCTGAACAGGATATAATACGAAACTTGTAAACTGTAATCGCTAAGACTCGTTAAGCTCTTTCTCCTTTATTCTTTTTAGAACACGACACATGCATTAACTCACACCTCAACTCACTCTTTATAACACACACTGAAACATAATAGCGCCTCGGCACACCCTATATATAATAGCCTCAATATGGCAGCAGCGCCTCGGCGCACACTACGTATATAATGGCCTCAATATAGTAGTAGCACCTCGGTGCACATTATGTATATAATGGCCTTAATATGGCAGTAGCACCTCGGTGAACACTATATATATAATAGCCTCAATATGGCAGTAGCGCCTCGATGCACACTAACACGCAATCCACGCGAAATAAGTGTATTACTAGATTGACCTTTAAAGCTACTCTTGTTAATTATGAAGGTTCATTTAGATAACTTCTATAGCCTTGACTTACTAGATGTTGGACTCAACTTACCAAATACATATGAGTGGAGATTTGACTTGTTAACCTTCCTTTTATACTTTCTAAAGCTTGATTAGGGATCACAATACAAAGAAGAAACTCGACAAAGGATAACTTACGTTTCGGGCAAAAAGAATCATATTTTTTTTTTCAGAAGGCGACTTGAATCACCATAATGTATAACTTATTTCCTTAGGACCTGTTAAGTTACCAAATAAGCTCTCTTACAACAGAATACTCAAACTCCTTCTTTAGGAGATTTAGAGTTCCATTTCTAGATTCATGCTGATAAGGAATAAAGAAACCTTAACATACCTCGTTCCTTCCGAAGATTGCGCTTACCACAACTTGGCCTTTCCTTTATTAAGTTGATGTAAAACATAAGGGTATAATGAAGCAAATATTATCTCTTAAACCTGATGCAACTTTGCCAAAATAGTAACTAAACATTTCCTTGGCAGATTTACGTATTGGCATTAATTAGAGGATGTATCGTCACACCTTTCTCCCCCATTTCAATACACATCACACACACATACCAACCTACTGCCTCCAACAATACAAAACACATCAAACAGCCCTTACCCAACTCACCATAGCGAAATACAATAGCAACACATTGAACCCACGGCTTCCGATCCCCGTCCCGTGAGTTCTTAACAACAATTCAACAACATTTGTCCATACGAACTTCAATCCAAAAAGATGGTTATGGGCAGAGTACTTACCACACTTGAAGGAGTATTTTTATCCCCTTTTTATTTATGTCTTGAAAAGCTTAAGTACCCCCTACACATACACCAACAAGAGAAGAAGAAATCTCTTAATTGTTACATACCTTCTAAGTGTCAAACCTTAAGGAAGGGGATGCCATAGTTTATGTACTTCTCACCATAGGATATCCTAGATATATGTAGTAGATTAGTACCAAGATAATAAGTTTTTTAACTCACCTTAATCTTGAATAAATCTTGATCTTCTTAGAACCCTAAAGGGAGAGAGGGGATGCCAAGAGGAAAGAAGATAAAAGAGAGTTCTAGTAAAATATTTCCAGCTTTTTGTAATCAATATTGATCAACAAATGGTCTGTATAAGGGGGCCTCTTTGGCCGACCTTTGTTTGAGTATATTTGGACCAAAATGGGTCAAGAAACTTAGGCCAAAATTATCCTTTGCTTGCACTTCAAAAGTGTTAAGTTTTGTGGCTGATTTTGGGCTTCTCTTGGGTCAAAATGTGGTCAACATTGGTGGCTACCTTTTGTAGTTGTTTGGGCCAGATTTGGTTGCACATTGATGGGCCATTTTTAAGCATTATTTGGGCTACCATTAGGTCTAAAAATCCTTGGTGTTGCTGCCTATAATCAGCCCGCGGAACTTAGTTCGTTAGCGTAGGTAGGTGATGCACCTACTTGTCACCTAAGAGCTTAGATAAGTCGAGCAAGTACCTCACTTGTTTATATCTCATTTTCAAAACTCTCATCCTCATACTTTAACTTAACATATATATACATTTGTCCATTTCAAATTCTTGGCCAAGGTATTTCCTCACCACCTCGAGCTTAACTACCTTCATCAATATTGACTTAGTCGTATAGGTGTTGAAAGGTACGGGGTATTACATCCTCCCCCCCTTATAATTATTCATCCTCGAATGAGGTTAATGTGTATAAAGCTCTAGTTGTTTAGGATTTCTAGAAATTTTGGCAGAGTTTCCTATAAAATTGGGACTATCCCAAAAACCTGAAACTCAGCAAACGTACAACACAGTGCCTCACAGGGTGATACAATGATATACAATTAAATGCAATCATTTTCATATGTTCAAACCTGATCATATTTGCACATTAGGAAAAATATTAAGAAGATAAGGATATGCCTTACCTTAATACTATCTTCATGGCATAAATAAATGGGGATACTTTTTCCTTATTTCTTCCTCGGCTTCCCACATTATTTCCTCAACATTGTTGTTTCTCCACAACACCTTTACCGAAACTATTTCTTTGGTTCCGAGCTTCCTAACTTGACTATCTAGGATTCCAATTGGTACTTCCTCATAGGATAAGTCTTTAAGAAGATGAACACCTTTGATAGGCATAATACGTGAAGGGTCCCCTATGCACGTTCGATACATGAAATACAAGATGGATTGTCTCCAACTCTGTAGGTAACTCTAGCTCATATTCCACTTTTCCTACCTTTCGAGTGATCCTATACAGTCTGATATATCTTGGACTAACCTTTCCCTTTTTACCAAACTGCATAACGCCTTTCATGGGAGAAACCTTTAGGAAAACACAATCATTAACATTAAGGGCTTGTTTGGAAAGCCACCCTGGAAATTGGATTTGGTGTAATTGGGTGTAATTACACAGTTTGACATGTTTGGTTGGCCAGGTAATTACTTTTTCAGCAGGTAATTGGGTGTAATTGGCAGGGGTAATTATACTCTCCAATTCACAGGGGGGAGCTGTGAATTGCTGGTAATTACATGATGTAATTACAAGCTGATTACTTTCTAATTTCGTCCTTTTATTTCTATTTTTATTTTTTCGTTTTAATTTATTTTTATTTCTATTATTTTAATTTCTTATTTATTTTTATTACTATAATAATTTTAATTTTTTTTTTATTATTATTTATATTTCATTTCCTTCTCATTTTCAAACCTTTCTTGTGATTCCATGTAATTGTTCGTATTATCTATTTTATATTTATTTTATGTTTATTTTTTTCATTTAGCATTAAATTTTTTAATTAAAGTAGAATTCATTGTTGAATAAGGTTATATACTTAGGTTTTTCTTTTCTTTCGAATCATATTTAGATACGTTATATTGAAATTTGACATAAGAGTATTATGTTAAATTTTTTGTTTTGAATTTTGAACTTATGTTATATTTCAGTTCCAATTTATTTGTTTTACTAGTATTAACTTGATATTTCACATTGCAAACCATTTATTTTTAGTTAGAATTGATAGATTATGTTTTTGTCAAATATTTTAATAATTTTATGACATTATATTTATAATATTAATATTTTTGCTAAACATGCATTTCATGATGTTCTAAAAATCAAGTACTTTAAGTTTTTATGATTAATTTAATTAAAATATACTAATTTCAAAAATATAAATCAATTATTTTTTTATAATAGTATTAGTTAAGAATATATGTTTATTAATTAATATATTTCAAAAGATAATATATATATATATTGAATATTTAATTTAATATTATTTATAAAGGTCCTTATTTGTTTAGTATACATTTTTAGTTTTTGATAATTAGCTTTTATTAAATTTTAATATAACCATGTGATTACACTTGTGCAACCAAATAATACACTTATAATTACAGTGTAATTACATTGTGGCAACCGAACAGGTCGATGTAATTATTAGACTATGTAATTACTAGGCTGGTAATTATTACCCTAGTAATTACACCAATTCCAATTACCAGGTGGCTTTCCAAATAGACCCTAAATTCCAAATCTCGACATCGCACATTTACATACGATTTCTGCCTACTCTGGGTTGTTAGTAATCTTTCTTGGATTAGCTTTACCTTCTCCATTGCCTAATTGATTAGGTCAGGCCCTAACAATTCTGCTTCCCCAACTTCAAATCATCCAATCGACGATCTACAGTTTTACCTGTATAAAGCTTCATAAGGATCCATTTGAATGCTTCCATGGAAGCTATTATTATAAGAAAACTCAATTAGTGGCAAATGGTCATCCCAACCCCTTTAAGTTCTAATACACAAGCTCATAGCATATCCTCGAGTGTCTGAATACTACGCTCAGCTTGTCCATCTGTTTGTGGATGAAATTTTTTACTGAGACTCACTTGAGTACCTAAGCCTTTCAGGAAAGACCTCTAGAAATTTGTTGTAAACTAGGCACCCCTATCCGAAATAATGGAAATTGGGACACCATGAAGTCGAACTATTTCGTTAATATACAAGTTGCCATAATCTTCAGCCGTATAAGTCATTCTGACTGGCAAAAAGTTGGCTGACTTTATAAGTCTATCTATAATTACCCAAATGGAATCATATTTCTGATAGGTACAGGGTAATCCTTTAATAAAATCCATGTTGATCACCTCCCATTTCCAAGTCGGTATCACTATACTTTGCATTAGCCCTCGGGCCTCTAGTGCTCAACTTTTACCTGTTGACAATTGGGGCATTGGGATACAAACTTTGAAATATTTCTCTTCATATTATTCCACCATTATATTTGTTGAAGATCATGATACATATTTGTCTCTCCTGGATGGATTGAATAGCGGGAATAGTGGACTTCTGCCAAAATTTTCTCCCGAAGCTCCCCGACATTAGGTACACATAGACGACCTTGATATCTCAGAACCCCATCTTCCTTAAGCTCAAATAATGGGTGTTTCTGTTGTGGAATTTTTTCCCTCAATCTTACTAACTCGGGATCATCATATTGGCGTTCATTTACCTCTGTTATAAGTGAGGATTCTGCTGTGTTTTGAATAACAACTCCCCTGTTACCTGGGTCTAGTTCTCGAACCTGCAAATTAGCTAACTGATGCAATTCTCTTGTCATCTCAATTTTTTCTATTTTCCATGTGGCTCAAGTTTCCCATGGATTTGGGGCTAAGTTCATCAGCCATTACATTACCTTACCTGGATGATACAAAATATCTACGTCATAATCCTTTAGTAGATCTAGCCCCCTTCTTTGCCTTAGGTTTAACTCTTTCTTTTTGAATAAGTGTTGTAGATTCTTGTGACCTGTAAACACATCTATATGAACTCCAAACAAGTAATGGCGCTAAATGTTTAGGCAAATATAACTGCTGCCAATTCAAGATCATGAGTGGGGTAATTTTGCTCATGCTTTCTCAACTGTCTTGAGGCATATGCAATAACTTTACAATGCTGCATTAGAACACATCCCAACCCAATCCTTGAAGCATCACAATAAACAACATAACCATTTGTGCCCTCTGGAAGATTTAAGACAGGCGCTGAAGTAAGCGTATCCTTCAACTCCTGAAAACTCTGCTCACATGCATCAGACCACTGGAACTTGGTTGTTTTATGAGTCAACTTTTTCAATGGTATAGATATAGAAGAAAATCTTTCCACAAACCTCCGGTAATAACCTGCAAAGCCCAAAAAACTACAGATCTCTGTAGCGTTCAAGGGTCTCAACCAATTCTATACAACTTCAATATGTTGGCCGTCAACTATAATACCTTCGTCTGTAATTATATGGCCAAGAAAAGCCACCGAAGTCCACAAAAACTCACACTTGGAGAACATTGCATATAATTTATAGTTCTTAAGTGTTTGCAATATTGCACGCAGATGATTTCGAGTTCGTCTTCGGACCATGAGTAAATTAGTATATCGTCAATAAATACAATCACGAATACATCTAGGAAGGTCTTAAAGACTCGATTCATTAGGTCCATGAATGTTGTTGGGGCATTAGTAAGCCTGAAAGACATTACTAGAAACTTGAAGTTGCCATACCTTATCCTGAAGGCTGTCTTTAACACATCTACCCCTCTAAGTCACAGCTGGTGATACCCCGACCATATATCAATCTTTGAAAAACATTTGGCGCCTTGCAACTGATCAAAAAGGTCATCAATCCTTGGAAGAGGATATTTATTCTTGATAGTAACTTTGTTCAGTTAGTGGTAATCGATACACATCCTCAAGGACCCATTTTTTTTACGAACAAGCAAAACTGGTGCACCCCATGGCAATGTACTAGGCCTAATGAAAATTTTTTCGAGTAGGTCCTTCAACTGTTCCTTTAACTTTCTTAGTTCTGCAAGATCCATCCTGTAAGGGAGAATTGATATTGGCTGAGTATCTGGGAGTAGATCAATGACAAACTCAACTTCCCTTTCTGGAGGGATTCCTGGAAGCTTATCCGAGAATACATCTAGAAACTGACTCACCATGGGAATTGATTGGAGAGTCGCTAGTTCATCCTCTATGCTTCTTACTCGAACTAGATGATAGATATAGCCTTTGGAAATCATTTTCTGGGCCTTTAGGTAGGAAATAAACCTACCCCTTGGCGTGGCAGTATTACCTTTCCACTCCAGGATTGTCTCTTCCAAAAAATGGAATTTGACAACCTTAGTTCTACAATCGATATTAGCATAACATGCAGCTAACCAGTCCATACCCATAATGACATCAAAGTCAATCATATCTAATTCAATTAGATCAACAGAAGTGAGATGGTCATAAATCTACACTGCATAATCTCGATAAACTCATCTAGCTATAATAGATTTACCAACCGGCGTAGATACAACAAAAAGTCTAGGCAACAACTCTGGGTCTACCCCAAACATACTAGAAACAAGCAGGGTAACATATGAAAGACTAGATCCAGGATCTATAAGTGCATAAACAACATGAGTAAAAATATTCAATGTACCTGTAACAACATCAGGTGACGACTCCAAGTCCTGGCGACCGGCTAGAGCATAAGTGCGATTCTGACCACCGCCTGAACTAGATGCTCCTCCTCCTCCTCTACCTCTACCACTACCTGGTGTAGCCTGTGGTCTTGTCCTAGGGGGATTAATAGTAGATGAAGAATCTTCCATCGACCCTGTAGGCTGGGATATTTCACCTCTACCTCTACTTGAACAGTCTCGCATAAAGTGACCAGGATTCCTACATGAATAACAAGTATCTGAACCCAAGCGACATATCCCAGGATGCTTCCTACCGCACTGAATACAAGGTAGCAAAGTGGCCTCATCTGTCCTAAACGCCCCTGGCAATGGGAACTTGATGCACCTGAATTGTGGCTTGGTCAAGGATGAAAAAAATAATCATACCTCTGCCTCTGTAACTAGTTTGGGGAACCACCGGTAGGGTGGGATGGTCGCCTATGAAGATATGGCCTAATATTACCTCGTGGCTCTCCATAGGACCTAATAGATCTAGCCCTCTTATTCTGATCCTTTTCTCGGCTTTGGTTATCTCCAATTTGTACTACAAGATCCTCTACAGTCTGAGCAATAGCCTGTATCTTAGAAATATTCATATCCTCTTGTGTGGCAGCTATTGTTAATCCCTTAATCAATTCATCATTAAGGCCACCCACATATCATGAACTCTAGCTCGCATCATACTCAAAATATTGGGGGCATACCTGGATAATGAATTAAACCTGAGGTTGTACTCTTGAACACTCATATTGCCCTGCCTAAGTGCTAGAAACTAATCAAGTCTGGCATCTCAAATCTCCTGTGGAAGATAATGAGCTAGAAAGTCCTCTGAAAAATCCTCCCATTCAGCTGGGGTGCATTTGATCTCCTAGACCGATCCCAAGCCTCAAACCACCAAATGTACACATCCCGTAACCTGAATAATGCAAACTCTACTGCCTCCACTACTGATGCATGCATGACCCAAAGTACCCAATAAATCTGATCAATAAATTCCTTAGGGCCCTCACGTAGGTCAGAGCCTGTAAATATAGGAGGACTCAGGCTGATAAACTTTCATGCCGTAGAACTTTATGAGCCACCTAACCTAGGACTCGTTGATGCCCCTATTTGTTGTTGTTGTATGGCTACCATCTGGGTCAATAATCAAACTACGCTCCTGATGTCCTGGTCCTTTAATCTAGGTAGAGGAGCTACAGGTGCTGGTTCATCTATAGCTACCTTAGGTGCTACTAGAGCAGGTGGGGCCAGGGGTGTTGGATCCCCTTTATTCTCATTAGGTACCAGTTGAACTGGATCTCTAGAGTTTGTGATTCAGTTTGAGCCTCTAATCTATCCATCTGGACTGGTGGGGAATGACTAGTACCTTCCCCCGCATTTGTGCCAACTTGCCTGCTAGTCATTTGTCTTGTCACAGGCATTAAGGTAAACAAAGAATAAAAAAGTATGAATTAGACATCAAGTATCTTATAACCTCGCTATTTCACGATCTAGCAGATGAAAGAAGGATAACAATTCCTAAATGTCCCGTAGACTCATGATTATAGGTATGGTGCACAACACACCCATAAGCAAGACTATACTAGACACGACTTATAGACTCCCTCGGATTCGACGTGCTCTTATACCAAGTTTGTCACGCCCCAAACCAAGGGAGGCAGGACTGGCACTCGGAGCCCCAAAAGGCCGAGGGTGCCAAAATAGAGTGTATCTCTATTGAACCTTTTTGGGTATGAGACTGACAAGGTCTCTAAGTATAGCAATTAGAAACACTGATAGCTCAACAATAGCTAAACAACTCAAGGCCGACAAGGCCATACCCCACACTAATATACATATACATGTCTATGATCCTCTATGAGTAAGTAAAACATCTCATATCCACGACAGGACCCTGGACTACCCATAAACTATACATATTCATAACCTAGTCAAAATATAAGCTAGATGTCTGACTCGTTAGCTCCAGGAAGAATGAAGCTTACCAAAATGGCTGAACACTACAACTCCTACTGAAGAGATCTTTATGGGTTTCTACCTGGACCTGCAGGCATCAATGCAGAACCCTCCCCCTAGGCAATGGGGAAGTCAGTACAAAAATAATGTACTGGTATTTAAGGTAGAAACATAATAGTAAGTTGCAAGTAGTAAATCTGAACAGGATCTAATATGAGACTTGTAAACTTTAATCGGTAAGACTCGTTAAGCTCTTTTCTCCTTTATTCATTTTAGAACACAACACATGCATTAAATCACACCACAACTCACTCTTTATAACAGATGATGAACCACAATAGCGCCTCGGCGCACCCTATATATAATAGCCTCAATATGGCAGTAGCCCTCGGTGCACACTATGTTTATAATGACCTCAATATGGTAGTAGCACCTCGGTGCACACTATGTATATACTAGCCTCAATATGGCAGTAGCACCTCGATGCACACTATGTATAATAATAGACTCAATATGGTAGTTGCACCTCGACGCACACTAACACGCAATCCATGTGAAATAAGTGTATTACTAGATTGACCTTCAAAGCTACTCTTGTTAGTTATGAAGGTTCATTTAGATAAATTCTATAGCCTTGACTTGCTAGATGTTGGACTCGACTTACCAAACACATATGAGTGGAGATTTGACTTCATAACCTTCCTTTTATACTTTCTAAATCTTGATTAGGGATCACCATACAAAGAAGAAACTCGACAAAAGGATAACTTACGTTTCGTGCAAAAAGAATCAGATTTTTTTATAAGAAGGAGACTTGAATCACCATAATGTATAACATAGTTCCTTAGCAACTGTTAACTTACCAAATAATCTCTCTTACAATAGAATACTCAAATTCCTTCTTTAGGAGAATTAGAGTACAATTTCTAGATTCATGCCGATAAGGAATAAATAAGCCTTAACATACCTCGTTCCTTCCAAAGATTGCGCTTACCACAACTTGGACTTTCGTTTATTAAGTTAATATTCAACACAAGGGTATAATGAAGCTAATATTAGCTCTTAAACCATATGCAACTTTGCCAAAATAGTAGCTAAACATTTCCCGGGCAGATTTACGTATTGACATTAATTTAAGGATGTATCATCACACCTTTCTCCCCCATTTCAATACACATCACACAAACACCAATCTACTTTATCTAACAATAAAAAACACATCAAACATACCTTACACAACTCACCATAGAGAAATACAATAGCAACACATTGAATCCACAGCTTCCGATCCCCGTCCCGTGAGTTCTTAACAATAATTCAACAACATTTGTCCATCCGAACTTCAATCCAAAAAGATGGTTATGGGCAGAGTACTTACCACACTTGAAGGGGTAGTTTTATCCTCTTTTTATTGATTCCTTGCAAACCTTAATTACCCCCTACACATACACCAACAAGAGAAGAGGAAATCTCTTAATTGTTACATAACTTTTAAGTGTCAAACCTTAAGGAAGGGGCTGCCATAGTTTTTGTACTTCTCACAATATGATATCCTAGATATATGTAGTATATTAGTACCAAGATAATAAGTTGTTTAACTCACCTTAAGCTTAAATAAATCTTGATCTTCTTAGAACCCTAAAGGGAGAGAGGGGCTGCCAAAAGGAAAGAAGATAAGAGAGAGTTCTACTAAAATATTTCTAGCTTTTTGTGATCAATATTGATCAATAAACGGTCTATATAAGAAGCATCTTTGGCCGAATTTTTTGAGTATATTTGGGCCAAAATGGTTTGAGAAACATGGGCCAAAATTATCCTTTGCTTGGGCCTCAAAAGGGTTAAGTTTTGTGGCTGATTTTTGGGTCTCTTGGATCAAAATGTGGTCAACATTGGTGGCTACCTTTTGTAGTTGTTTGGGACAGATTTTGTTGCACATTTATGGGCCAACTTTAAGCTATATTTGGGCTACCATTAGGTATAATAATCCATGGTGTTGCTTCCCATAATCGTCCCGCGAAACTTAGTTCATTATCGTAGGTAGGTGATGCACCTACTTGTCACCTAAGAGCTTAGATAAGTCGAGCAAGTACCTCACTAGTTTTTATCTCATTTTCAAAACCCTCATCCTTATACTTTAACTTAACATATATATACATTTGGCCATTTCAAATTCTAGGCCAAGGTACTTCCTCACCACCCCAAGCTTAAGTACCTTCATTGATATTGACTTAGTCGTATAGGTGTTGAAAGGTACGGGGTGTTACATTTACCTTCCATTCACCTGCATACATATATATGCATAGTCTATTGCGGTATTCCGATCAGCCAATGCAGTATTTCAGGTTTATATTATTATGCATTCATACATTACATCATTGTTCCATCACATTGCATTGGCTTTGGTGCTTTTGGATTGTCGGTTGATTTGGGTTTGATCATGTTATTACTTCACCTTTATTGGCTTAGTTGTTTTGATTTTTGGCTTTATAACTTAATTTAGGTGGATACCTGTAGTTTAGCTACTTTCCTGTAATTAAAATTTATATATAATCTTGCTGCACTTGGTCAGCCTATAATACCTACTGAATACCCATTATCTTGGTACTCATACTACACTCTGCATCTTTTTCTGATGCAACTGCTAGTAAGAGTCACCCTCACTTATCCTCCCTTCATTCAAGGCCTGTTGTAGTTCAAATCACGATGAGCTCTCGGCACCTTGGAGACTGTACATGCTTTCAATCTTATATATTCTATCTATATTTTGTATTTTGGATAGACAAAGCCTATTGTATAGATACTCCTTACTTTAGTCGCTCATGTACTAGTGATACCAGGTCCGGGTTGGTTCTCGTGTATGTTTTGTCTCTTTTGTCACTATAGGGTCATCTTTTGTATATTCAGTACAGTGGTATGTATATATGCTATTTGCCCTATCTTTTTCATTTATGTATTTCGCTTTTCCTTACTTTAATTGCTTTATTATATTCCACATTGTTGTGTTTGGATTGCCTACTGGGGGGTTATGTAGGAGCTATCATGGCCCGATTTTGGGTCATGACAGAGTCATACCTCAATAGCTCAAAAAATTCACCCAGTTATGGTTCTTCTCCCTCTTAACCGAGTTCAACAATGGTGGAAATGAGTTTAGAAATGAGAGAAATAAAGAAGAAACTTCATTTAAAACTGCCAGCAATCGATGCACCAGCACTCAAATTGATGTAGGTGCAGCGTCGCCACGAAAACCAGACCACTGCAGGAGTGATGGTCAACATGACCCTCTAGCTCCAAATGTGCGGCATACATGTTGCAGGGGTGGCACCACAAGGGAGGAATAATCAGCGCAGGGGCGATGCCCTGCTCACATCACCATGCACTACAGGTGCGGCGCATGAATGCAGGGGCAGCTGTGCATGTGCGGCAAAAGCACTGCAGCTGCGCCCACATCAGAACCAGTGGCACTAGCTGCAAAGATCAACTTCAAAATTCTCTGACCACATCCTCGAGAGTCATTTCAAAACCCGTGAACATGAACCAGATATACTACCCTACAAAAAATGGCATTTCAGACTCAACTGAAGTGACAAAATTCCCAATAGAGATTGTTTTGATGAAAAGTGGGCCTCACGCCCAAAAATCATCTTTCACCAAAAAGGAACCCTATAGCCCAAAATGAGTCCGAGAGCCTCGGAACACAAACTAAAGATCTTACAAGCCCAAAGATAGTGTTTCAAAGCTAACAACACTGACAGAACTTCCATCTAAGACCTTTTTCTCCGAATATTAATCAAAGTCAACTCTTCTAGGTTTAAGAGTTTAAAAATATGGCAATAGGCTTAAAACACAAATGAACTACCCGGTAACCGAACTGTCAGTCTCAGTAAGTCATAAATGACCTATAGCCACTGTGGAAAAGCTCAAAATACAGAAAAAACACCAAAATAGAGAAAACAACCTAGAGGATCATTATGTAATGCTAACTACTTTTTTATCTCTTTATATGCATGTGACACCAATTTGAGTCTGTTGGAACTTATCATTCTCCCTTGTATTCGGTGATGAGTTTGACCCAAAGAATGTAGCACTTTAGCCTTCGTGAAGTTTGTCAAAAGGGAAACAAATCGAAGGGCTCAAAAATGTGAAATTTTGGGCTTACAATCCAAAGGGAATTTACCAAAGTAGATTAGCTTCTCAAAGCCAAGTCAAGAGGCCATGAAGCCTAAATTCCCATCCCCCCTTATAATGGTTTATACTATAAATTTGTCATTGTGACTACTAACACTTTTAATTTAATCAAGATGAATCCCTTTAGAGTCATTTTAATCTGTTTTTACCAAGTTTTGTTATCTAGTGAAAAGTCACTTTAATATCTTTACATCATAGGCAAATGTAAGCTTTCAAGAATATCTTAAGAACTCTCTGTGTTCTTTCATATTTATTAAAAAGATTTTGAATCCATGATTAATAATTGAGTTAACTATTTAACTCAAAATCTTAACTCAGATAAATTGTTGAAATTAGAATTATTTTTTGAAACTATAACATATGAGTTATTTCATTATTTGTAATAATATTAATGTATAAGTATCAAATAAATGCTATCCATTTACCTAAGAATATCAAAACAATCATTTATTTTCAAACAAAATTAAAAAAGATTATTTCTTTTCAATTTAAAAAGTATTATTTCCTTTCAAGCAAATCCCAGAAAGAAATATCATTTCCCTTCAAATAAATTTCAAAAAGATCATTTCTTTTCAATTTAAAAAAAAGGATCATTTTCTTTCAAACAATCCCAAAAAGAATATTTTCTTTCAAGAATTCAAAAAGAGTTTTTCTTTCAAAGTAGTTCTCAAAAGATCATTTTATTACATTTATCTATTTTTGAATGAATTCAAAAAGTTTCTTTTTGATAAATTAAGTTAGCCAAATAAAGTTTAAATCCACCGGTCAATCACGTGTTGATGGATATTTTAAGTTCTTAAAACCTTTTTAAAAGTGTAATTTGAACCCTTACTCAGATCTTTGAATTTTTTAAGAAATATTTTTGTTAAAGTATGTGATGACCCTTTCGGTCATCTTTGTGTTTACGCATTTATTGTACTGTTAGAGCTTTCCTGTAGCGGCTCCAAGTTATTTATGGCTTACAGGGACTTGTAGTTTGGTACCCTGGTTGTTTGTTTAGGCGTGTTGGTTGTTTGCCTATTTTAGAGCTTTAACTTAGAATATCATTGACTTTAGTCAACATTCTTAGCTAACATGCTTGGAATTGAATTCTGACAGTTCCATTAGCTCTGTAGCATTGCGTTTTGTCTAGTTGGACCTTCAGTTGTGTCCTGAGAACTTCCGGTGTGGGTTTTGTGTTATTTCCTCTGTTTTCAGACCATTTAGGGTTGAAAGTGTAACTTTGGGTGACTTTCAATGATTGGAGCATCAGATTCAATATTTGATGATTCCATCAGCTTCGGAATGTTGAGTTTTGGTTAGGTAGGTGGTTAGTTTGGGATCTGGGTGAGCCAGGATCATGTTGGGTATTTGGTTGCATGTTAGTTAGTGTTGACTTGGGTCAAGATTTCTCCAAAACGACCTTGTATGGAAATTTCGTTGATTCCGTTGAGTCCAGAATGTCATTTCCACTCTGTGTACATTATTCATTTTTGAATATCGATTTTTAATTGTGCCCGAAATGCGCTGTCGAGTTTTGAAAAGTTGCAGGTGCAGACCTCAGGCCTTAATCACGATCGCAAGCCTCTTCCCTCGCGACCACGATGAAGCACCTGGTGCCCTTTTCTTCGCGATCACGTGATTTCCTATCACGATCACGATGAAGTCCATTCTCTTTTGTTCTTCGCGACCCCGTGGCTAACCTTCACGATAGTGATGGACTAGCCAGCATGGTCCTCGCGACCGCGAGGGGTCCCTTCGCGATCGTGATAAAGGACCCCCTCAAAAATGCAAAACCTCCCTTGATAAAAGCTCCAAACTCGCCTAAACTTGGTATTTGATCAATTCTTTGTATCAGGGTATATAATTCTTGCTTATGATTGTCCCTCCATCATAATTGGTAAGTTTTATTGGATTAAATCTGTCCATTCTCTCTTTTGGGTTCTTCATTGTTTCTCTAAGTAACTTGCTGGTTTGGGCCAATTTGTTGGCTAATTTCTCTCTACAATCTGAGCATGCATGCCTTGGAGTATGGTGATCGTTGTGCACTTCTTCTTTTCTAGCTTTGAGTTGCGGGGCCCACATGCCTGCCAGTGACTCGAATTTCAACCCAGCTACAATTATAGTGATATAGGTATCGTTAGATTCATTTTAATATCTTATCTATGTTCTTGATATTTTTATTATCATTCGGGATCTCTCGGAGCGATTCGTGCTTGCACACTATTGTTTGGGCAGCTTGTCATCGGATGACAGGTAGGTTACGGTCTAACTCCCTTTACTTAGCATATATCGGATAAAATTGTACTAGCTGGCATTCTTGAGTTGGGTTATTAGGTTGGTACCACAGACTTTGACCGCTTTTCAATGATTCACCTTGTTTATTTCCTCTGTTGTGTGTAGTCTCCTCTGTAGTTGATATTATCACCCTTATGGTCCTGTGTAGCCTTGTTTGACTTTGGACAATAAATGGTGGGTTATTCAGGGGTGACCGCGAGTCTCGGGCATCGTTATCGTGATATTATGCTAGCTGTCTATGTTGTAGAGAGATTGTAGCCTGTGCAGGGCCGATAGGTTAATTGTGAGATTTTGGGAAGCTATTTGTGGTTGATCATATCATTTCCATGCATATAAATAGGATTTATCCATGTTTTTAATACTATTTTGGCTTCGGTCCTACTGGAACTGATTTTCTAAACTTTGCATGGCCCAGGCGGGCAATTTTGACAGAAATGGATTGGAAATGGTTTGACTTATCATGTGGATCTTCTTGGGGTAAAAGAACGTTAAATTATGATTTCTATCACCAGTTTTACTATTAACACTAGACGCGGCAGGGCCGGGGTGCTAGTTGAGTTTTCTTACTAAATTGGCATGATTTTAGTCTTGGTCGGACCGAGCACCTGAGATGACTTTCTACTATTTAGACTCGGTTACACCCGGGCATCCTTGGAAGGGTTTTCAAGACATTTTTCCCACTACTTTAGTCCTGGACAGGGTCTGGACATGCATATTCGAGACTGAGTCTCTATCTTGAACCCGAACTTGCTTCCAGATGACATGTTTTGATACTAAATTTTAGTATGGTGTTCGGGACCTCCATGGACCTTGTCGTTACAAACCTGGGGCCTAAGGCTGCGTGTGTCGGAGGAAGGGCATACGACAAAGTAGAGGTATACGGGCAGTGTCCTTCTACGGAACCTACCTGTTAGGCCTGATCGGCACAAGAGGGGGTACATACAGAGTTACCATTTCACCCTGAGATCTTCATGCATCATATAATTTATTGTTTGAGATTCCACCCTTGTTTTCTATTTGTTGAGTGTACGCTCTGGTGGTATGGGCGGCCAGAGGGTTTGTTTTCTCTTGTTTGCGTTCCTAGGTTGTATGGGCGGCCGAGGGTCTATAGGTAGACTCTTGTTACTTTATCACTGTGTTATCCCTTGCTACAGTTATACTTATAGGATTATATTCATCTAAATTGTTAATTGTTGGATTTGAGATTGGTATGATTAGTTGGGTCATTGATTCCTGTTTTCGAGCATGTCTATCTTTACTCTCCTCTTCAATCCCTTATACTTGAGGCTACTGGTATACCATCCATTTCTAAAACTTATTAGGTATATACTATTGCAAGGATCCTAGGTGCGTTATTTCTTACTTTCACATGTGTCTGTTGTGTATATACCCTACTTGCTAGCCTTGTATGTTATTCTGTTGTCTTCCCTCTAGGCTAGTTCCTGTGTAATTTTTCATTGATTTCTGTGACTACTTGCTTTTATTCTGTCTGTTACTACTCTTTTATCTTATATGTGCCCAGTCATCCTATGATACCTAGTGGGTACCTTTTGTTTCACATTTGTTGCTCATACTACACTCTGCATCTTCTAGTGCAGATCCTAGTGTGAACGATCACCGGTAGCTCATGGGAGACTCGTGCTTGGAGATCTTGGACCTTCCCGGACTGAGGGTGAGCTCTTGGCGATCAGCTCTTGTAGTTCAGATACATGATGTATATGTTATTTTGGACCCTTTGCACTCCTTATGTAGATCCGACTCTTATACGCTACGATACCAGATTTTGATGTTTGGTTTAGCTTTCACATTGTATATATTATTTCTGTTATCTATTTTATTCATCTTGTTCCCTTGCTTCCGCTTATTAAACTGTTTCTTTTGCTTAGATTGTTAGATGGTAGCCCATTACTGACCGTTTTGGGTTATGGGGATTGGTTTGACTACTGAGGGGTTGTAGGTGCCATCATGACTGAGAAATTGGGTTGAATCAGGTTGGTATCAGAACTCTAGATTCACCAGTGTCATCGGTATAGGAGCCAATGTCTAGTAGAGTCCTGCAGATTGGGGCAGAGACGTTCATACTCAATCTTCCGGAGGCTATAGTGACATCTTAGGAAAATTAGACTTTTCTTGTTTCTATCTCGTGCATAGTATCCTTGAAAGTTTCTGGAAATCTCACTTATTCTAGTTCACTCTTCCGCAGATGGTTCGTACGAGATCTTCAGCTTCTGGCAGAGGAGAGCCTCCTACCCCTGCACCTCCGACTCCAACTAGGGGTGAGGGTGGTCATAGGGGTAGAGGTAGGGGTTGTGTACGCCCCAGAGTAGCACCTGCTAGAGCTTCTAGAATTGAGGTATAACCCGAGTATAATTATGAGCCCGAGTTCATCCCTGAGCAGCAGCTTGTGGACCTAGGGGCAGCCAAGGTGCCACCAATTTCTGTTCCAGCTTCAGCCCCAACTCAGTTTTCGGATATTAGGGGTTTACTTGTTCAGCTTCTAGGAATTATTGGGGAGAGACCTTATGAGGTAGCACCTACTTCCGCTCAGGGGGAGGCCTGGGTTTTAAGAGTTCAAGAGCGCAGCCTTCTATTGTGGCTCCCCTTGCCAAGATTGTTCTGATACTATTAGTTGCACAACCTCTTGATCCTCGCCCAGCTATGATAGATGGGTAGTATAAGGACTTGTGTAGCTTTTTGAGGTTGGCACCACCGAGATTTATTGGTACACCGGGTCAGGACCCACATGATTTTATTACTACCTGTGAGGAGATGTTGCATCATTTAGAGTTGTTGGAGACTCATGGGGTTGGCTATACTACTTATCAGTTGAAGGTCCAGCGAAGTTATGGTGGAGGGCCCAGGTTGCTTGCAGACCTTCTACATTGCCTCCTTTGACCTGGTCCAAGTTCTACGAGGCCTTTATTGCCATGTTCTTGACAAAGAGAGATAGAGAGCATCAGAGGGAGGAGTTCACTAGACTTGCTCAGGATTCCATGACCGTCTCGGAGTACGAGACCCATTTCCATTGGCTTGCTCCATTCGGGGCCATGATTTTGCCTACTGAGGCTGACAGGGTCTGTAGATTTGTTTGGGGGCTACGTAAAGAGTTTAGGGAGCCTGCAGAGATATTAGTTGCTAGTGGTTGGTCTTTCCAGGCTATTGCTGACTATGACCATAAAATAGAGGATTCACGTCGTCATGACACCGAGGCCAAAGATAAAAGGCCTCGACATCAGGATGGCTATAGTGGTTCCAGACATGGTGGTAGAGGTTCAGTCTAGTGGGGTCAGAGTTATCAGCCACAGCAGTACCAGGGTAAGTCCAGCCGACCGGTTTAGGATTCACTTCAAACTTGCAGTAGTACCCAGTTTGAGCAGGGTCAGAGCAGCAATCAGTGCTATAACGGTCAGTCTTTGAGGGGCACAACTTCTGGGACATCAGTTCATGGTGTCCATATGGGTTTTGCTGGTTCATCCCGACCGAGTAGGTCGTTAGGGGATTGTTTCACTTGTGGTATTATTGGTTATTTTGCTAGGGATTACCCCAGTAAGGAGCAGTTCAGTCAGCTACTCTACCAGCTCAACTAATTCGCTCAGTTCAACCACCAGCTCAAGGAGGTGGTGGACAGGGTACGGGTGGTTTTCCATGTGGCAGAGCAGGTGGTAGGGATGGCGGTTGGGCAGGTGGAGGTCATTGTCAGTTCTATGCGGTCCCTGGGAGACCGGAGGCAGAGGCCTCGGATGCCGTGATTACATGTATGATTTTTGTATGCCATCAGTCTGCTATGACTTTATTTGATCCTGGATCCACTTGTTCATATGTATCTTCCTACTTTCTGCCTTGTTTGGGGTTTGCTAGTGAGCCATTATCTATTCCTATTTTTGTTTTGACCCCAGTAGGAGATTCTTTAGTAGTGTATCAAAAAGCTAAGGATGTTGTCCTGCTGCATATAGACATGCTAGAGACAGATTTGAGATGATCACGGAGGCATAAGATAGTTTGCACAAGGCTCAACGGCGCATGAAGAAATATGCTGACCAACATCGTCACTCATTAGAGTTCAATGTGGGTGATCGAGTGTTGCAGAAAATTACTCCACAAAATAGGAAACAAATTACGAGTAAACAAAGACATAGGTGGCTGATACCTAAGTATGATGGTCCATTCAAAGTGATTGAAAGAGTGGGAGAGGTCGCTTATAGATTAAGGCTGCCAGAAAGGTTGAAAATTCATCCGCCTTTCCATGTGAGTTTTTTTTAAACCTTACTATACAGATGGAGATGATCCGGACAAAAACAAGAGCAAGAGGGCTCCTCTTCTTGTTGGAAAGAGTATGAAGCTGATATTAAGAGTATACTTGATCACCGGGATATTGGAAATAGTAAGAAGATTACTAAGACTAAATTCTTAGTACATTGGAAATGCAAGGCTGTTGAAGATATTGTTTGGAAGAAGAGTAAAGACTTGTGGCAGTTTGATGACAAAATTCGAGGACTACTTCAAAATAGTCTCGATGAGGGCATCGAGTTCAAGAGGTGGGGGTGGTTTGTTAGACCCCCGTTATATGTAAGCAACATCAGCAAGGGCATGGAAAGGACTTTGGTGTTGGACTTGACATGTTAGCATATGCAATGTTCATTGGCTGAGCGACTAAGTGTTAGTGGCAGCTAAGTCTAAGTTGTTTGGGTATTGGCAAGGCTGCTTAGAGGCATGAAGGCAAGGACATGTGCATGGCACCTATAGGGCATGCGTGCAGGCAGTGGCATCGGCTAGGAAGATGGCAGTGACGTGCAGGTAGTGATGCAAGCAGTGTGTGCAGGCAGTAGCATTGGCTAGACAATGACATGGCATGAGTGTGACGTGAAGGCATGGCAAGACTAAAGCTGGAAATATTCTAAGTGTTGGAAGGTGGCATAAATTATTCTAATTATTGGATATGAGGAATTTTGGCTAAGGCACAAGGCTGCCCATGTGCGCGGCACATGGGGGAGTTAAGTTAAATTCAAAATTCAAATGTTTCTAAGTGTTAGATATTATTTCTGTACTTAGTTTATTTTGGCATTTGAAATCTGTATAGGCCATGTGCTAGGCATGTGACCAGTTGTAACCGCTTGTAACTTCCCTTGTGCAGATGTTTATTTGTAGCCACGAATTTGACTAAGGCATTATCAAGTTTTAGAGAGTTAAATGCCTTAGAGAAAATTCGTGTTCCTTTGTATTGTGTTGCAAGTATAATAAAAGGTTGGGATTTGTTTCCTATAAACACTCGTGAGTTTTACTGTTTTAGTGTTGTTGAAATATGTTAAGTCTATAAGACTTGTGAACGTTGGTAAGACTGAAGTTAGGTTGTGGTGCGTGACTGTCGTGCAGTGGTGCCGAAGAAAAAAATCGACCCTGTATTAGCTAGTATCAGAGCAAAGGTTATGACGATGGTGACGAACGCTGAACTGAACAAAAAAATGACACGAATTGAGGCGCTGGTTGCCTTGACTGATGAACAGGCCAGTGATCCAAATCTGGTGGATATAATCACCTAGAATTATAATTTGCAGACAGAACTTGAAGGATTTCATCATGACCATTATAAACGTATTTCTGAGGTCACAGGGGAAGTGGTAAACTTTCGTGAGGCTGTGAATTTTTAGATGCATGCAGAAATTGTGGTGCTGTGGTGTGCTGTGGATGCTTCTGGGAAGAAACGTGATGATTATTACAAGTTGAAAATTCCAGAACCTAAGTCTTTTGTTGGTGCTAGAAGTTCCAAGGAATTGGAGAATTTCCTTTGGGACATGGAGCAGTATTTCTCAACTTCCCAAATTTTTGAAAATGACAAGTTAAACATCACTACGATGTACTTGACGGGTGATGCGAAAATTTGGTGCAGAACCAGAACTGCAAAAGATAAGAGTGCTGGCAGGCCTAAGATTGATACTTGGTCAAAGTTGAAAAAGTAAATGAAGGACCATTTCCTTCCTAGCAATGCCTCATGGATTGCTAGAGACCGATTGAAAAGCCTGAGGCAAAACAGATCTGTTCGTGATTACATTAAAGAATTCACTTCTTTGATGTTGGATATTCAAAATATGTCGGATGAGGATAAGTGGCACAATTTCATTTCGGGGATGCAAGGATGGGAACAAAATGAGTTGTGTAGGCAGAATGTGAAAGACTTGCCTAGCACAATTGTTGTCGCTAATTCGTTGGTGTATTTTTGCTAAACTCTTCCCAATTCTGAAATTTCTACTACTTCTAAGTCTAAGAAAAAGGAAGAGAAGAAAGGGGAAAGGCGGAAGGGAGGACGAAAAGATTATACAGACAAGGGAAAGGCTGTTGCAAATGCTGGAAACAACAAAAACAAGGCAAAGGATGACAATACAAAGGGCTGTTGGACTTGTGGTGGATTGCATCTGTCCAAGAGTTGTCCTAATCGTGAAAGACTGAATGCTATTCTTGCTGGAAATATGAATTGAGATGAGGAAGGAGAGGGAGTCGTGGCTGCCTTGGCAAATCCTTTGGGTTTTTCCTTTAATCAATTGTCTTTGATAAATGTTGTTGGTGAGTTTTCAAAGGCTTCTAATCCTCATGTTGCCTTGATTCATATCAAAATGAAAGTTGATGGCAAGCGTATAGTGGCAATGGTGGATACCGGGGACACTCACACATTTGTGGATGTCAAAGTTGCTTCAAAATACAAACTAAAGTTGAAGAATTGTCTGTCTTATGTCCAAACTATTAATAGGAAGGCTAAGTCAATTGTGGGGATGGCTTACAATGTGTCGCTGGTTACGGGGAGTTGGGCTGGAAAGCACAACTTGATGGTTATACCGCTGGGAGATTTCGAAGTTATACTTGGAATAGATTTCTTGAAGAAATATCGCTTTGTTCCATTCCCTCATTTGGATGGAGTGATGGTGATGGATGATGCAAACTCAAGTTTCATAAGGGTTGTTCATCCTTATGACGAGGCTGGAAAGTTAAAGAAGTACAAGACTCTGATGTTGTCCGCTATTGCTGTTGATAAAGGCGTAAGGAAGGGCGAAGAAACATTCCTTGCCGCCTTGGTTGAGATTAAACCGGATGTGAAAGTTGAAGTGCCGGATTGTATAGCAATTTTGCTGAAACAATTTGCTGATGTTCTCGCGCCCGAGTTGCCAAAGATGCTTCCTCCAAGGAGGGATATTGATCACAAAATTGAGTTGCTACCGGGATTAACTGCTCCTGCCCAAGCTCCTTATCGTATGGCTCCTAAGGAGTTGGCTGAACTACATAAACAATTGAATGAGTTGCTGGATGCCAGACTGATTCAACCTTCTAAAGCTCCCTATGGTGCACCTGTTTTATTTCAGAAAAAGCAGGATGGGTCGCTAAGGATGTGCGTGGACTACAGGGCTTTGAACAAGGTGACGATGAAGAATAAATATCCAGTTCCGTTGGTGCAGGATCTTATTGATAGGCTAAGCAAGGCATGCTGGTTCACTAAGTTAGATCTTAGGGAAGGCTATTGGCAGGTTAGGATAGTGGAGGGTGATGAGCCTAAGACTACATGCGTGACTAGGTATGGGTCATATGAGTTTCTTGTAATGGCGTTTGGGCTCACTAATTCCCCAGCTACTTTCTGTAATATAATGAATGATGTACTGTTTGAGTATCTTGATGACTTCGTTGTTGTTTACTTAATAGACATCGTTATTTATAGTCGGTCGCTGGATGAACATGTTAAACATTTGAGTGTGGTGCTGTCTCGTTTGAGGGAGTACCAACTCCATGTTAAGATGGAGAAGTGTGAGTTTGCTCAAAAAGAAATCAAGTTTCTTGGGCATTTTCTGAGTCAAAATCACGTGCGGATGGACCCAAGAAAGGTGCAGGCTATTGTTGATTGGCAGGCGCCAAGTTGCGTCAAAGGCTTGAGATCTTGTAACACCCCAAAAAATCTAAGCTAGCATTTGCACATCATTCGACCATTTCGTGATAAAAAAGATTAGTCTCTAATTCGTGCTCCCTAAACTTGAATTTTTGCGACATTTGGGAAGTTGCTTGCCTTAAAGTAAGACGGTATTTTATGAAATTGTATTGGGGTATTTACGTAAACTACTACAACTATATTTATCTCCAAAATAAATTAAATACATGAGATATTAAAAGATTGGGGCAGCCAACTTTAACTTTTTGGGCAGCCACCTTTTCAATTGTTATATATATCCATGTTTGTGTGCAAAATATTACACCTCCTCTCAAATTTTGGTTCCTTAAGGCTAAGGAAACCCCCTGAGATCTCTCTCAGTATTATTCCCTCACAAAATTTCCTAGAACAACTTGGTTTTTCAGCTAGAACATAAGACAAGCCCTCTCTTGTGGTAAGTTTGCAAAACTTGTATTTAGAACCTTGTGGTTGTTAGTAATATTATCAAATCTTGTGGTGTATATATCTGTTTTGCTTGATTAAATATGTTTTGTAAAGCCAACACATAGATATACAAATCTTATGTTTATGTCAAAATCTGGTTATGCTGTTAAAGGTTCGAAAAAGGGAAGGCAATAGAGGGGAGGTTCTGCCAGTTTTTCTGA
Organism: Jaltomata sinuosa; assembly: GCA_003996215.1. Lineage (NCBI taxonomy): Eukaryota > Viridiplantae > Streptophyta > Magnoliopsida > Solanales > Solanaceae > Jaltomata > Jaltomata sinuosa. The sequence goes on from QJPP01003490.1 coordinate 105,043, forward strand.
TTTAGAAACCATCTATGTACATCTGTTAGTATTTTGAGCACATATTTTTGTACGAAATAGATTTTGTTATTTTTTTTGACTCCTTGCGACCCTAAGACATGTACCTACAACTTTTGTTAAGACTACAAAGCTTTTTTTTACCGCTTACTTATTCGAAACGGAGTCACAACACAAGGAAGTTAGGCTGTCCAAATTTACTAATTTGGAGATTTTGTGTGATTTGCACAAACTAGGCTAACTTTTGATATATATATTGTTCATTTTCATCTTCTGAAATTGATGAATATTAAATGGATATTTTATTGTGTATTCAAGGTGTTTATACTCTTGTACAGGCTAAAGGAAATTGTTTGAGGAAGTTAACGCACTTGTTGGTCTACGATTTAAACTCGTCAAGTTGTGGTAGCACTATTTACGTGCTAAGAAGCCAGGGTTTGTGTATAAACTTGAACTTGATCATTTCTTGCAGGAGTATTTTGATTATTTTCTTGAAAATTTCATTTTCTTTCTCATGACCTTATATCAACATATTGGTATTTTGAATTATTGTGAGATATTCGTTAAGTCGCCCACTTATACGGATTGCTCGATCATTTTGCATTCTTGTTGGGACATTGTCCTTCTTGTGGCAGTGACTATGTCTCTGTATTGTCATGCCTCTTGATTCGGATCTTTGGCCATCTTGACTCTGGATTTGTAGTTCGTCTTAATTATGGAAAATAATCCATTTAAGTACGAACTAGAAAGCCATTTTTAATATGGTTCTTGATTCTCTTGATTATTGGGTCTCGGCACTACTTGATATAGGGCTTTACCCCTTCTTGATATTGGATTATGCTTTATGTGACAGCATGACGTACATATTGGGCGAAATTTGTTATTTGACATCTCGTGAGATAATTCTATGAACTGCCATGACACTTGAGCTATGAATGTCGATTTTGATACTTGTAATATACTTGTTTACTTGTTTTTAATGTATATGTTATATTGAGCTGCCAATAATTTATAAGGGAATTGGAGAAGTCTATGACTCCAAGCCCAAGCTTTATAAACCACTAAGTCTTGTGCTTAGCGATTGGAGCTTTTAGAAGATCACATTTGCATATAGGCATCTATGTTTTATAGTAATTTTGGGATTTGTACATGATCCATATGTTGCACTTATATATGTAAATTTTGGAGGCTTATTTTATCATAGTACTGTAAATTGTAAACTTAAATTCGGTATCGCGTTGTCTATTTTGAGGTGTGTAAACTCAGGTCAAATAATGTATTAAAGTTACATTTTGGTTTGTAATTTGTGAAATGGAAGAAACTAGTGTTTTCTTTAGTATTTGAAAGTTCAAAGATGATGTACAGAATGATCCCGCAATTGTGTTTGAATGGAAAAAAAATGAATTTCCATAAGGTACATGCCTGATTATTTTTGAAAGGTCTGCCATCGTGAATTGAAACTCCTATATGGTCTTTCCTTGAAATTAAATGAATTATTAGAGTCAAAATATTTTGCCTTTAACTCTTTTAGAACGGGCCTAATTCTGACATATAAATAAATATGATTATTATGTTTTAAATGGAGTCCCTTTTAAATGCTATAGGTATATATTTGTTGTTGTTTCAAAAGTGGCATCTTCCCAATAGGGTCGCTACAAGTGTTGGTATCAGAGCCTTAGGTTTGTGGTTCTAGGATTTCTGTTTGTGACCTATTAGTACATTTTATCTTTTTAGCACTTCTTAGATAATACTCTTTCTTGCATACCTGGATAATATACTTTGTTTAGTGTATTGTGCATATGCATCATGTACATGTACCTAATTCAATGTGATCTTCCCTTTTGAAGGAATTAAGTTATGGCCTCTTCTTCTAATAGACCTATGAAAGTTGCTCGTGAGGGTTCAGGTAACTCTATTTCCCAACCTAACTTACTATAAGGGGTTGGAGAGCATCATGTTGATCATAATTACCCTCGTACCAGTGTTTTTGAAGTTGGAAACAATCAAGATGCGAGAGTTGAGACACATCCTCATATGGATCATAGTGCTCCTATTATGAACCCTCATTTTCAACATATGGCTGATTTCTTTCATCACTTGGCTGGAAAAATACATGACCCCAATGAAACAAACTATGATAAAATGAGAAAAATGGGTGGAGTTGAGTTCGAAGGCAGTGTTGATCCTACTGATGCTGAACAATGGCTTGAACGTATAGAGAGGGTATTTGAGAAACTAGAGTGTTCGGATGCTGCCAAATTTAAGTATGCTATCTCACTGTTACAAAAAGATGCTTACGACTTGTGGGTGAGTGTACTAAATGCCAAAGCAAAACCTTCGGTGCTTACTTGGGATGATTTTGTTAAAGAATTCAGAACAAAGTATGTACCACCTGCTTATTGTGATGCAAAGAAAAAAGAGTTTTTGAAGTTAAGGCAATGGGGCATGTCTATTGCTGAGTATCATCAAAAGTTTCTCAGGCTATCTCGCTATGCTGGAGGTATTATTAATGAAGAGAAAGATAAGTGCAGGCGCTTTGAAGATGGTTTGAATAATTCCATCCGTAAGAATGTGGCGATCCTACAACATGAGAAAGAGGCGAGTAGAAATGAAAACAAATTCAAAAGGCCTAAATCAGATTACGAAGGTCCATCCAAAAGAGGTAGGTTTGATAATTTCAGGGCTGGTAGTGCAAACAGGTCAGATCAACATAAGCAGAACAAATTATATTTTTCTACAACTAGCACTCCAAATTATTACCAAGGCAAGACTTGTGTACCCACCTGTGCACAATGTGGGAAGAATCACTATGGTACTTGTAGGAGGGTTTCTGGTGCATGTTTTAATTGTGGGGCCTTTGATCATAAGGTTAAGGATTGTCAAAATCCTAACCCTGCTCCTTCTTTGCAGACTGAAGGTTCAGTTCGAAAACCTACTATTAATCCTCCTCAAGGCAATAGAGGTGCAAGATCTATAAATACACAAGCAGCGAGTCCAAGTGGAGCTAATCAAGCTAGTGGGTCAAGAGAAATTACACGAGCTTATGCCATGAGACATAGGGATGAACAAGATGGACCAGATGTGGTTGTCAGTAAATTTCACTTATTTGGCTTATGTGTGATTATATTATTTGATCCTGGTTCTACACACTCCTATATTTGATAATCACTTGTTTTTCATGAAAATGTGAAATCTGTGAGACTTAGCTATGATGTGCTTGTCGAAAGTCCATTAGGTCATCAGGTTGTTTGTAATAGGATTTATCGAGATTGCCCCTTTATGATTCAAAATCTAGTTTTCCCTGCTGATTTTGTTGTAATGCCTTTCCAAGACTTTGATGTTATTGTTGGGATGGATTGGATCTATAAATACCACGCAATATTAGATTGTAGGTCAAAGCATGTGACTTTTAAAGATCCTACATTTTCACACATCATTGTTCAAGGTGAGATATCACTAACATCTAATATTATTTCGGTGGTCTTTGCAAGAAAGATGATTCGTCAAGGCTGTGATGGCTATCTTGCTCATATAGTTGATACACATTTGGAGAGTCCTACCCTCAAGGAAATACCTACAGTGTGTAATTTTCCTGATATCTTCCTTGAAAATCTTCCTAGGTTTCCTCCTAAAAGAGAAGTTTAATTTTTGATAGAGCTTGTTCTCGGAACTACTCCTATTTCTATAACTCCCTATAGAATGGCTCCAGTAAAATTGAGGGAGTTAAAAGCTCAATTGCAGGAACTTCTTGAGAAGGGTTTCATTCGTCCTAGTGTTTCTCCTTGGGGAGCACCTGTTTTATTTGTAAAAAGAAAGATGGCACCCTTAGGCTTTGCATTTATTATAGGCAATTGAACAAGATAACAATCAAGAACATATATCCACTGCCTAGGATTGATGATTTATTTGACCAGCTGAAGGGTGCTAAATTATTTTCAAAAATTGATTTGAGGTCTAGGTATTACCAACTGCGGGTAAGAGATCAAGATGTTCCAAAAATTGCCTATATAACTCGATACGGTCATTATGAATTTTTGGTGATGCCATTCGGGTTAGCGAATTCTCCTGCGGTGTTCACAAATCTAATGAATCGAGTATTTAAGCCCTATTTTGATCAATTTGTGATTGTTTTTATAGATGGGAAATGGAAGAAACTAGTGTTTTCTTTAGTATTTGGAAGTTCAAAGATGATGTACAGAATGATCCCGCAGTTGTGTTTGAAAAGAAAAAAAAATGAATTTCCATAAGGTACATGCCTGATTATTTTTGAAACGTCTGCCATCGTGAATTGAAACTCCTATATGGTCTTTAGTGTGAATTATATGAATTAGTAAATATATTATTCCTTTAACTCTTTTCGAACGGGCCTAATTCTGCCATATAAATAAATATGATTAATATGTTTTAAATGGAGTCCATTTTAAATGCTATAGGTATATATTTGTTTTGTTTCAAAAGTGGCATCCTCCCAAGAGGGTCTCTACAAGTGGTTGTATCAGAGCCTTAGGTTTGTGGTTCTAGGACTTCTGGTTGTGACCTATTAGTACATTTTATCTTTTTAGGACTTCTTAGATAATACTCTATCTTGCATACCTAGATAATATACTTTGTTTAGTGTATTCTGCATATGCAACATGTACATGTCCCTAATGCAATGTGATCTTCCCTTTTAAATGAATTAAGTTATAGCTTCTTCTTCTAATAGACGTATGGAAGCTGCTCGTGAGGGTTCGGGTAACTCTATTTCCCAACCTAACTTACTAGAAGAGATTGGAGAGCATCATGCTGATCATAGTTACCCTCGTACCAGTGGTTCTAAAGTTGAAAACAATCAGGATGCGAGAGTTGAGCCACATCCTCATATGGATCATAGTGCTCCTGTTATGAACCCTCATTTTCAACAGATGGCTGATTTCTTTCATCACTTGGCTGGAAAAATGCATGACCCCAATGAAACGAACTATGATAAAATGAGAAAAATGGGTGGAGTTGAGTTCGAAGGCAGTGTTGATCCTACTGATGCTAAACAATGGCTTGATCGTATGGAGAGGATATTTGAGAAACTAGAGTGTTTGAATGCTGCCAAATTTAAGTATGCTATCTCGCTGTTACAAAAAAATGCTTATGACTGGTGGGTAAGTGTACCAAATGACAAAGCAAAACCTCTGGTGCTTACTTGGGATGATTTTGTTAAGGAATTTAGAACAAAGTATGTACCACCTACTTATTGTGATGCAAAGAAAAAGGAGTTTTTGAACATAAGGCAATAGGGCATGTCTATTGCTGAGTATCAACAAAAGTTTCTCAGGCTATCTCGATATGCTGGAAGTATTATTAATGAAGAGAAATATAAGTGCAGGCTCTTTGAAGATGATTTGAATAATTTCATCCGTAAGAATGTGGCGATCCTACAACATGAGAAATTTTACAAACTAGTTTTAGCTGCCCTTATTTGGGAAGGAGTTGATAAGGAAGAAGCGAGTAGAAATGAAAACAAATTCAAAAGGCCTAAATCAGATTATGAAGGTCCATCCAAAAGAGGTAGGTTTGATAATTTCAGGGCTGGTAGTGCTAACAGATCAGTTCAACATAAGCAGAACATATTAGATTTTTCTATAGCTAGAACTCCAAATTATGGCCAAGGCAAGACTCGTGTACCCACTTATGCACAATGTGAAAAGAATCACTATGGTACTTGTAGGAGGGCTTCTGTGCATGTTTTAATTGTGGGGCCTTTGATCATAAGGTTAAGGATTGTCCAAATCCTAACCCTGCTCCTTCTTTGCATACTAAAGACTCAGTTCATAAACCTACTATTAATCCTCCTCAAGGCAATAGAGGTGCAAAATCTAGAAATACACAAGCAGCGGGTCCAAGTTGAAATAATCAACCTAGTGGGTCAAGAGCAACTGCACGATCTTATTCCATGAGAAAGAGGGATGAACAAGATGGACCAGATATGGTTGTCAGTAAATTTCACTTATTTGGCTTATGTGTGATTACATTATTTGATCCTGGTTCTAAATACTCCTATATTTGCTCATCACTTGTTTTTCTTGAAAATGTGAAATCTGTGATACTTAGCTATGATGTGCTTGTCGAAAGTCCTTTGGGTCATCAGGTTGTTTGTAATCAGATTTATCGAGATTGCCCCTTAATGATTCAAAATCTAGTCTTCCCTGCTGATTTGGTTGAAATGCCTTTCAAAGACTTTGATGTTAATGTTGGGATGGATTGGCTCTATAAATACCACACAGTATTGACATGAAAGATCCTACATTTTCACACATCATTGTTCAAGGTGAGATATCACTAATATCTAATATTATTTCGGTGGTCTTTGCAAGAAAGATGATTCGTCAAGGCTGTGATGGCTATCTTGCTCATATAGTTGATACACATTTGGAGAGTCCTACCCTCAAGGAAATACATACAGTGTGTAATTTTCCTGATATCTTCCTTGAAAATCTTCCTAGGTTGCCTCCTAAAAGAGAAGTTGAATTTTTGATAGAGCTTGTTCCCGGAACTACTCCTATTTCTATAACTCCCTATAGAGTGGATCCAGCAAAATTGAGGGAGTTGAAAGTTCAATTGAAGGAACTTCTTGAGAAGGGTTTCATTTGTCCTAGTGTTTCTCCTTGGGGAGCACCTGTCTTATTTGTAAAGAAGAAAGATGGCACCCTTAGGCTTTGCATTGATTATAGGAAATTGAACAAGATAACAATCAAGAACATATATCCACAGCCCAAGATTGATGATTTATTTGACCAACTGAAGGGTGCTAAATTATTTTCAAAAATTAATTTGAGGTCTGGGTATTACCAACTGCGGGTAAGAGATCAAGATGTTCCCAAAATTTCCTTTAGAACTCGATATGATCATTATGAATTTTTGGTGATGCCATTGGGGTTAACGAATGCTCCTGCGGTGTTCACGGATCTAATAAATCGAGTATTTAAGCCCCATCTTGATCAATTTGTGATTGTCTTTATATATTATATTCTAAGAATAGTGAAGATCATGATAAACACCTCCACATTGTTTTGGAACTTTTAAAGGAGAAAGAGCTTTATGCTAAGCTTTCTAAATGTGAATTTTGGCTTAGTTAAGTGGCTTTTCTAGGACATGTTGTGTCAGCTGAAGGTGTGAAGGTGGATCCTAGTAAGATTCAAGTTATTGTTGAATGGAATCCACCTAAAAGTCCCACAAAAGTAAGAAGTTTATTAGGCTTAGCGGGATACTATAGAAGGTTTGTGAAAGACTTCTCCACTCTAGCTTCTCCTTTGACTAATCTTTTGAATAAAGAAGTCAAGTTTACTTGGGATGACAAATGCCAAGAGAGATTTGAAACTCTCAAATCCTTGTTGACACAAGCTCCTATACTTACTCAACCAACTGAAGGGAAAGAGTATGTGATATACAGTGATGCTTCTCATTGTGGTCTCGGTTGTGTTCTCATGCAAGAAGGAAAAGTTATTTCTTATGCCTCTCAAAAATTGAAGAGACATGAATTGACTTATCCTACTCATGATCTTGAACCTGCTTCTATTGTGTTTGCCTTGAAAATTTTGAGGCATTAATTATACGGAGAAAAGTGTAATATATTTACTGATCAAAAGAGTTTAATGTACTTGAGTACACAAAAAGAGCTGAACTTGAGACAACGGAGATGGATTGAACTCATTAAAGATTATGACTGCATAATTGACTATCATCCGGGAAAAGCCAATGTGGTTGCAGATGCCCTAAGTCGTAAATCCCTTGCAAGTTTATCTTTAAGCCCCTTACCCTTCCTGTTTGAGTTAAGAGCCATGAATTCTTGTCTTGCACTTAATTCGTATGGTTCGTTTGTTGCTAATATGAAAATCAAGCCAATAATACTTGAACAGGTGAAAGAAGCACAAAAATTAGATGAGAAGCTTGCAAGATTGATCAAAGAAGTTCAAAATAGGGAAAAATATGATTTTACATTGAGAGAGGATGGTGTCCCATTTTATCAGAATCGGTTATGTGTTCCTAATGATGAAAATTTGAACAGAGAAATTTTGAAAGAAGCACATACTTCACCATATACAATACATCCTGGAGGCACGAAAGTGTACCAAACAATCAAAGAACACTATTGGTGGAATGGTATGAAGAAAGACATTGCGGAGTTTATTTCAAAATGTTTGATTTGTCAACAAATAAAGGCTGAACATCAAGTCCCAGTTGGTTTGCTACAACCCTTGTCGATACCAGAATGGAAATGGGAGAGGATAACTATGGACTTTGTTTCTGGATTACCTCGCACTCAAAGAAATCATGATGCAATTTGGGTTATAGTGGATAGGCCAACAAAGAGTGAGCACTTCTTGGCAATCAGGGTAGATTATTCACTTGAGAGTTTAGCAGAATTGTACATTAATGTGATTGTGAGACTACATGGCATTCCCGCTTCTATTGTATCTGACCGAGACCCGAAGCTTACATCTTGATTCTTGACAAGCTTGCAAGAAGCATTGGGCACTAGGTTGAACTTTAGTACTTATTTCCATCCCTAGACAGACTCCCAGTCTGAAAGGGTAATACAAGTTTTGGAAGCTATGCTTCGAGCCTCCATTATTGAGTTTGAATGTAGTTAGGACAAACACTTGGCTTTGATAGAATTTGCTTACAATAATAGCTACCAATCAATTTTCGGCATGCCTCCTTATGAAGCTCTATATGGAAGGAAATGTCAGACTCCTCTTTGTTGGAGTGAAGTTGGTGAGAAAAAGCTTATTGGTCCTGATATTGTGAAACAAACGGAAGATAAGGTAAGAATAATAAAGGATCGTCTAAAAATTGCTTCAGACAGACAAAAGTCTTATGCTGATCTAAAGAGGCGTGAAATTGAGCACCAAGTTGGTGATAAGGTAGTTTTAAAGGTTTCTCCATGGAAGAAGTTTATGAGGTTTGGCCAAAAAGGAAAACTTATCCCTCTATTTATTGGACCATATGATGTACTTGAGAAAGTTGGCCCAGTTTCTTATAAATTAGGTTTGCCACTTGAATTGGACAAGATCCACAACGTCTTCCATGTTTCTATGATTAGAAGATATCGCTCAGATCTGTCTCATGTTCTCCCTATTGAATCCATCGAGGATAATCCTCACTTGACATATGAAGAAGAACCTATCCAGATCTTGGCGTGCGAAGTAAAGAAACTTAAAAATAAGAGAATTCCCTTACAAAAGGTACTTTGGAGAAATCATGCTGGTAAAGAAGCCACATGGGAGCGAGAGGCGAACATGCGAACTCAATATCCGCATTTGTTTCAGGACTAGAATCAGGTAAATTTTGGGGTGAAATTTCTTTAAGGGGGAGAGAGTTGTAACACCCCAAGATATCTAAGATAGCATTTGCACATCATTCGACCATTTCGTGATAAAAAAGATTAGTCTCTAATTTGTGCTCCCTAAACTTGAATTTTTGCGACATTTGGGAAGTTGCTTGCCTTAAAGTAAGATGGTATTTTAGAAAATTGTATTGGGGTATTTATGTAAACTACTACAACTATATTTATCTCTAAAAAAATTAAATACATGAGATATTTAAAGATTGGGGCAGCCAACTTTAACTTTTTGGGCAGCCACCTTTTCAATTGTTATATATATCCATGTTTGTGTGTAAAATATTACACCTTCTCTCAAATTTCGGTTCCTTAAGGAAAAGGAAACACCCTGAGCTCTCTCTCAATCTTATTCCCTCACAAAATTGCCTAGAACAACTTGTTCTTTCAGCTAGAACATAAGACAATCCCTCTCTTGTGGTAAGTGTGCAAAACTTGTATTTAGAACCTTGTGGCTGTTAGTAATATTATCATATCTTGTTGTGTAGAGATCTGTTTTGATTGATCAAATATGTTTTGGAAATCCAACACATATATATAAAACTCTTATAATTATTTCAAAAGGTGGTTTTGCTGTTAAAGGTTCGAAAAAGGGAACACAATAGAGGGGAGGTTCTGCCCACTTTTTCTGATTTAGAAACCATCTATATACAGCTGTTAGTATTTTGAGAATATATTTTCGTAAGAAATATATTTTGTTATGTTTTTTGACTCATTGAGACCCTAAGACATGTACCTACAACTTTTGTGAATACTACAAAGCTTGATTTTACCGCTTACCTATTTGAAACTGAGTCACAACACAAGGCAGTTAGGCTGTCCAGATTTACTGTTTTGGAGATTTTGTGTGATTTGCACAAACTAGGCTAACTTTTGATATCTATATTGTTCATTTTCACCTTCTGAAATTGCTGAATATTAAATGGATATTTTATTGTGTATTCAAGGTGTTTATACTCTTGTACAGGCTAAAGGAAATTGTTTGAGGAAGTTGACGCACTTGTTGGTCTACGATTTAAACTCGTCAAGTTGTTGTAGGACTATTTACGTGCTAAGAAGACAAGGTTTGTGTATAAACTTGAACTTGTACTATCATTGCTTGCTGGAGTATTTTGATTATTGTCTTGAAACTTTCATTTTCTTTCTCATGACCTTATATCAACATATTGGTATTTTGAATTATTGTGAGATATTCGTTAATTCAGCCACTTGTACGGATTGCTCGATCATTCTGCATTCTTGTTGGGACATTGTCCTTCTTGTGGTAGTGACTATGTCTCTGTATTGGCATGCCTCTTGATTCGGATCTTTGGCCATCTTGACTCTGGATTTGTAGTTCGTCTTTATTATGGAAAACAATCAATTTAAGTACGAACTAGAAAGCCATTTTAATATGGTTCTTGATTCTCTTGATTATTGGGTCTTGGCCCTACTTGATACAGGGCTTCACCCCTTCTTGATATTGGATTATACTTTGTGTGACAGCATGACGTACATATTGGGTGAAATTTGTTATTTGACATCTCGTGAGATAGTTCTATGAACTGCCAAGACACTTGAGCTTTGAATGTCGATAATGATACTTGTAAGATACTTGTTTACTAGTTTTTAATTTATATGTTATATTGAGCTGCCAATAATTTAGAATGAAATTGGAGAAGTCTATGACTCCAAGCCCAAGCATTATACACCACTAAGTCTTGTGCTTAGCGATAGTTATTTTCTAATGTAGGTGACGCTCGGGGGAATAATTGAAGAGGGCCACTTGAAGTAGACTTTTTGAAGCTTTTAGAAGATCACATTTGCATATAGGCATCTATATTTTGTAGTAATTTTGGGATTTGTACATGATCCATATGTTGCACTTATATATATAAGTTTAAGAGGCTTATTTTATCATAGTACTGTAAATTATAAACTTAAATTTGGTATCGCGTTGGCTGTTTTGAGGTGTGTAAACTCAGGTCTTATAATGTATTAAAGTTACATTTTGGTTTATAATTTGTGAAATGGACGAAACTAGTGTTTTCTTTAGTATTTGCAAGTTCAAAGATGATGTACAGAATGATCCCGCAGTTGTGTTTGAACGGAAAAAAATAAATTTCCATAAGGTACATGCCTGGTTATTTTTGAAAGGTCTGCCATCTTGAATTGAAACTCCTATATGGTCTTTACTTGGAATTATATGAATTATTAGATGTCAAAATATTATGCCTTTAACTCTTATCGAATGGGCCTAGTTCCGCCATATAAATAAATATGATTAATATATTTTAAATGGAGTCCCTTTTAAATGCTATAGGTATATATTTGTTTTTGTTTCAAAAGTTACATCCTCCCAAGAGGGTCTCTACAGATCTTTTCTTGGTTTGGCTAACTATTACAGAAAATTCATTGCAGGTTATTCAAAGAAGGCTGCTGCCTTGACATATTTTCTAAAGAAGTATGTCAAATGGGGGTGGTCGGGAAGATGTGAAGCTGCGTTCCAAGCATTAAAAGGGGCTATTGCTTCAGAACTTATACTAAGGCTGCCAGACTTTGAGTTGCCATTTGAAGTACATATTGATGCTCCCGACAAGGCTGTTAGAGGTGTGTTGGTGCAAGAAGGTCATCGGTGGCCTTTGAAAGTAGGAAATTGAATGATGCGGATAAGAAGTATTCCACTAATGAGAAGGACATGGTTGCTGTTTTACATTGCTTGCAGATTTGGCAGGTGTATTTGCTTGGTACACGCTTTGTGGTGCGGACGGATAATACAACCAATACATTTTTCAAAACGCAGAAAAAGTTGAGTCCAAAGCAGGAAAGGTGGCAGGAGTTCTTGGCTGAATATGACTTCGTGTGGGAGAATAAGCAGGGAAAGCATAATCAAGTGGCAGATGCCTTAATTCGCAAAGAGGTATTTGCTGCCGTATATTCAATTTCGAAACTTGAGACTAATTTTCTTGATAGGATCAGATTTTGTGCACTAAATGACTCACTCTATGTTAAGTGGATGGGTCAAGTTCAAGAGGGTACGTTGAGGGGATATTGGATCGAGGACGATCTGCCCCATTTTAAAGGTGGGAGGATCATAGTACCTAATGGTGGTGGGCTGCATAGAGACTTAATGAAGGAGGCACATGACACTACCTGGGCTGGATATCCGGGTGTTGAGAGGATGTTGGCTCTATTGTCGCATGTTTATTTCTTGCCTAAGATGGAAAACGACATTGAAGCTTATGTTATGACTTGTCATATCTGCCAAATGGACAAGACTGAATGTAAGAAAGAGGCAGGGTTGTTGCAACCTTTACCTATTCCAGAACGGCTGTGGTTATCTATTTCTATGGATTGTATTTCACGTTTTTCAAAGGTTAATGGCATGGCATCTATTATGGTAACGGTGGATAGATTCTCAAAATATTCAATCTTCATTGATTCACCAGTCATGTGCTCATCTGAGGTGGTTGCTGACTTGTTTTATAAGCACGTGGTGAAGTTCTTTGGCGTGCTGGGTGATATTGTGAGTGATAGAGACACAAGTTTCATGGGGAAGATTTTGGACAACATTGTTCAATATGATAGGGACAGCTCTAAACTTTTCTACTGCAAATCATCCGCAAATCGACGTTCAAACAGAAAGAATAAATCATTTGCTTGAAGAATATTTGAGACATTATGTAACTGCAATGATATCTATTGGTGATTTGGAGACTTGGGGTGATTTGATGATACTTGACATGTTAGATTTTGATGTGATACTGGGCATAGACTAGTCATCCCCTCATTGTGTGTTTTAGGATTGTTATGCGAAGACCGTTACAATAGCCATGCCCGGTGTATCCCCGATTGTATGGCAGGGTTCTGTTAGCCATGCATCATCTTGGATCATCTCTTGCCTTTGAGCAAGGAAGTTGATTTACCATGGGTTTTTAGATTATCTAGCATATGTCCGAGATGCTAGCACCACCCATCATCTCCTGAGTCCGTTCCTGTGGTTAGAGACTTCCTAGATGTGTTCCCTACCGACCTGCCAAGCCTTCCACCTTAGATAGAATGTTGATTTTTCCATTGAGTTAGAACAGGGAACCAGGCCCATTTTTATTCCTCCCTATCGTATGGCTCCTGCTGAGTTGAGAGAGCTTAAGGAGCAGCTGTAGGATTTGTTAGCTAAGGGGTTAATTAGACCGAGTGTGTCTCGTTGTGGTGCTCTTGTTCTTTTCGTGAAGAAGAAGGATGGGTCGATGCAGATGTGTATTGATTACCGGTAGTTAAATAAGGTGGCAGTTAAGAATAGGTATCCGATGCCAAGCACTGAAGACTTATTTGATAAGCTTCAGGGTTCAACCATGTTTTTGAAAATTTATTTGAGGTCCGGTTACCACTAGTTGAGGATTAGGGAAGAGGACATCCTTAAGACGTCATTCAGGACACGTTATGGCCACTATGAGTTCCTAGTGATGTCTTTTGGGTTGACCAATGCCCCCGCAACCTTTCTGGATTTGATGCATAGGGTGCTTAACCCATACTTGGATATGTTCGTGATAGTCTTCATTGATGACATTCTGATATACTCGAGAAGTAGGGGAGAGGATGAGCAGCACTTGAGGACTATACTTCAGACTTTGAGAGATAATCGGCTTTATGCCAAGTTCTCAAAGTGAGTTTTGGCTTGAGTCAATTGCATTCCTAGGACACGTGGTGTCTATGTATGGGATTAGAGTTGATTCAGGTAATATTTATGTGGTTCATGATTGGTCTAAACCTACTACTTCTACCAAGGTTCGCAGCTTTGTTGGTTTAGCCGGGTACTACAGGAGGTTCGTTCAGTGATTTTCTTTCGTAGCATCACCCTTGACTATGCTGACTAGGAAGGATGTTCCATTCCAGTGGTCAGATCAGTGCGAGGATAGCTTTCAGAGGCTTAAGGCCTTATTGACTTCAGCTTCAGTTTTGACTTTGCTAGTCGAGGGTCATAGTTTCACCGTGTATTGTGATGCTTCCGGAGTTGGTCTTGGTTGTGTGTTGATGAAGCAAGGCTGAGTGATAGCATATGCATCGAGGCAGCTGAAGGTTCACGAGTGCAACTACCCCACTCATGACTTAGAGTTTGCGAAAGTAGTCTTTGCGCTCAAGATCTGGAGGAACAACTTACATGGAATCCATTGTGAGATATTCACTGACCACCATAGTCTTCAGTACATTACGAGTCAGAAAAATCAAAACTCGAGGCAGAGGAGATGGATTGAGCTACTAAAGGACTATGATTTCACTACACTATACCATCCGGGCAAGGCAAACATGGTAGCGGATTCCTTGAGTCGGAAGGCAGTGAGTATGGGCAGCCTAGCTTCACTTTCAGTTTCAGAGACACCCAACCCTTGGCTAACTAATTGGTAAGGCTTGACTTGTCGGATCCTAGCAGAGTTCTTGGCAGTGTTGAACTCCATTCTACTCTAGTTGATCAGATTCAGAGCCAAAAGTTTGAGAATCAGAGTTTGTATGACCTTCGTGATCAGGTAGTTTGGGGTGAGGCCAGCTGGGCTACTTTGGGTTTTGATGGTATTATGATGTTTGATAGTCGCCTTTGTGTTCTCAGGGTTGGAGATTTGATTCAGTTGATACTCTTTGATGCACATTGTTCTAGATACTCCATTCATCCTGGCACGGCGAAGATGTATATATATTTGAGATAACTTTATTAGTGGTGCGGTATGAAGTAGGACGTGGCAGAGTTTGTATTTCAGTCCTTGAACTGTCAGCAGGTGAAGTTCAAGCACATGAGACTAGGTGGTTTGATATAGCGACTTTCCATTCCCGATTTGAAGTAGGAAGGTATTACTATGGATTTCATTGTTGGGTTTCCTCATACTTCTTGGAGTTTTGATTCCATTTGGCTGATTGTGGATCGACTGACTAAGTCAGCCCACTTTTTTCCGGTTCATACTTCCTACAGTCCTGAGAGGTTAGCTCAGATTTATATTCGTGAGGTTGTTCGGTTGCACGGGGTCTCAGCTTCCATTATTTTAGAATACGGCACTCAGTTCACATCTCAGTTCTGGAGAGCTATATAGAGGGACTTGGGTACAAAGGTTCAAATTAGTACTGCCTTGCATCCTCAGACATATGGCTAGTTCGAGAGGACTATTCAAGTCCTGAAGGATATGCTTCAGGCTTGTATACTTGGCTTTGGAGGTTCATGGGATCAGTTTATGCCTTTGGATGCATTTTCTTATAATACTATCTTTCATTCGAGCATCGGCATGGAACCTTTCAAGGCCTTGTATGGTAGGCATTGCAGATCGCTGATTGCTTGGTTTGATGGGTTAGAGTCCAGACCAAAGTGTATAGATTTCTTAGAGAATCCTTAGATCGATTCCGTTTGATTCAGGATAGACTCAGAGTAGCCCAGAGTAGGCAAAAGAGCTACGCTGATTGTAGAATTTATGCCTTGGAGTTCAGTGTTGGTGACTTGGTTTTCCTTCGAGTATCGCCCATGAAGGGCGTGGTGAGATTTGGTCGGTGGGTTAAGCTTAGCTCCAGGTTTATTAGGTCATTTGAGATTCTACAGAGGGTTGGTAGTGTTTCCTACATGGTAGCTTTGCCTACGATGTTTTAATCTGTCCACCCAGTTTTTCATATCTCGACGTTGCATCGGTATATGATAGATGAGTCTCATAAGCTGCATTGGGATTCAATTCAGTTAGATGAGAGTTTATCCATTGTTAAGGAGCCGATTGCTATTATGGCCAGAGATATTAGGAGATTGTGATCCAGGGAGATCCCAGTTGTGAGAGTTCAGTGGAGACACCATTCAGTCGAGGAGGCTACATGGGAGACCGAGAGTGAGTTGCGTGCTCAGTACCCGTAGTTGTTCGAGCCTTCAGGTACTCCCTTCTTATTGACTTTCAAGGACAAAAGTCTTTTTGGTAGTGGATGTTGTGATGACCCTTCCGGTCATCTTCGTGTTTATGCATTCATGTACTGTTAGATCTTTCCTATAGCGGCCCCAAGTCATTTATGGCTTGCTGGGTTTGGTAGTTCAGTACCCTGGTCATTCGTTTGGGCATTTTGTCCGTTTGCCTATTTTAGAGCTTTAACTTAGAATATCATTGACTTTAGTCAATATTTATAGCTAACATGCTCGAAATTGAATTCTGACAATTCCGTTAGCTCCGTAGCATTGAGTTTGGTCTGGTTGGACCTTCAGTTGAGGCCTAAGAACTTTCAATGAGGGTTTTGTGTTGTTTCCTTTATTTTTAGGCCATTTGGGGTTGAAATGTAACTTTGGGTGACTTTCGATGATCAGAGCGTCAGATTCAATATCCGACAATTTGATCAGGTTTGGAAAGTTGAGCTTGGGTTAGGTAGGTGGTTGGTTTTGGATTCGGGTGAGCCAGGCTCATTTCAAGTATTTGGTTGCATGTTAGTTAGTGTTGACTTGGGTCAACATTTCTCCAAAAACGACCTCGCATGGAAGTTTTGTCAATTTCGTTGAGTCCGGAATGTTATTTCCACTCTGTGTGCATTATTGTTTTTTGATATCGGTTTCTGATTATGCCCGGAAGGCCCCATCGAGTTTTGGAAAGTTGCAAGATTTTGCTATTGCAGGTGCAGGCCTCAGGCCTTAATCTCGATCGTGAGCCTCGTCCCTCGCGACTGCGATGAAGCACCTGGTGCCCTGTTCTTCGCGATTGCATGATCGCCTATCGCGATTGCGATGAAGTCCCTTTCCTTTTGTTCTTCACGATCGCGTGGATAGCCTTCACGATTGCAATGGTCTAGCCAGCGTGGTCCTCGCGACCGCGAGGGGTCCCTTCGCGATCGCGATGAAGGATCCCTGGGCAGTATATAATTTCTTTACTCCGTCTTCTTAACTCAAAAATGCAAAACCTCCATTGACAAAAGTTCCAAACTCGCCTAAACATTATATTTGATAAATTCTTGGTGTCGGGGTACATAATTCTTGCTAGTGATCATCCCTCCATCATAATTGGTAAGTTTTACCAGCTTAAATCCGTCCATTCTCTCTTTTAGGTTCTTTATTGTTTCTCTAAGTGGGTTGCTGGTTTGGGCCAATTTGTTGGCTAATTTCTCTCTACAATATGAGCATGTGTGCCTTGGAGTATGGTGATCGTCGTGTGCTTCTTCATTTTTGGCTTCGGGTTGCGGGCCCACGAGCCCGCCGGTGACCCAAATTTTGACCCAACTACAATTGTGGCGATATGGGTATCATTAGACTCGGTTTGATGTCTTATCTATGTTTTTGATAGTTTGATTATCATTCGGGATCTCTCGGAGCAATTCAGGCTTGGACACTGTTGTTCGGGAAGCTTATCGTTGGACGACAGGTAGGTTACGGTCTAACTCCCTAGACTTATCATATATCGGATAAAATTATACTAGCTGGCATCCTTGGGTTGGGTTATTAGGTTGGTACCACAGAATTTGACCGCTTTTCCATGATTCGCCTCATTTATTTCCTTCGTTGTGTGTAGTATCCTCCGTAGTTTATATTATCACCCTTATGGTCCTGTGTGGCCTTGTTTGACTTTGGACCATAGATGGTGGGTTATTCTAGGGTGCCCGTGAGTCTCGGGCATTGTTATCATGATATTATGTTGGCTATCTATACTATAGAGGGATTGGAGCCTGTATATGGCCGATAGGTTAATTGTGAGCTGCTGGGAAGCTATTTGTGGTTGATCATAGAATTTCCATGCAGATAAAGAGGATTTATCCATGTTTTTATTACGGTTTTGGCTTTGGGTCTACAAGAATTGATTTTCTAAACTTTGCATGGCCTTGGGGGTTTGTTTTCAACGAAAACGGATTGGAAATAGTTTGACTTATCATGTGGATCTTCTTGGGGTAAAAGAAAGTTAAATTATGATTTTTATCACCAGTTTTACTATTAACGCTAGACTCGGTAGGGCCGGGGTGCTAGTTGAGTTTTCTTACTTAATTGGGATGATTTTAGTCTCGGTCAAACCGAGCACCTGAGATGACTTTCTACTGTTTAGACCCGGTTATGCCCAGGAACCCTTGGAGGGGTTTTTGAGACATTTTTCCCACTACTTTAGTCCTGGACAGGGTCTGGGCATGCATATTCAAGATTGGGTCTCTATCTTGAACCCAGACTTGATTCCGAATGACATGTTTTGATACTGAGTTTTAGTATGGGGTCTGGGACCTCCATCGACCTTGTCATTCCGGACCTGGGGCCTACGGTTGCATGTGCTGAAGGGAGTATATACGATGGAATAGAGGTATACGGGGAGTGTCCTTCCATGGAACCTACCTGGTGGGCCTGATCGGCACCGGAGGGGGTACATGCAGAGTTACCATTTCACCATGAGATCTTCATACATCATATCATTCATTGTTTGAGATTCTACCCTTGTTTGCTATTTGTTGAGTGTATGCTCCGGTTGTATGGATGGCCGGAGGTTTTGTTTTCACTTGTTTGCGTTTCTCGATTTTATGAGCCACCGAGTGACATAGGTAGACTCTTTTTACTTTATCGCGGTGTTATCCCCTGTTACAGTTATACTTATAAGATTTTATTTGGCTAAATTGTTACTTGTTGGAATTGAGATTGGTATGATTAGTTGGGTTATTGATTCCTGTTTCTGAGCATGTCTATCTTTACTCTCCTCTTCTTTCCCTTGTACTTGAGGTTATCGGTATACCATCAATTTCTAAAACTTATTATGTATATACTATTATTGCAAGGATCCCAGGTGTGTTATTTATTACTTTCACATGTGCCTGTTGTGTATATACCCTACTTGCTAGCCTTGTATGTTGTTCTGTTGTCTTCCCTCTGGGCTAGTTCCTATGTACTTTTTCATTGATTTCTTTGACTACTTGCTTGATTCTGTCTGTTACTACGCTTTTATCTTATATGTGCCCAGTCGACCTATAATACCTACTGGGTACATTATGCTTCACATTTGGTGCTCATACTACACTCTGCATCTTCTAGTGCAGATCCTAGTGTGAGCCATCGCTGCTAGCTCGTGGGAGACTCGAGCTTGTAGATTTTTGACCGTCCTGGACTGAGGATGAGCTCTTGGCGATCGAAGCTTGTCTTTTAGTTTGTCTTTTGTATATAATGTACTCTCATAGTTCAGAGACATGATGTATATGTTATTTTGGACCTTTTGTACTCCTTATGAAGATCCAGCTCTTATACACTATGATACCAGGTTTTGGGATTTGGTTTAGCTTCCGCATTGTATATATATTCTTGTTATCTATCTCTCTTCATCTTGTTCCCTTGCTTCTTTTTATTAAACTATTTCTTCCGCTTAGATTGTTAGATGGTAGCCCATTACTGACCATTCTGGGCTACGGGGATTGGTTTGCCTACTAGGGTGTTGTAGGTGCCATCATGACCTAGAAATCAGGTCGTGACAAAGTCTTTTTTCAAAAATGATTAAAGATTTCTTAATTTTTTTCAAAAATTAAGTGATGACTCTATTTTAAATATTTTTGCGAAAGCTGTGAATATTTTTGAGATATTTGAAGTAGTTTTCAAAGTCAAAATAACACATAACATAAATGACGACTCTAGTGGAGATTCATCTATATTTTAACCAAAAGAATTTTTCTAACTTTATTTTGCTAACGATCTGTATGTAATAATTGTTATTCTGTTCAAATTATGTGTTTAATTTTGAATGGCTACTGTTACATTATCATGGCATTTTTTACCTCCCTGCAAAGCATTAAAATGCATTTGCAAAAAGGCTGTTATGTGAGTATTCACAACCTTTCTTCAGTAAAAAGCACATTTTCAAAGCAGACAAGTGAGTAGTTGATTTGCATCGGTCAACAATCACTTGTTATTTTAGTCCGCCGTTATCCACTCGGGTTCCCAGTCTTTTTAAATAAACCATTCTTGTCTACCTACCATAAAGCAAATCCAAGTCATTCAATTATGCATTTACCTAAGTTGCCCTGATACACAAAGGATCTGGAGCCCATTAGCAAGACCACCTTGTGTCGAAAATAGCCCACGGCGTAAAAGGATAATCATCCAACTATTTGTTTCAATTGAAGGATATGATGACAAATTATGCGAACCATTGTCCCTCGTAGTTGAAATATATTTAGATGGTTTCTTTTTGTGTAATTAAAAAAAGATCTTCATTCGAGAGTTGTTCAGAAATTTCAAGAAGTTCAAGAATGAAGAACCCTCCATGGTGATTAAGTTTAGAATTGTACCTCTGCATGAGACTGATATTTATTTGGATAATCATTTTCCTTATTTTGTATCCTAATTTAGTTTATTCATAAAAATTATATAAATATATTTTTGGGGCCAATGGAATATTTCACAAATAACATACATATCCTTCAATCATTAGGCTTACCTTTGGTTTAACAGGACACATATATATTAGGATGTGTTATACATTGTTTATGTTCTAAATGCTACCTAATTTTCTTCGTCCATGCTTATTTGATTTTTTTGTTTAACGCACATGTTTTGGTTTAAAAGCGATTTGTCCATTCTAAAATCTTAGAACATCATTAGGTGTATAAGCTCAAAATTTGAGTCTTCCTAAAGTACTTTCTAATTTTTATCCTCAAATTTGTTCAAACTTACCCAGGTTTCATATTCCAATACAAATCACCCGGTCATAGTTCAAATTTGACCATGTTACTTTTCTTACTTCAAAACTAAAGGAAAAATCCAGAAAGTCAGCTTGTGTTAAATCTTCAAACACTCAAACTTTTTAGTCCACTCTGTTAAAATCCTATTCCTTAAAATCTAGAGGTGTCGAAAGATAAAAAATTATGTCCATTTAGTCATCTTCTTAAAGTGTCTCACTTTTTGAATCTTGGACGAGTCTGTTTTAAGAAAAACAAGTGTTGTCTGCTTCATACATTATCTTTGGTTAATTATTATAATCAACAAACTGACATTTTTGCCTTTTGAGTTCTTCTTCTTTCTTAGAGAAGCTGATTTGTGTTGGTAATCAAACTTGCACACTTCTCAAAGATCAAAGCAAAGCACTCTCAAGTACTTGGACTACCAAAGACACTAATTTAAATATGGACCTCAGTTTGATTAACAAAGTCACTTCATCTAATGCAGTCTCCACTATACATGTCACGACTAACTTTAACACCTCAACAAAGCCAGAAGTATATTTGGAGGCCGTTGCTCATCTAGAAAATCAAGTTTCAGAATTAAGCCTCATGGTAATACAAAATAGTGTAGTTTCTCAAACCCTACCAAACATGGATCCACCTCTTGATGTTGATCAAAAAGGGCTCATGGCTTATTCATTTCTAATCTCGGACAAGCTCGAACAAGAAGGTCATTTCATCACTTCTCAACAAGTTTAAAATTCTTTTCTTACTCATCCAACTCAGAATGCTCCCTTTGTGAATGTGTTTGCTTCCCCAATGGCTCAGAATATATCAATAACACACCACGCAATGCTAGTGCACACTTATGTTGCTGCAAAAATTCAATAGTTGTGTCACGTAGATATTGTTCACTATAATGAGACTAAAAAAGAGGCTAGAGTGGTCAATGATAAAATGGTGAACAAAAAGTTCAAGAGTTTTGAAGATGCTATGAGAGATCTTAGAAGGCTTGATAGTAACCAGAGTGTGAGGTATGAAGATATATGTGCGTTTCTTGAGATAGAATTATCACCAGGCCACAAGATTCATAAGTTTGAGAAGTTTAATGGATCGGAATATCCTTTCCTCTATTTGAAAGACTATTGTGAAAAATTAGTCAGTGTAGGTAAGAATGAGGAGATACAAATCGAGCTATTCAATCAAAGTCTGAGCGGAAGAGCTCTAGAGTGGTACTCTAAGAAAGATGAAACCAAATGGCGTACTAGAATAATTTTGACAATGCTTTTGCAGAGTAGTACAAATTTCATGTCGAGATTGCAATACATAGAATCTGGATCACAAAACTCAAACAAAATTTGACTGAGTCCTTCCAAGAATATGCTATATGGTGGGGAAGATAAGCATCTAGTGTACACCCTCCCATAGATGAACAAGATGTGATCACTTACTTCATTCGGGAGCAAGATTCAGACTACTACAATGCATGGTAGTAATGGATGCAAAACCTTTTATGAAGTTATCAAAGTTAGAGAAAGAATTTAATATGGACTTAAGACAGGGAGAATAACAAGTTTGACAGCATTATTTTCTCCTAATAATGCCTGAGAGCTGGTGTCCTCAAGAAAGGAAAGGAGAATTAAGTTGTAGAAGTAATGACTCGGGGAGGTACATTGCACCACCACCAACCTTTGCAATTATGTCTAGTATTGCCAAAGTCCATACTACCTGACTTCACCAAGATACCACTCTCAATCATCCCAAGTGCCACATCCTGTCTATAACACACATCCAATATATCAGTCTCTGTGATGACCACAGAATTCGCAAAATAATGCACCTTTTTCCAATATTGAATGGAATCCGCCCAAGGTTTTCATGCCACTGGCAGAACCATTGATTCAACCTTTATGAAGGACTGAAAGCGCTAAGGATTTTTCACCTGGTAAAAGCAAAGTCTATCAATACTTTAGTCAATTAGCTTGGTCCAATCAAATGGTGCACCTAGCACTCAGGAGTAGTTAGGCATGATACCGAGAAGTGTATCACCCTAATACACAGGGTCCAAGACCTAATTGACAACAAAGTGATACCACTTGTATATGCTCCACCAAGTGTGAACAACAATATGCAGCCCAATCAAGGAAAGTAGGCCTTTGGCATAAATAGTTGCAAAGAACAATGAAGTTTTTTGGAAAGTTGCACTTTTAGCGTCCTTCAAAGTAGCATTAGAAATTATTGCTTTCTTTCCTTATAATCACACGTTATTGATTTTTGTCCTTGTAATCACACTTTATTGGTTTCTTTTCATGTAATCTCACTTTATCTTTTCTCTCCCTTGTATTTGCATATAATGGTATGATTTCCTTTATAATCACACTTTTATTTGTAACCTGAACTATCTTTGACCTAATTCCTGGATCAACGGGATACATAGGCACCACAATGGCTTTGTCATAGTTCCCGTAAGCTTTTCATTTTCTTTACTAGGGAGTTGTGGTCATATTCCCCATAAGATTTTCATTTTCTTTACTAGGGAAATTGGGGCAGAATTTTTTTAGAAGTTCTCAAAAATTCCACAAAAGGTGACATTTGCTACAAGATTGAATACAAGAGTTTGTTGAAGCTGAAATAGCACAAGAATTTTTTAGAAGATCTCAAAAAAAATCATATTAAGCAACGTCACAAGTTGCAAGGAATTTCAAGAGTTGTTCCAAGATCTACACTGGGTAGAATTTTTGAGAAAGGTCCTAAAAAATTCCACCAGGGCTGCTCTCCGAGACTGTATGAGTTTGAAAATTAAACACATGAAGGAGGAATAGGAAAACAAAGCAAACCCTACACAAATCAGTCTCTCAAAACTAATAATTTTTAATTGAATGCAGGGTTTAACATAAGTCTTTTTCTCTCTTTTCTTTATAGGAACATCTATTAAGGGACATCGTGCAGTAAAAAGCAGAGATATGAATCTCAAATTATGAGAAGTCAACACCCTCTCACTAAACTAAGAAGTTTTATTCAGATGTAGAAGAGATAAAATCACCCCAGAGCTCACAAGATAATCACAACAATATTCAATTCCAAAGCGGACACATTTAGGCCACAAACCCTAACCCTAATTCCTTTTTAGTCTTATCATCTAAAAGAGACACTAAAATTTCTCCTTTCAATCTTGTAGGATATGTGATTCCTGGACTTTATAAGAGACCACATTTGGTATTAGAATCCACTAGACACCAATACCAGTCTGGAAGATAAATCAGTAGAGTCTCTAGTTATGCAACCCCACCTTTCTATTCTATTATTTTTCATGCTTTCACTGCTTTCACTCTATTCTCATCTCTTTGTAGGAGGACCGTCCTCGCACATGGTCAAGGGAGGCCATAATAATATATAATTATCTTAGATAATTGAGAAACTAGCACACAGTCTCCAAAAAATCTTGAGAAATAACACAAGAATGAGTACCTTCACAAATAACTTAAAGGACACAACACGTCATCTCATAAGCACTCGAGAGATGATCATACGAATCAAAGGTCTCCATAGAAAACTTGAAAATTGCAACCATAATCATACCCACAAACAATCAAAAATGCTCTCTGGCTAATAGCGTCAGTCGACACCAGACTTACGAGGCATGGCTTCAAGTTTGTTTGTACTTTTGCATTAATATTTTGTGCATATTTTTAAACATCTTTGATTTTATTTGTCTTACATTCCAGTAAGAGATGAATCCTTTTACATACATTTTATACCATATATAGATGAACTATGCCTACCTGATTCTTCTCTCTCGGTACAAGATACATAAATAACCCTTCTCGAGTTTGGTACCCCTTATTCATAATTAAAAAAATAATTTATTTTTTTAGAATCATATCTTTGACTTGGTTGGTACCGACATAGTTAGGAGCATGAAAAATATTTGGTCTGATGGAGAGGACTAACTTTATGATAAACCATAAATTATTTTGGTACCTCTTATTAATACTTTTGTGATGCTCAAAATATTCTCTTGCATGCATCAAAGGTAAGAATAAAATCAACCTCATTATTTCATGGGCACCATGCGGTGATTTTTAGATTAAATTCAATTGCATTGCATTGTTGATCTAGTACTTGGCTTAAATATTTATTGAGGCAAAATTCTGAGTAGTATTTGGTTTGGGAAAGAATCATAGGCCTTTATTGACTCATTGTTCCTTTCAAACTTACCAAATGACAGTAATCCCTAGTATGTCCCACTTTGAGCATGAAGCCTTTTCTTTGGACAACTACATCTTAACCTATGCCCTTCTGAGTACTTACATGCACTATCCCTCTCTTGGCCCAACTTTTTTGAGCGCACTAAAAATATGCAAAATCACAAAGCAGAATCCAAGTTTGAAGCTACCAAAGGCAAAAACTACAAAGTCACCAAAAGTCAAAGATACAAAAGTGACTTCAAAAGAAAAAGAAAAATAAAAAGGATCCAAAAACTCCCATAAAGTCAAGGCAAGGAGAAATTCTAGCAAAAATAAGATGGAAATACTCCAATAGAAAGGACAAAATTCAAAGAAAGAGTAAAGCATCAAAGTAAAAAGGGAAAAATCCCCAACAAACGAAGATTCAAAATAAGTAAAAAAAATACAAAGAAAAGGGACAGGGAAGAGGATTAAGCGCCAAAGGTGCAACGAACGTCAAAAGCACAAACTTTGTAAAATTCTCAAGGAGGGATTGAGTCACTTTTATCTCAAATAAATATCCTACTCGTCCCTAAGCCTACATTATAAGCCAATAACAGGCTCTACATGATCTCATTCCAAATATTCTCATATTAGTGGAGACTTACATAAAGACCAAGCATATGGTATCACAATTGCATGCTTTTGACATTCTTTTGAGTGTAAGTGTACTTAAAAAAAATCCTTAAATCAAATCCTTCAAATCTATGTGAAATAGCGCTTTTTTCGTGGTGAGGGCACTTGAAATATGAGGGTAGGTACAATTCAAAACCTTTGTTTGAAGCAAACTAAACAATCTTATTGATACTTAGGTATGTATGAGGTATCCTTTGAAGCTATTGAAATTATCTCGAAGGAAATCTTAGTTAAAAGAGAAGCAAATGAGAGAAATTTCTATGCAATCCTTTATGTTGGTACCAACTACAGTCAAGACATGATTTACTCTTGACTTTCTTTATCATTCAAAAAACAAAATGGAAAGGGACCCACTTTTTTATACCTATTAAAGAAACTTGTTGGGACGCTGCCAATGAAGTCATATTTCTTTTTAAATTGAATCATCTATTTGTTAAATCGATACTTTGAGTTGTTATCTTATCAAAAAGGCTCTTATATTTTTTTTTGGATTTTCATTCGATTCAATATGACACTTTTAAAGATTGGTTTCTCATTCTATTCAAAATAGTATGTTGGTTCATCACCTTATTCATCATAGCATTGTAAATCAGGTTCACAAAGTTTATGTTGCTCTACACTAATGATCTCATTTCAAATTTTGTGAACTACATCAGAGGTTGGAACTATGCTTAACCTGCTTCCTGGATCAATGGCATATATAGGCTCCTTTCCAGACCGGTCATGTTCCCTATAAGATTTCCATTTCCCTTTATAATGAAAACTACGGCAGAATTTTTGAGAAAATCTAAAAAAATTGCTAGAAAATCCTTTTGTGGAGGGACAATGAATGCAACTAGGGAAAACTTTTTGAGAATATCTCACAAATTCCATAAAGAGACAAAGACTTGTATCAACAACTCAAGATGTGGTTTGAAGCATGTAAATGGGGCAGAAGTTTTAAGGGGGAACCTCAAAATTTCTATCAAGCACCATCAGAAGTTTGAAGTCAATTTGAAAAGTCCCATCTACCTGTAATGATCCTTTCGATCATTATGGGTAAGCTAATCATGCAAGAAATCGGGTTAGAAATTTTCTAGAATTGAAAGTTGGAAATCTCAGGCTAGGCTAATCTTAGATGAAATCTTAGCAGGGTAAGGTCTAGGAAAATCTCGGGAGGGATTTTTGTTATATGATCAAATATTAGCTTGATTTTATATTAGTTAAGGTATTAAGGAGTCCGTAGGACTTTTTGAAATTGAATTCAGGTGAGTAAAACTCCCGATATCAAACTCGACATAAAGGGGTTGGTCCGGGATGTCATGGTTTGAGGGTGTTTTGTGAAAGAGGCAAATCTGAGAGAATTTCAAAGTTTTTTCCTCATCACACCTACTATAGAGGGTGACAAACTATGACCACGATGCCGCTATAGCATAGAAATTTCCGCTATATTGGGAGTCAAAGTCGGTCAAATCTGCTATAGCGAAAGGCTTCTGCTAAATTTCTATAAATGTAGAAACTTCCCCCAAAATGCTCATTATTTGACAAAAGCATTTTAGGGAAGGCAGAGGCAATTTGGGGCAATTCCTAGCATTTTTCCAATAAAATTATTCGGTAAGGAAATATTGTATCCCCGTAAACTAGTACTTTGATTCCTATGGCTTAGAATCATTAGTTACAGGCATTGGGGAGGGTGTAACTTAACCTAAGTTGAATTTTCTTGTGTAAAAGAGAATGTTAGGGTATAAAACCTTTGGTTTTTAATTTAGGTTGGTTACTCATGTTTCTGTTACCGTAATTAGCTAGGGTAACCATAGAATTGGTAGTTTCTAGGTGAATTATTGGTGGAAAGACCCTATTATGGGTTGGATGATCATAATTTTTTCCTGGGGATTTAGGATTAGGCTATAATCCTTAATAATTGATGCCATGGGTTGAAATATTATTTGTATTTCTATTTTTAGACCACAATCAAGCCGAGGTTTCCAGAAAAGGGAAAGATCATGTTCGGTAGAGCATTTCAGGCTTGAATTGAGGTAGGTGATGGTTACTTGTAACCTAATTTACATTTTGTGTGTATAGTAACTGTATCATTTGTATTACTTGTACAATACGTGTTAAAAAGTAAAACAAAAATATTGTTAAATGATATCCTAAGTGTTAATCACATGCAATGGGTCTACTGTGGAACCTTATTGGCTTTACAAGTATTGCCTGCTATCATTGTTGTTGTGATTGTTATGATATCTATATTGCATTAGTTGGCTCGAGTACCACGCCTGCTATATGTTTTTCATTGGTTGGCTCGGGTACCATGCCTGGTATAATATTACTCATTAGTTGGCTCGATTACCATGCCTGGTACATGTTCATTTATGGTTGGTTCTGGTACCACACCTGGTACAGGTTCATTTATGGTTGGCTCGGGTACCATGCCTGGAATAGGTTGACTTGTTATTTATTGAATGTTAGTTCCTTGAGTGAACCGGGTTTATCTGTTATTGGTGTTATTCATATATGTTGGTCCTTGAGTGGCCAGGTTAGTGTGTTTAAGTGCTAAGGTGATTCTTATGTAAATTGGGATAGCATGTTAAGCACCATAGACGATTTGCTAGGGTGCCTTGGGTGGTCCAGGTTACTTGAAGGATGTGACATAATTGTATGTGTCTGTTACTTATGGTTTTGGACATGTCTTATATGGTTGTTAAGTCAGGTTGATAACTGGGAGTCTTACTAGTATTCATGTGACTAGGCGTATTGCATGTTTGTCTTGTTCTACTGTGTTATGGTTTTTTGTCCGTATCTCATATTTTGGAGCTGGTCGATGATCCTACCAATACACTATTGTTCTTGTGTGCTAATACTGCACTTGCTCTTCTTTTGTGGAGTATAGGGCATATTCCTACGGCTTGTTCGAGACCTCAATTGTAATTCAGATGACTTTTGAATTCAAGGGTGAGCTGTATCTTTCGAGATACCATGGATTCTTCAACTATTTTTAGTCCTTTGTTCGGACATAGACTCTTTATGTTTCAGGGTTGCATCACCATCTTTTAGACTTGATTAGAGTTTTGGTACATGAATTTCAAATTCTAGGGGTTTATTTTCGTAGCTTTTTCAAATTTTACTATTTAAGATGTGAATCTTGGATTTATTATTGAAAATTTGTTTTAGATGCTTAGTTCTGGTTAAGTGTTGGCTTGGTTAATTGGATCTCCAACTGGGAGTTTAGTGTGGGTGCCACTCGCAATGGTTGACATCATGACAAATATGGTATCAAAGCCCTAGGTTTGTTGATCTCGTTGTTCCAAAGTGGCTCTAGTAGAGTCTTGTGGAATGGTACAAAGACGTCTGTACTTTTCCTCGGGAGGCTATAGGACTTTAGAAAACTACCTTTTCTTTCTTCCTTCGTGCTATAACTTGATTCCCATTGTTATCTGGCGATCCAAATTAGTATCTGACCTCCTTCATTCTTTTATCCGTAGATGGTGAATACTAGGTGGAATAGGGAGAGGGCAACAACTCTAGATGTGGGATCAATGATTTAATGGTGAGGTAGGGGTAGGACAGAGGAAGAGTACTACCCACAGGGGGTAGAGCTCAGGCAGTAGCTGAGAACAAGCCGAAAACCCCTTCCCCAGCCTATGATCATGTTCAGGAATCTAAGGTGGTATACGAGAATGGTGCAGAACCAGAAGTGGCAGCACAGGTTGGAGGTGCATACCTTTCTCATATGTCTTCTGATGTCATTCAACAGGTGTTGGAACTTTTTAATGGGCTGGAAGGTACTGGAGCCACTTTCACTATGCTAGTTGTTTAGGTTCCGGGTGCCCATCCCGCTATTGCCATAGCTGCCATGATAGATGAAGCTTGAGGTACAGATCTATTTTGTCTGATACTAGGCCTAGTCATGACTTGAATCGAGCATTAGTTGTTGACTCAGTTCCTGAACATGAAACCTCCATCATTCCATGGTACAGAAGATGAGAATGCTTTTGAGTTCATTTTGGATTGTTATAAGAGCCTACACAAGTTGATAATTGTACAACAACATGGGATTGAGTTTGTGACCTTTCAACTGTAAGAGGATGCCAAGCAGTAGTGGAGGGCCCATGTAGAGTGTCGTTCATCAGCTATGCCTCCAATGACTTGGGCTTAGTTCCATGCCTTATTTATGGAGAAATATATGCCCCCTATGCTTAGGGATCGCAAGAAAGATTAATTTTTGGCCCCTTGAACAAGGAAATATGTCTCTGGTAGCTTATGAGGACAAGTTTCACGCCTTGACTCGCTATGCCACCCACCTGTTGGGAACGTAGGAGGAGAGGATTCAGTTTTATGCAATGGTCTTGAATATTAATTTGCAAGTCCTGTCTGTTCACGTGACTTTTGCAGGAAGGAGCTTAAATGAGGTGACTGATTATGTGAAGGAATTGGAGAGAATTAAGAAAGTCAGGCATGATAAGGTATTAGCCAAGAAGACCCGGAGTGTGGGTTATTTTAGTGGGTCTCCGTGCAGGGGTCATAACGAGCAGGTTCACTCAGTTCATCCTATTCACTTCGCCTTTCCAGCTTCAACAGGTGGTCACTGAGGGGCTATCCAGCAGTCCCCAGCTACTAGAGGCGAGAGGCTTTCTATTCTTCGGCCAGCACGCCGTCTCTTGAGTGAAGTTATTTTTATTGTGGTGATCTGGGTTATTTCAAGAGAGACTGCCCTCTGATACAGGCAGGTAACCAGGTGCAGCAGCAGGCTAGGGCTGTATTTCCAGCAGGTGGAGGTGGCAATTGTAGAGGTTGTCTACAGCGCGGGCGAGGTAATAATCAGGGAGTCCATGGTGTAAATAGAGGTAATGGTAATGCAGGGAAGGGTAGAGAATAGCCTGTCGCGCCCCATTTTTCTCGCGAAAAGCGGGATTCGATGTGATAACTCTTTTTAGGATAAAAGAGCGTGAAGAGTCACCACCTAACAAATTAAGGTGCGTTAGGGCACCATACTACACTAACTACAATTAAATTAAATTAAGGTCTATGTTACCAGAGAATCGAGTAAGGGTTTACGTTACCTCAAAAGGAAGGTGTTAAGCACCTTTCGAGGTTCACAAATGTGGGTCTCTGCCGAATTCATTATTATGTGGTAAGATCTAGTGATAAACAAAGGGTCGATGAATTTATTAACTTAAAATGACTATATGCTAATCATACAAAATTCATCTTTAGAAAAGTAAGCAAATTAAGAATTAATTCTACTTAATAAATCTAGCACATGAGATAAATAAATAAATATACTAATTCATTTACCGATTAAATAAATTATTTCTTAACATGCGAATCTAAATAACTAGGTAATTTAAACATAGAAAAAACCTTTCTTTTAAATTAAATAAATAAACAAGGCGTAAATTATTATCCAGTGAATACGAATTTAAGTGATTAAAGCGATTAAATAATGAATTTATTTATTAATTATTTAAAACAAGTGGGTAAAACTAAACATATACATTTGATTATTAGTTAATGTATACAAATCTAAAGATCTAGGTGACTAATCATGCGAGAATTATTAATATTAGATAAGTGAAAGGAGAGAATTTAAAAGAAAGGAGAATTGATTCAGAAAGCTAACATATTACGTACAGTTAATTATTCCTCTTCATTTACTCAAGTGAAAACTACATCATATTACAGTGGAAAAATAGCATACTAAAAACAAAATATTAATTACCCCCCAAATAAATAAAAGAACAAAAAATAATATGGAATAAAATTAGCTTTATAAAGTAAAAATGAACTTAAGCTTTTCAAAGGACTCATGAGAAAATTTAAAAGGTTTAAATGTTTGTTGCTTTTATAAGGGATGATGCCACCATATTGTTAATCGCACTCCTCCATTATAACAACAATTTGATTGGAGGTCGGTTTTATAGTTTAAAAATAATAATAATATTTTTTGAAGACCAGTGAAAGATTTCAATTTTAAATATAGGCACATAGGTATATTTACATATAAAATACACATAACCTCTTTTAAGAAAACTTTGGTAGGTGATACTCCCGGGAGTGCGTCGGCTTAGTTTTAAAAATTTAGAAATTAGACCTCATAATCCTTTTCACTTTTCCGCTAACTATATGTTAGGAGATAGTATTTGGATATAGAGTTTATAATTATAAAACACATTTCCAGTTCCAATTGTAAAAGAGGATTGGACAATGACTTTAAATAAAAAAATGGAAATGATGGGTTGGCGAGAAAACTGTTGGTTTGAAAGTAAAAAGAAAGATAATATTTTTACGCAAATAGCAGATAGTTCCCAGACCCTCTAGGCATCCCCTTCATTCAATGTTCATAGAATATATACAAATTTATTACAACATAATTGAGTAAATAATAGAATAACGATCCCAACAAGCAAATACTGAAGCTTCGGAGTTCTGAACTTTCCCCGCCCAGGCAGACTCTTCACCGTCTCAAAGCAATTGCCTTCTAGTAAGAATCATTTTAAGTACATAAAGATACACCCATACACGCCATACATGTTCACACTAAGCAAACAAATATGTGCACAACACCTGAAATTCAACTTTTAAACTACTCTCATAACTAGAGAACTGATGCGTAAAGACATATTCAACAAACGACGTGAACATAATATAAAATCAATGCATATAGGTATGGGAGTTACAAATAACTACACTCTTTTTAAACAAACACACAACTAGCTTAGCACACTTAATGATTTTATACTATTTATGACAATTTATACTCCTTTAAGTACTCGATAGCTATATATTTACCCATAAAACATGTAAGAGTTGTATTAAATCTTTCATGCCAAGAGCGCTAATTAGTATATGCTTTAACTTGTACATCACTATCACAAAAATAAAGCTATAACAAACTACCACATTAAGAGTTGAAATTACTACAACGGAAAACTAACCGGTTTAAGAAGAAACAATCTAGTAAAACAACAGTAGCACCAAGGTGTCCTTTCCAGAGATGCCCCAACTTTAAAAAAAATTGAAAGAGAGGAGAGCAGTCTACAAAGTCATAGAAAGTGTGGGGAACTTTCAGTATCCTCCAAATAGAGAGGGGAAGATCCCCTTATATAGTAGAGAATGATCATGAGTTATAAAGCCAACATCAATCAAGGAAATCTCTTCCTTAAATAACTAAATCATGTTGTATTTACGAAAATCAGAATTTACCAAAATAAATCAGTACCAAGTTGCTATTTTACACTAAAGTAAGTAAGAAAAGCATTGATCGTCAGATATCATGCCTTAAAGAAAGCAAGTAAATCAAACAGGTTCAAATTTGCCTTAAACAAAATAAGTAGAACTAATAAAGTTAAGTACAAAATAAATCACAATTTGCTACAAATAATGAAGTAAAAGCTGTCCATACTACCACGAAAGGGGAAAATCATTTAGTATGCAGAGTTTACCATAAATGGACAAGTATAAAATTGTGTAAATTAGTTAAAAGAATCAAAAGGAAAGGTGCATAAATCATAAAGATTTCCTTTGAATCGTATCAACTAAACCAAAATTACAGTCATCCTATAAGTAAAGGGATTCATCTAAGCATAGTATACTTAGTTACCATATTAACATATGACTTAAGGTTGTTACATGATTTCAAATCAAGATATACACAGAACAATCTGCCATTTACCACAATCAACTCTTGAAGCCAAGTAAATGAATCAAGACATACCAAATTTTATCATAACTAATTAAATACTAAAGCTATCACAACAACTAGAGGAAACAAGTAATCAAGGCTAACAAGATTGCACAAATAATTCAAAACGAGTTTGAAATAGCATCCAAAATGTTTAAATTTCAAGAAATGTTTCATGGGCATGTGTTCAAATGTAGAGAGACGAATGAAAAATTAATCAATCCGGCTCATTAAAAATTAGAAAAGTAGTGCAAAAACATGGCTCCCAAAATTAGGATTTCTCACATAGAGCAATACACAAGCATAAAGAACATGAATGGGCAAGTATTGAATAATTTTAACACTAAGTACGCATCGATTTCCAATCTCAGAAACAACCAAAATAAATTACATAACTAATTGAACATAAGATGAATACCAAAAGATCATACTAGACACCAGTTGTAAGAATCTATAGTAAAATGATTCTTCGATGCACAACAGCGAAATGAGGACTGATGGGTGAACTCTCTAGCCTCTAGGTCTTCGAACAAATTCCAACACAGTGACAAACTTGGCATTGATATTCTCTTCATCGAAATTCTTCATACTTTGCCGGAGATGAGAAACCTTTGAGTATATATATATATATATATATTGAGATTTTAAACAAGGAAAAAAGAGAGGAGGGTACGGGGTCTATTTGGTGGTTGACCAGAGTAGGAGAAGTGGAGGAGGTGAGCAGAAGAGGAAGAATATAGGGCAGCTAGTATGGAATTTTACTAGGGTTTCGTCGGTGGTGGCAGAACAGTAACATGGGGGGTCATTGGATGGATGCAGTGGTGGATCAGCGGTGGTGAAAGAGATGAAAAAGAGGAGATAGACTGGAAAGAGGAGGTGATGGTGGTGCAGAGGTGGCCAAAAAGAAGAGGTGGTTAAGGTAGTGGCAGGTTGATATTGGGGAAAAAGGAGAGGACATAGAATAGAGGAGAGACGGTAGTGGTCTGAGGTGAATGAAGCGGGAGAGGTTGGAGAAAAAAAAAGAAAGGGAAAGGAGGGAGAGAGGTTTTTGTGGTGGTGTTAGTCCAGAGAAGATGGTGGCGGTGGTGGAGGCATTTAGAGAGGGGAGAAAAGTGTGGCGGCTGGTGGAGGCAGAAGTGACTGGGGATTAAAGTGGGTTTGTAATGACCCTTCCGGTTATTTATGTGTGTTTGCCTTTCTTGTATCATTAGAGCTTGCCTGTAGTAGCCACAAGTCATTTATGGCTTGCTGGGATTGGTAGTTCGGTGTCCGGGCCATTTGTTTGGTATTTTTGAATTTTCCTTGGTTTAGAGCTTTAAGTTTTTGAAATCATTGACTTTGGTCAACATTCTTGGTGAACATGCTCGGAATCAATTTTTGATAGTTTCGTTAGCTCCGGAGCATGGACTTTGGTCTAGTAAGACCTTTGGTTGGGCTTTGGGAGCTTTTCTTCTTGGAATTCTCTCTCGTTTTGTGTTTTCAGGCCAGTTTGACTTGTTTGGTTGACTTTGGTAAACATTTGGGAAAGACGGCCTCGGATGGAAATTCCGTCAGCGCTTTTAGCTCTGAAACATCGAGTTTAGACTAGAGGGACCATTGGTTTAGGTCTCGGGTGAGCCGGACTTATTTTGGATGCTCGGTTGGCTTTAGCTAGTGTTTACATGGGTAAACAATCCTCCAAAACGAACCTCGTATTGAAGTTTTATTGATTGTGTTGAGTCTGGAACATCGTTTCCACTCTAATAGCATATTTGGTTTTTGAGTATAGGGTTCTGATTGTGCCTGGAACACCCCATAGAAGGTTTGGCTATTGTTGGTTTTCTGCAGCAGAAATTTTTCAGCGCCAACGTCACTCGGGCAATGCTAACGGCGCTAACTTGTGATTTTTCACTTTAGGGAGATCACGCTAAAACAACACAATTGCGATGGTTTATGGTCCTTCCATCAGTGCGATTGCGCTCCTTTAGCGCCAATGGCGCTGACTTGCGTCTAGCCACTATAAATTCTTTCTCCTTCATTTTTATCTCTTATTTCTTAATTTCCCTAACTCCAAATCAGTTTCCACTCTCTAGAAATTACTCCAAGATAGTTCTAAGCTTGGGGATTCATTTAGTTGATAAATTTTGTCGCTCCCTCGTCACTTGGTACCTTCCCCAAATTTTCTTTTTCTCCATTGTTACAAACCTCCATTGATGAGTTGCTAAAAACCTTGGGTCTCTTGGATCGAAGTTGCCTGCTTGGACTGCATGCTCGTGGGTTTGGTAGTCTCACTTCCTTGGCGAATTTAATCTCATCATGGTGCGTGGTTTCTTGCGTTAATTTTTTGTTTATTCTTGAAATTCCTTCTTTAATTTCTTACTTGGTGGGCTGTTTTGATGTCTCAATTTCTTTCTATTTCTGCTCAATTTTTGAGCATGTGCTCCCGGGATGGTAAGGAACACATGGGTATTTTTCATTTCTGGTTTTGGGTTACGGGACCCACGGGCCCGCTTATGACCCAGATTGCAACCTGGTTATGCTTATAGCATTATGGGTATTATTGGTTTTATTTTGATGTATAGATCCTTGTTTTTATAGTGGGGAAGCTTGCGGATACTTCTCATGGGAGATAGGCTCCGGTCTTGTGGATTGGATTATGCGCGCGTGCTCGGGTTTTCTAGTAGGTTACGGTTTACTTTTTAGACTGAGTTTAGTTACATTTTATATGTTGATATGTTACTGGAATGTTAGGTTGGACTTTAGGTAGATTTAGGCTTAAATCTTGTTTATTACTTTAAATTTTCCATTTCAGATTATAGTTTAGAATTATTGTGACTATCCTTAGACTAGAAGCTTGTAGTATCGTTATGGCTAGCTTAGAATCCCTAGTGTTGCTTTTGGGAGGTTTTTGAGGTAGAGTAGAGACTCTTTGTGCTCCCACCGTTACATTTATGTTCTATTTGCTTTATTCAATTGTTGTGTGAAACAGTGGACCCGAGGCCATAGCTTGGATATGGACGGAGCTCCAGGTCAGTTCTCTTGGTTTGGAGGGTATTTTTCCCTGTTTTTGCCTTGTTGTGTGTGGTTTCCTCTGGTTTTGGTTATTTCACGCTTATTCTACATTGCATATTATTGATACAGAAAGGAAGTACTTTTCAAGGTTTTTGGATTAAAATTGGGGTACTACGGCCATGGTGACCTTCGAATTTTTAAATAAGTTTATCCTGGGGATTGTTTTACTAATTTCATAAAGGAAGGGAAAAACATATATTACTTATATGCATTTACTGATAAGCCCGATGTTCATTCCCGGGCGCCCGATGCTATATTTCGGACTTTTACTAAACTTTATCGAGTTTTACTACGGATTTCGAAAGGAAAAAGAGAAAGCACTATTTTACTCATATGTGCATAGTTCAATGAGGTATTTCTGGGCTTATACTCTATCTATATATATGCATAGTCCGATGAGGTATTTTCGGGCTTTTACTTTACATTCATCTACATATTTATGCATAGTCCAATGAGGTATTTTTGGGCTTATACTATTATGCACCCATCTATATATATGCATAGTATGATGAGGTATTTCTGGGCTTATACTCTCTAAATATATGTGCATAGTCCGATGAGGTATTTTTGAGCTTATACTATTATGCACCCATCTATATATATGCATAGTCCGATGAGGTATTTCTGGGCTTAGACTATTATGCACTCATACATCATATCATATTCAATCGTTGCATTGGTTTGAGTGCACTTGGATTATTGGTTTCCTGGATTAATTCTGTTATTTGTTCCTTCTTATTGGTTTGATTTGTTCCCTTTTTGGTGTTATAACTAGATTTAGGTGGATCCCTGTATTTTTGCTTACTTTCCTATAATGTATTACTTATATATTATCTCTCTGCGCTCGATCGGCCTATGATGCCTACTGAGTACCCGTTGTATTGGTTCTCATACAACACTCTGCATCTCTTTCTGGTGGAGATACTAGTGTAATCTTTCATCATTGATCATGTGAGGACTCGTGCAGCTTTTGGGTCTTCGAGACTAGGGTGATCTCCTGACGTTCGGGGCTTGACCACATCTTATCTTTTGGCACTGTTACTCCTTGTACTTTCGAAGACAAATTTATATTGTATTTTGTTACTTCTAGCACTTGTATTCTATTAGAAGCTTCTTTACTGTCGATACCAAGTCTTGGGGTTGTTGTAGTTTCATTATGTATATACTTCAGGTTATTGCTTCCGTTTTGTCCTGTCTTTACTTTATTCTTCCGCTAATTTCTACTTATTATGCGTATTGGTTAGGTAGTAGCCCATTACTCACTTTTTTGGGCTACGGAGATTGGTTCACCTACTAGGGGGTTGTAGGTGCCATTATTACCTTATAAATTGGGTCGTGACAGTTGGTATCAGAGCTCTAGGTTAACTAGTGTCATGGTACAGAAGCAAGTGTCTATGTAGAGTCTCGCTGATCGGTACAATGACATCCGTATCCTATCTACGGGAGGATGTAGGGCATTATTAAGAAAAGTTCTATCTTCTTGGCTCCTTATCATGCATTCCTAGTTCTATTAACTTCTAAACTTTAGTTGTTTCATTCCTTCTCAGATGCCTAGGATGAGTTCGACAGCAGGCAATGTCGAGGCTTTTGTACCTGTTTCTCCAGTACTTCTGCCAGTGCCAGGACGTTAGAGTGAGGGTTTATCGTATCAAATAGGGGGTATGGGATCAGCCCAACCTCTGATTGGATTCATGGCTACCCCAGTTCATTAAGACATCGTGGCTAGGACGCTGAGTCCTACAGTGAGTTTTTTAGTACCCGGTTCTATGAATTGTGCTTCAGCTGGTGTTAAGTTTCCAGTTCTTCAACAGGGTTGTATGTTGGTATTAGACTATGAGGTGAGATTTCATGAGATAGTTAGAAGTACTGTTAGGGCTGCGCCTATATAGTTTGACAGAATTTAGGGCTTTGTTGAAGGGTTGATTTCACCACTCTGAATAGAAACTGAGAACTTGGTTATAATTGGGACTACCTTCTTTCAGGTGGTCGATCATGCTTGGGATATTGAGGGGTTGTGTCATGAGGCATATGGAGGTAAGATGCATCGCTGTCAGGGCTATTTTTAGGGTTTGCATTCGAATCATGTAGGTCATGGTAGCCAGTAAAGTTAGTTGGATTCTCTCATCGAGGTGCTTCTGGTAGGGTTTTTTATACTTGTGGTGAGCAGGGAATCTTTTCTAGGACTTGTTTGAGATTCAGAGAGTTTGACCCCTCTGTGTTACAGCTTCACGAGGTACTCATTCAGGTCCCATAGTTCATGGTAGTCATTCAAATTTAGCCAGGTCAATACAACAAAGTATGGTTGGCCGGGGTTGTTTTGAGTCTGGCTAGATAGGCCATTTTGCTAGAGAATGACCTTCAGTGCAGCACCCTAGGCAATGTGATTAGATGGTT
Source organism: Jaltomata sinuosa (assembly GCA_003996215.1). NCBI lineage: Eukaryota > Viridiplantae > Streptophyta > Magnoliopsida > Solanales > Solanaceae > Jaltomata > Jaltomata sinuosa. The sequence goes on from QJPP01003490.1 coordinate 143,969, forward strand.
CAGGCCCCCAGGGCTCCAGCACCACCGGCTAGAGGTAGTGCACAAGGTAGTAGGAGTGGTCTCTGGATGGTTAGAGATGGCTTTCAGCTAGGTGGTTCAAATATCTATCCAGGGTTGTCAGGAATCGTGCGTCAGGGACAAGTTTCCTCGAGTTGCTACGGTTGTGGAGTGGTTGGTCACTATGTTTGAAATTGTCCCCGAAGAGGATGGTCTAGCCTTCAGCTTTGACCTCTAAGTCCAGAGTTAGACCCCATCAGTTTGATGCCTCTCTTGGTGGGCCAGAGGTAGAGGTTCCTAATATCGTCGCTCCAGGTAAGGTTTTTGTTGCCTTTTGCTAGTGAGAGTACTATTCACGTGTGATTCTTTTCCATCTTTCATAGATTTTCTTTCATGCCTACCTGCTGCTAGTTTAGTTATTTGACTACTTGAGTTATAGTGATTTTTGCGTGTATTTTTGTGGTAGATAATTCCTTAGTAGTGGATGGGGGAGAGTTATCTTTGATATATAGTTACCCAGAGTTGCAGCTTGTGGGTAGTTCTTGTTAGTCTTTTCTGGTGGGTCTTCTTCCCAGCTCATCTTGGTTCTAGACTTGGTTGAAGGTTTCCTTTCCTAGCTGTCCTAGATTGTTGTTACCTAGGCTATTACCTAGCAGTTGCTAGAAGTCCTTGTGCTAGTTTTTATTTTCATTATCTGCTAATTAGGGTCGACCTCTTTGTTTGGTTGGTTTAGGAGGTTGGCAGGTATGTGGATTGTCCCTATAGTGTCCTTCAGTTTCTTGTCCGATTGGGTTGTTTTATTGTTTCCCCAGTCCCAGTTGGAATGAATTTCAATTCGTAGTTCTTCAGTTGGCCTTTGATTGTGGCATCATGGTTGAGTGGTGTTAGTAGTAATTTGTTAAATTAGGCACCCGACCCATCCTTCTCATGTCTTATTGAGTGAATACAGTATAGATATGGGAGCTAAGGGAGTGAGCTCCAGGTGTATCTGAAAGGCGGGTCTGTCAGCTTGGTTGTACATTGGGATAAGTTTGTGAATTTCATCATATGCTAAGGAAGGGTTCAGTTTAGTGAAACAGAAGCGATATGACTCTTTATTCAGTCATATGTGTTTTGGTAGATGACTGAGGTAACGACTGAGAATTTCTTTAGGTTTTGTCTTGGTGACTTGATTCGACCCACTACGGATTGCAATGGCTTTTACTTCAGTTGGTTTGAGGTTTCAGTAGCAGTTATGGGTTGGAAGACTTACATATTGAAAGCCTGGTTGAATTTGGTTCCTAAGGGTTTATTGGCAGCATACGGATTTGACAGATGCAGTGGTCAGTAAATCGGGATTAGATTTCAGAATCGTGGCCTAACAGACTACTTCATGTGGTTCGTGGTTGGTTTTTTTCAGTTACAACTTCTTGGGTTGGAAGGCATTGAGTTCAGACGACTTAGTTTCCCTATTTCAGTTGTGGAGTGACAACTGGCCTTGGACACCTAGTCCTTGGCTAACCTTTGAGTTAGGTTGGACATTCCAGATTTTGACGGTGTTCTAGATAGTATGAGATTCCTTCTACCATGGTTAGATAGACTCAGCGGTGTGAGTTTGAGATTCAGTAGTGGTGTATGTTATATCTGATCAGGTTGTACAGGTTAAGGCTAGTGAGTCTATTTTAAGTTCTAATGGTACTTTGGGATCGATCGTTGTCTTCATTGGCGAGAATTTGAAATGCTTGTTTAGTTGGGTCTTTAGGGTTTATCCATTATATGATATTACAACATTGGTTAGACTTGGCCAGTATGGGCTAGAAGTTTGGTATGTTGCGTGCTTTGAGATGGTTGGTTTGTGTGCTGATATAGTAGAGGGGTCAATTTTAGCCAAAGGGGTAAGTTGAAGATCTATGCAAGGATTTCTATGGCTAGATGGCAGCTTTGAACCCCAGGGACCTTTTCCTTTGCCTTTAGGGTGTTTTTACTTGATATTCGTGGCATGGTGGGCTTCTTCCTGAGGTGAGAGTTGCAAGGAAAATTCAAATATGAGTGGTGTTTGAGTATTCTTAGAGTTTGGAGCTTAGCTGGTGATTTTGGACTTGTTGTAGGCTTACCACACTCCTTGTAGAGGCTTGGTTTTGGTTTGGGTCTTTTGGGCAGGTTGCCCTGGTTCATTCGCTTCTAGTTGATTCAGACTTGATACGGTTTAGTGAAGTTGGGTTCATTGTATAGTTTGGAAATTTCTCCATCAACACAAGGTGTTCATACATGGCTTTCCTAACACTGGTGTGCAACTTCAGTCGGGTTCAGTTAGCAAGTTTGACATTAGCAAAAGTGTTCGTTCGCTGGTTGATGGTCAGTTGGGGCAGGTACCTCTAGTTTTCGATGATATGATAAAGGTTGTTATCTTGAATGGCAAAGGCTAGTAGACTATAGCTTGGTTTGGAGAGAGTTTGAGCAAAAAGGGTGACTTCATTTGTGGTAGAGTATAAGTGGGAACTATGAATCTCTGGGGTGTCAGTTGATGCTTCGAAGGTGGTTTGGATATTGAACTTACATGAAACTTCTTGTTCGTGGTGCAAAAGGATTTAGTTCAAAATAAAAAAAAAAGTGGTTTTGCGAATCAGCAGGTTCATGAGTTAGAATTTTGGGTGATGGCTTTCTGGTAAACTTGGTCGTGGTTTCTAAGATTTGAGTTATGTGTGTTCGTCACCTTGGTTCTCTGGTTTCAGTGATGTGTCGGTGTTTTCCAGTTGAGATTCTCTAGGTTTAGTTTGGGTTGGCAAACCCTTGGTGTTTTGAAGTTTGAATTGGAATCTAGCTTGGCTAGTAAGAAGTTTAGGCTTGGTTGCTTTCTTTGGTTCTTTTGTGTCGAGTGCCGTATAGTCGAGGAGGCTACCCGGGTTGTCTGAGAGAGTAGTGCGGGCTTTGTATCCCATGTTCTTAAATCTCTAGTCTTTTCTTCTTTCTTGACTTTCAGGGATGAAAGTCTTTTTAGTAGTGGATGATGTAATGACCCTTCCGGTCTTTTACGCATGTTTGCCTTTCTTATACTGTTAGCTTGCCTCTACTGGCCCCAAGTCATTAATGGCTTGTTGGGACCATAGTTTGGTGTTCGGGCCGTTTGTTTGGTCTTTTTGATCGTTCCTTATTTTAGAGTTTTAAGCTTTTGAAATCGTTGACTTCGATCAACATTCTTCGTGAACATGCTCAGAATTGAATTTCGACAGTTTCGTTAGCTCCGGAGCGTGGACTTTGGTCAAGTAAGACCTTTGGTCAAGATCCAAGAGCTTTTCTACTTAGAATTCCCTCTCATTTTGTGTTTTCAGGCCAGTTTGGCTTGTTTGGTTGACTTTGGTCAATATTTGGGGGAAGACGGCCTCAGATGGAAATTCTGTCAGCGTTGTTAGCTCTGAAACATAAAGATTAGGCTAGGAGGGACCATTAGTTCAGGTCCCGGATGAGCTAAACTCATTTTGGATGCTTGGTTCGCTTTAGCTAGTACTGACTTGGGTTAACAATTCCCTAAAACGACCTCGTATGGGAGTTTTTTCAATTCCGCTGAGTCAGGAACATCGTTTCCACTCTAATAACATATTTGGTTTTTGAGTATCGGGTTTTGATTGTGCCCGGAACACCCCGTAGAAGGTTTGGCTGTTGTTGGTTTTCAGTAGCAGAAATTTTTCAGCGCCAATGGCGCCCGGGCAGCACCAACGATGCTAACCTGTGATTTTTCCCTTTAGCCCGATCGCAGTGCGATTGCGCTGGTCTGTGGTCCTTCCTTCAGCGCGATTGCGCTCATTTAGCGCCAATGGCGTTGACCTGCGTCCAGCCCCTATAAATCCTTCCTCCTTCATTTTCAGCTCTTATTTCTTAATTTCTCCAACTCCAAATCAATTTATACTCTCTAGAAATTGCTCCAAGATAGTTCTAAGCTTGGGGATTCATTTAGTTGACGAATTTTGTCGCTCCCTCGTCACTTGGTAAGCTTTCCCTTCCCGAAAATTGCTTCTTCTCCATTGTTAGAAACCTCCATTGATGAGTAGCTAAAATACTTGGGTCTCTTTGATTGAAGCTTCCTACTTGGATTGCATGCTTGTGGGTTTGGTAGTCTCACTTCCTTGTCAAATTTCATCTCATCGTGGTACGTTGTTTCTTGCGTTAATTTTCGATTTATTCTTGAAATTCCTTCTTTAATTTCTTACTTAGTAGGCTTATTTGATGCCCCAATTGCTGTCCATTTCAGCTTAAATTTTGTGCATTTGCTCCCGGGATGGTAAGGAACACATGGGTGTTATTCGTTTTCGATTTTGGGTTGCAGGACCCATGGGCCTGCTTGTGACCCTGATTTTGACCTGGTTATGCTTATAGCATTATGGGTATCATTAGTTTCATTTTAAGATATAGATCCTTGTTTTGATAGTGGGGCAGCTTGCGAATACTTATCGAGGGAGATAGGCTCCGGTCTTGAGGATTGGATTGTGCGCGCGTGCTCAGCTTTTTCGGTAGGTTACGGTTTACTTTCTAGACTGACTTTAGTTAGATTTTATATATTGATATGTTACTCGAATGTTAGGTTGGACTTTAGGTAGATTTAGGCTTATCGTGTTTATTGCTATAAATTGGCCATTTTGGATTATAGTTTAGAATTATCGTGGTTATCCTTAGACTAGAAGCTTGTAGTATCATTATGACTAGCTTAGAATCTCGAGTTTTACTTTTGGGAGGTTTTAGAGGTGGAGTAGAGACTCTTTGTGCTCCCGCCATTACTTTTATATTCTATTTGCTTTATTCAATTATTGTGTGTAACTGTAGGCCCGAGGTGATAAATTGGATTTGGATGGAGCTCCAGGTCAGTTCTCTTGGTTTGGAGGGTATTTTGCCCTGTTTTTGCCTTTTTGTGTGTGGTTTCCTCTCGTTTTGGTTATTTCATGCTCATTCTACATTACATAGTATTGATACGGAAAGGAAGTACTTTTTAAGGTTTTTGGATCAAAAATGGGGTTACTATGGCCATGGTGACCTTCAGATTTTTAAATGAGTTTATCCTGGGGATTGTTTTACTGATTTTGGAAAGGAAGGGAAAAACATATATTACTTATATGCATTTACTGATAAGCCCGACGTTCATTCCCGGGCGCCCGATGCCATATTTCGGACTTTTACTAAACTATATCGTGTTTTACTACTGATTTTGGAAGGAAAAAAAGAAAGCACTATTTTACTTATATGTGCATAGTCCGATGAGGTATTTCAGGGATTATACTCTATCTATATATATGCATAATCCGATGATGTATTTTCGGGCTTTTACTTTACATTCATCTACATATCTATGCATAGTCCGATTAGGTATTTTCGGGATTATACTATTATGCACCCATCTATATATATGCATAGTCCGATGAGGTATTTTTGGGCTTATACTCTCTATATATATATGTGCATAATCCGATGAGGTATTTTTGGGCTTATATTATTATGCACCAATCTATATATATGCATAGTCTGATGAGGTATTTTCGGGCTTACACTATTATGCACTCATATATCACATCATATCCCATCTCATTGCATTGGTTTTAGTGCACCTGGATTGATTTTGTGATTCGTTCCTTCTTGTTGGTTTAATTTGTTTCCTTTTTGGTGTTATAACTAAATTTATATAGATCCCTATATTTTTGCTTACTTTCCTATAATGTATTACTTATATATTATCTCTTTGCGCTCGGTCAACCTATGATGCCTACTGAGTACCCGTTGTCTTGGTGCCTATACTACACTCTGCATCTCATTCTGGTGCAGATACTAGTGTAAGCTTTCGCTGTTTATCGTGTGAGGACTCGTGCAACTTTTGGATCTTCGAAACTAAGGTGAGCGCCTGAAGTTCGGGGCTTGACCACATCTCATCTTTTGGCACTGTTACTCTATAATGACCCTCCAGGTCATTTTCAATTTTCCGTGCTTTTTCTGCATTTCAAGATTTCCCTCAGCGGCTACAGGTCATTTATGACTTGTCAGGACTGATGGTTCGGTGTGTGGGCCATTCTCTAGGTCATTATGACCATTTCCCTGTTTTAGCCCTTAAAGTTGGAAAATCTTTGACTTTAGTCAACTTTCTTGGTAAACGCACTCAGATTTGGATTTTGACAGTTCTGTTGGCTCTAGAACGAGGATTTTGGTCTAGTGGGACCATTAGTTTGGGTCTGAGTGCTTTCGGTTTGGCTTTGTACTGCTTTGTGTGTTTTCAAGTCAGTTTGGCGGGTAGGGTTGACTTTGGTCAATAATTGGAGAAGACGGCCTCAGATGGAAATTCCATCAGAGTTGTTAGCTCTGGAATGCGACTTTGGGCGAGGGGACCTTTAGTTCGGGACCCAAGACTTCCAAACTTGTTTTTAGGTTTTGAGTTTCGAGTTAGTTTTGGGCATGGGGCCCACTTTTCATTAAAACAATCTCCATTGGGAGTTTTGCCAATTTCGTTGAGTCCAGAATGTCATTTCTGGTTGGGTAGCATGGTTGGTTTGTGTTCACTGGGTTCTAGATGAATCCCGAGAGTCCGTCGAAAGATTTTTTGACTTAGGGAAATTGCTGGCTGCTACATTAAGTTGCAGACCCATTTTCCCTTCACGATCGTGAGGATCCCATCGCGTTTGCGATGGTCTGATTTATGACCATCGCATTTGCGAGGGGTGTCCTTTGCATTCACGATGTAGCCGATTGGGACCTAACTTGGATTCCTCTTCGCAAATGCGAGGGTCCTATCGCGATCGCGATGACGGACCCCTGGCAGCTATTTAAAATCCCAACTTCGTTTTCTCCTTCACTCTTATGAAAACTCCATTGTTGAAGCTCCTAAACTCCAATTTCCATCTCTCTTTCTTTATTATTCTTCACCTGGTTAGTTCCCTCGTCACCCCTCTCATCCTTTCGTGTTTATCCTCGTAATTCTCCCGCTAAAACTCCATTGTTGTTAATTCTTAAGGTTTGGGTGATCCTTGTGGGAATCTGATTCCTGGGGCTGCATGCTCAAAAATTCATACAACTCACCTCCGTGACGTATTTCTTTTGTCGAGGTAGGTTCTCACCTTTAATTCGGAGTTTTCCCATTTTAATTCCGTGAATTAGTAGAACTTCGGGGCTGTTTTTGGCCCCAAATTGAGCTCCGTTCACGCCCATACTTTGGGCATGGGTTCTTTAACCCACCATGAGCATAGTTGTGATTTTTGTTTTTTGTTTCATTGTGCGAGCCCTGCGGGTCATTTTTCTGACCCAATTTTCAGCCCATTTTCTTGTATAGCAATATGGGTGTCATTTTTCTCATCTTGACACCTAGTTTATATTCTAGATAGCGTGGTAGTTTTCTGAGGCTATTCGGAAGGGGAAGTCACACGAGTAACAGTTCGTGCTTGCAGTTTGGCCTCGAGGTAGGTTACGGTTTACCTTTTAGACTGAGTTTAGTTAGATAGTATATATTTATATGTTACTAGAATGCTAGGTTGGATTTTAGATAGACTTAGGCTTAAATCCTATTTATCATGTTAATTGGCCATTTTGGGTTTTTAGCCTAGAACTGTATGTTATCCTTAGCCTAGGAGCTTGCTTCTTCTGTGTGACTAGTATAAAATGCTTAGCATGATTTTAGGAGGCTTTAGAGGTAGAATAGAGTTTTCCTGTTGGTTTCCACTTTTATTCTCGCTTTACTGCTTATTTTGTCATTGTGTGTAACTGTGGGCCCGAGGCCATGGCTAGGATTTGGACGGAGTTTCAGGTCAGTTCTCTTGGTTTGGAGGGTATTCTTGCCCTGTTGATCCGATTGTGTGGTTTTTCCTCTGTTTGTGAACATTCATCCTCATATTGCATGGCATATCATTGGTACAAGAAGGAAACTATTTCCAAAGGTTTTAAGTTTGAAAGGATGCTCTACTACTGTTGTGATGATTTTTTGGACTAAATCAAGCTATTTTGAGTATCACCTTGGTTTTTTAGAAGGAAAAATGAGGAAATACTATTTTCTGTATGTGTATATATATTTATAGTCTGATGCGGTATTTCGGACCCCCGATGTGTTATTCCAGGTATTTTACTAATTCACATATACATATGCATTGTCCGATGCGGTATTCTGGGCGCCCGATGTGGTATTTTGGGTTTATGTTATATTGTATTCATACATGCATCATCGTACAGCGCATTGCATTTGCTTTGGCACGTGGATTGACTCTAGTTGGCTTGATCTAGTTTTCCTTCCCTTTCTCTTTGGTTTATTGGCATGTCTCCGACTTTATAACCAGATTTAGGTGGATCCCTGTATAGTTAGCTTCTTTCCTTCAATCTATTTATATATATTATCTTTATGCGCTCGGTCGGCCTATGATGCCTACTGAGTACCCGTTGCCTTGGTACTCATACTACACTCTGCATCTCTTTTTCTGATGCAACACCTAGTACGAGCCACCCTCGTTGATCTCCTGTCGTTCGAGGCCCGTTGCTGTTTTGATCATGGTGAGCTCCCAGTGTTTTGGATACTTTACATGCTTTCCATCTTGTACATCTGTCTATGTTTTGTATTTTGGATAGACAACATCTATCGTGTAGCTACTCCTTACTTTAGTCGCTCGTGTACTAGTGACACCAGGTCCGATGGGTTCTCGTGTTATTTTGTCTTTTTGGTCACTTTCGGGCCTTCTTATGTATATTTTGTACGATGGTATATATATGCTATTGGCCCTATCTTTTCGTTATATCTTCCGCTTCGCTTTAGTTTAATTATTATTTATTGTCTTTCACATATTTGGGTTAGGCTTTTCTACTGAAGGGTTATGTAGACGTCATCATGGCCTGGTTTTGGGTTGTGACATACTCCTTATACTTTAAGAGACAAATTTATATTGTATTTTGTTACCTCTAGCACTTGTATTCTATTAGAAGCTTCTATACTGTCGATACCAAGTCTTGGGGTTGGTGTAGTTTCATTATGTATATATTTCAGGTTATTGCTTCCGCTTTGTCCTATCTTTACTTTCTACTTCCGCTTCTTTCTGCCTATAGTGCGTATTAGTTAGGTAGTATCCCATTACTAATCATTCTGGGCTACGGGGATTGGTTCGCCTATTGAGGGTTGTAGGTTTCATCATGACCTGAGAAATCGGGTCGTGACAGGGTTAGGTTAATTAAAAAGGAAATAATGAGCGAGTGGATGAGGATCGTTGGATGAGGGAGATGAATGGTTGTGATTAAAAGATAGAGATGGGTCGGGTTGATGGGTCTGGAGTGGGTCACAAATTGGGTTATGACATTGGGATTTAAAATATGGCCAATTGAACTCAATTGATGCTATAATTGACATTAAATAGGTAAAAAACGTCTAGAATATAAATAATTTTGAGAAGAAATCAAATTTGAACGTCTATTTGAATAATAAAATACTATATATATATATATATATATATAATTTGATAGTTAGAATAATAAATAACAATAATTATCACAAAATGTTATGCTAAAATCACTTGCAAATAAAATATGTATATATATTATACGTAAAATTAATGACCTATAATATTATACAAAATTTACAATAAAATAGTAATAATAAGAAATAAATTATATATTTATAAATTGTATACGAATTTTAAAAGTATCAATATGACAATAAAACAGATGATTTATTTAGTACGTAAAAGAAAAAAAATCAAATTCAAAATAATAATAATTAGTAAAATAACAACTCGAGCAAGGTATAGAGAGGTCAAAATTGGGTGTCAACAGCTGCCCCTTCCTTGCTCGGGAATGAAGGATTAATTATCGGGTAAGGAATGTTGACTAGTAGCCAATTTGTCCAACCGGGAGGATGATTATTTTGAAATCAAAAGAAACAAAAGGGAGTTGTGAAAATGATGTGGCCGAGACTTCAATTTCAAGTCTCCTACATATCTCGGGTCTTACGAGAATCAGACCGTGTGTAGTTCTCGATTTAGGAACAAATGAGATCCCTAAAGAAAGTTGACACATATGAATTTTGAATGAGAATAGCACGAGTTGACAAGATTAGGGTAATGTGAAAGATGGGATGTGCGATTTTGGTTAAGTTATGAAATACACGGGTGAGAATGACCATTAGTCATTTCTTTTTTTGCTTTTTGAGCCTCGAAACCTGCGACTTCTGACATAACTAGATAAAATGTGATGACCCTTCTAGTCATCTTCATGCTTACACATTTATTGTATTGTTAAAGCTTTTCTGTAGCGTCTCTAAATCATTTATGGCTTGCTGGGACCGATAGTTCGGTGCCCTGGTCGTTCGTTTGTTTATTTTTGCCGTTTGCCTATTTTAGAGCTTAAACATAGAATATCATTGACTTTAGTCAACATTCCTAGCTAACATGCTCGGAATTGAATTTTGACAATTTTGTTAGCTCCGGAGCATTGAGTTTGGTCTAGTTGGACATTTAGTTGAGGCCTGAGAACTTCCGGTGTGGGTTTTGTGTTGTTTTCTCAGTTATCAGGCCATTTGGAGTTGAAAGTGTAACTTTGGGTGACTTTCGATGATCGGAGTGTCAGATTCAAAAACCGACAATTCCATCAGCTCCAGAATGTTTAGTTTGGGCTAGGAAGCAAGTTGGTTCGGGTATCGGGTGAGACGGACTCATTTCTAGCCTTTGAGTTCCTTCTCGTTAGTGTTGACTTGGGTCAGCATTTTTCCGAAATGACCTCGTATGGAAGTTTCATCGATTTTGTTGAGTACGGAATGTCGTTTCCACTCTATTAGCATTATTGGTTTTTGATTATCAAGTTCTGATTGTTCCCGGAATGCCCCAGAGAGTTTTCAAAGAGTTGCAGAAAATCAGTTGCAGGTCATCCTTCAGCGCCAACGGCGCCCATGTAGCGCGATCGCGCTGGCCTGTGGCAGGCCTTCAGCACCGATGGCGCTGGCCATATTCCAGCAACTATAAATTGCTGAATGTTCGTTTTTCCAGCCATTTCTCCACACCTTTCTAACTCTCAAATTCAAAATTATCTCCACAATTTTTGCTCTAAATCAGTTCTAAGCCTTGGGAAGTCAATTGTTCGGGGATTTTCCGTAGTCCCTCATCTTTTGGTAAGCTTCTTCCTCCATGGGTTTTCTTAATTCCTTCTTTGTTGCTACCTTCTAAAGCTTGAAATTTCCTTGTGGATTCTGCCCCTATAGCTCTTGCATGTTCGTGGTTACGAAGAATTGTCCGTCTTGGGCTGATTTCCCATCCTTTTGGTAAGTATTTCCCGCCAAATTTCCGTTTCTTAGTTCCTAAATTCCATTCTTTAAACCGCAAGTTGAGCGGACTATTTTGCACCTCTTCTTGGCTAATTGTGCTCAAATTTGGATGCCTTCTTGGCGTCGTTGGGGTCAACGTGGTTCTTTTCTTTTTTGGTTTTTGGTGTGGGCCCTACAGGCCCACTTTCGACCCAAATTTTGACCCGGCTAAAATTATAGCAATATGGGTATCATTAGACTCGTGTTAACATTTTATTCATGAATTTGATAGTTTGATTCTAGTTAAGAGCTTGTTGGAGCAGCTCGGCCCTGGATATCGTTGTTCCCGCAACTTGTCATCGGACGACAGGTTGGTTACAGTCTAAACACCTAGACTTAGCATATATCGGGTACAATTGTACTAGTTGGCATCCTTGGGTTGGGTTATTAGGTTGGTACCACAGACCTTGACCATTTTTCCATGATCCGTCCTATTTCTTTCTTTCGTTGTGTATAGTACTCTTATTATTTGATATTATTACTCTTGTGGTTCTGTGAGGCCTTGTTGACTCTGGAACATGGACGGTGGGATCATTGGGAATGTCCGCGAGTCCTGGACATAGAATTATCCTTCTAGGCTGGTTATGCTTGCTGAGTAGCTTCGGGAGCCTGTGCAGGGCCGATAGGTTGTTATGAGCTGCTAGGCGGCTATTGTGTGTTGATCATATCATTTCCATGCATATAAAGAGATTTTCCCACATTATACTACGATTTTGGCTTCGGGGCTACTAGGACTATTTTTCTCAAACTTTCATGGCCCTAGGGGCCAATTTTCGATAAAATTGGATTTGGAAATGATTTGGCTTGATACGTGGATCTTCTTGGGGTAAAAAAGGTTAAAATATGGTTTTATCAAGATTTTGCTACTATTGCTTGACTCGACCGGGTCGGAGTGCTAGCTGAGCTTTCTTACTGATTTGAAATGACTTTAGGCTCGGTCGGGTCAGGCATCTGAGATATTTTACTACTATTTTAGACTCGGTTATGCCCGGGCGCCCGTGGAGGGGTTTTGGAGACATCTTTTCACTGCTTTAGTCCTAGACAAGGTCTAGGCATGTATATTTGACACTTAGCCATTGGCTTCAACCCAGACTCAATTCCAGAGGACACGTTTTGATTCTGAGTTATAGTATGGGGTCCTGGACCTCCATGGATCTTGCTGCTCTGGGCCTGAGGCTTTGGGCTCCGTGTGCCGGGGGGAAGGGTATACAGTGGAGTAGAGGTATACGGTCAGTGTCCTTCCATGTAACCTACCTACTGGGACCGATCAACACCGGATGAGGTACATACAGAGGTTCTATTTTCACCCTGAGGTTATCATGCATCATATCATTCACTGTTTGAGGTTCCACCCTTGTTTGTTGTTTGTTCATTGTACGGTCCGGTAGTATGGGATGCATGAGGGTTTGTTTTTACTTGATTGTGTTCCTCGATTGTATGGGTGGCCGGGAGACTATAGGTAGACTCTCGTTATTTGATTTCGAAATTGTTCTCTATTACGGTTATAAGTATGGAATTTGGGTACTGCTAGGCTGTTACTTCTTGATGTGAGATTTGTATGTTTTGGCTGGTTATTAATTCCTATTTTCTGAGCATGTCTACCTTTATTCTTCTCTCCCATTCTTTATACTTGAGGTTACTAGTATACCATCCATTTCTAGAACTTATCATGTATATATTGTTATTGCAAGGATCCCAAGTGTGTTATTTCTTGCTTTCACCTGTAACTGTGTGTACATATCTTAATTGCTAGCCTTGTATGTTGCTTTCTGTTGTCTTTCCTCTGGGCTAGTTCTTGTGAACCTTTTCATTGATTTCTGTGATTGTTTACTTCCATTCTGTCGGCTATTTCTCTTTTACCTTATATGTGCCCAGTCGGCCTATGCCTACTGGGTACCTTATGCTTTGCATTTGGTGCTCACCCTACCCTCTGCATCTTCTGGTGCAGATCATAGAATGGGCCATCGCGGTTAGAGCACCGGAGACTCGTGCAGGGTGCTGTTTTTAGATCATCCAGGGTGAAGGTGAGCTCTTGCCATTCAGAGCTTGACTTTAGTTTATCCTTTATGTATTTTGTACTCTTATAGTTTCAGAGACATTATGTATATATTACTTTTGGACCTTTGTACTCCTAATGTAGTTCGGCTCTTATACACTATGATACCAGGTCTTTTGGGTTAGTTTAGGTTCCGCTTGTATTTATATTTCTCCTGTTATCCAGTTTATTCATCATGTTCCCTTGCTTCCGCTTATCTATTTGTTCTTTCGCTTAGACTGTTAGAAGGTAGCCCATTACTAACCATTTCGGGGTACGGGGATTGGTTCGCCTACTGGGGGTTGTAGGTGCCATCATGACTGAGAAATCGGATCGTGACATAAAATGGTTAGCTCATAATTGTAGAGAAGTATTGATAAATGTAGCAAAAAGTAATAGTAATACATAATGACGAGAGTGAGAAAGCGTATCTTTGTTGGATGATATGCTTGTAACCCAGTATTTTTGAGAGACCTCAAATTTTTTGCCCCAGTTGAAACCTTTAACGAAAATGTGATCAGTTTGGTGATATATACCTGCAAAACTTAAACATGCTACATAGATTTGTTAGTACTAAGATATCATATTTAAATGGTTTAGAGCCTCGATATATCCCTTTTTAAGGCAAAAAAGCCTAAATGTCTCATTTTAAGGCAGACGAGCCTAAGTGTCTAATTTTAAGGCAGGCATGCCTCAATGTCCCATTTTAAGGCAGACATGCCTACGTGTTTCATTTTAAGGCAAACGAACCTGAATATCCAGATATCATCTTTAAATGGTTTAGAGCCTCGATATGTCTCTTTTAAGGCAAATGAGACTAAATGTCTCATTTTAAGGCGGACGAGCCTAAGTGTCAAATCTTAAGGCAGACATGCCTAAATGTCCCATTTTAAAGTGGACATGCCTAAGTGTTCTATTTTAAGGCAGACGAACCTGAATGTCCAATTTTAAGGCAGACCAACCTGAATGTCCAATTTTAAGGCAGACGAACCTGAATGTCCAATTTTAAGGTGGATGAACCTGAATGTCCAATTTTAAGGTGGACGAACCTGAATGTCCAATTTTAAGGCGGACGAACCTGAATGTCCAATTTTAAGGTGGACGAACCTGAATGTCCAATTTTAAGTTGGATGAACGCGAATGTCCAATTTTAAGATGGATGAACGCGAATGTACAATTTTAAGGTGGACGAACCTGAATATCCAATTTTAAGGCTGACGAACCTGAATGTCCAATTTTAAGGCGGATGAACCTGAATGTCCAAGTTTAAGGTGAACGAACCTGAATGGCCAATTTTAAGGCGGACGTACCTGAATGTCCAATTTTAAGACAGACATACCTGAATGTAACTCAATTCAGCTATAAATCTTGGCCTCAATATAATTTTCGGGTTCAATATAATTTCTAGTCTCAAATAATTTTTGGGTTCAAAATATAAACTCGGACTCAAAATATAAACTCGGGCTCAGATGTAAACTCGGGCTCAAAAATATAAATTCGGGCTCAAATATAAATTCGAGATCAAATTTAAATTCGAGCTCAAATATAAACTCGGGCTCAATATGTAATATCGGGCTCAATATAAATTCGGACTTAAAAATAACTCAAACTCAAAAGTGTAAAATCAGGCTCAATATGTAAAATTGGGCTCAAAATATAATCATCGGTGATTTGATAGAGTAACTTAGCTCCTTTTTCATGTAGGGGATGCAGTAGGTGCTTTTGTTGATTATGATTGTTCAAACGTTGCAAATCAATTTTTTTACTTGTATTTTCCATTTCTACATTCAAAGAAAATTGTTAGTTTTAAAAGAAAGGTTGATTCATACCTTTGCTTGTCTTTAGCTCATTTTCATTGTTTGGCACGCCATCGAAATGAAATTTTTGAGGACCCCTCAAAAATTTCTGCCCAGTTTGAAATACAAAAAATATATTTTGCATTTCATTGTGAATCAAAGTTTTGCCTATTTGTGAAATTTTTTGAGGGAACGTCAAAAATTTTGCCGCAATCTTAACTTATGGAGTCTTATGTTCCTTCTTCACTCAAATAAAATGTTAGTTCAAAAAAAGTAATTGTCTTATATTTGAACATCGAGGTTCGGCTTTGAGTCTGCATTTGGTCATTATTGAAGTCAAAATTGGGTTAAATAATGATTTGGCTATTGGTGAAAAAGAAAAATTTATTTGATTGAGACGGAACTCAATAATAAGCTGCCTACGTATCCAAATAGAAGTCAGGTCAAATGTAGTTCACCAGTACAAAGAATAAATAATAGAAAAGATTCTTGATTGGATTGAACAAATTAAAGGGAGATGGCACTTTGCTTATGATGGTCTTGTCCTTCTCAATTCCTTTGATGCCTTTTACGCTTCCTTGTCACATGTGTCTCTATAAGATCCGATTAATGTACCTGTGGTAGTGTCATATATGTTGTTTGTTGGTCTCTGTTATACTATTATTTTGCCTTTCTCAATGAAATTTTGAATCATGTTCTTCAACGCTAGACATTCCTCAGTATCATGACCCTGAATATTTAAGTTATATGCGCACTTCTTGGATGGCTCAAAATTTGGAGAAACATACTCGGGGATCTAAACTTTCCTTGGTTTCAAAACTCCTTGAGCTCACAATCTTTGAAATGTGCTCGTCAAAGATTCAGTTAGAGGAGTGAAGGTACGAGTCTTCCTCTTTAGCTAACGAAATTCAGATGGTGCTTGATAGATCTCTGGTGAATCTTGGTTATAAGAATCAGACTGTGTTTGATAAGCCTTGCATTGAGAGCCTTGTGGGTTATAAAGTTGGGGGTGCACATTATAGGATTGAGATCCTTGTGGGTTATAAAGCTGGGGTTGCACATTATAGGATCCAAACACGTCATGTGTTTGTTGGGTATCTCTTTGCTCTTGTTTTTCAGGTAAGATGATTGAGATCTTTTCTTCTTTTTTGTCGAAAGGATTTTCTGATGTTGCAGCAGTGTCAATAATTCTCCCTGTTTGAATTCCATATTCCAATTCTTTTCCAATTCGAATCAGACTAGAGAAATCATCAAAACTCATGAAGAACAATTACTTATAAAATATACCATCTAGTGATTGGATGAAGGTTCGAATCAAATCCTTTTTCAGACAGTGAATGACATATCCTAGAAGCTTCCAATCTCCATCGTATGACATACTCAAAAGATTCATGGACCATTTTCTTTACTTCGAGCAAATCCGTTATTGTTGGACCAATCTTGATGTTGAACTTATATTGTGCTACAAGATCTCGAGCCATATCTTCCTATGTAAACCATTTACTGAAGTCTTTCTTGATGTACTACGTAAAAGCTATTCCCGACAAACTCTGAATAAATAGTCTCATTAACAGAGCTTCATTGTGTCCAATTCCAACTAAACTACCACAAAAGTCTTTCAAATTATCATGACCCAGACCATCGTGAGTGGCACTCACCCAACCCCCGGATGAGCGAACCGATAGAGTCCAACTCTTAACCTAGCCTAACAGCTTAAAACCAGTGCACAAATGTAATCTAGCATTCAATCATAAATAAAATCTACTCTATAAATAAAATAAACTACGAAAATCCCTCCCTAGAATCTAAAAGTAATCGTACCAAAAATATCTACCAAAAATTAGAGTACGGGGATGCAACCCCAAATATAGAAATAGTCTAAGCCCAAACAAATGGGCTACAACTCAACTAGATGGACACCAAGGCATCTCGGTAGAATATCTCACCCTTGATATCTTGGAAAGTCAGGCCTACAAGTGAGGTCGTGCGTCAACCGCTGGAAGATTTCCTGTACTCACAAAAATACAAGCAAGTGTTGTATCAGGAAACAACCACCGTGTACTGGTAGGATCATTAGCCAATTCTAAATAAACAATGTATGAGTAGTACAAAAATCAAGTAAGAGTAAAGAAGACACCTATGCAAGTCAACATGTATTCCTAGACTACAAGTCTCTACCTAACTTGTCTCACATGTAAATTACTTCACAGTTATGATCAATAATATACAACAATAACAGTCACATTCCGTTACATATCCCGGACCCACCCTGGATCCCCTCTAGACAACACCTAAGTGTCAAACATATAACCCGGTCTACACCAAGACCCAAAACTCATAACACAATACAATAACTCGGAACCTCAAGGACTAAAATACACAGCCACAATTCATAATCACAACCCGGTCCACTCAGGGAACCATTAATAAAGATACAACAATACAATAAAGTAAACCCATACCAGGCATGGTACCCGAGCTAACCATTAGTGCTATCCCATACCA
Organism: Jaltomata sinuosa; assembly: GCA_003996215.1. NCBI lineage: Eukaryota > Viridiplantae > Streptophyta > Magnoliopsida > Solanales > Solanaceae > Jaltomata > Jaltomata sinuosa. Next base: position 161,571 of record QJPP01003490.1, read on the forward strand.
GGCGTAGTACCCAAGCCAACCGTTAGTATATCCCATACCATGCGTGGTACCTGAGCCAACCATTAGTATATTCCTTACTAGGCATGGTACCCGAGCCAACCGAATGTCACACAAATCTATAGTCACAAACAATGATCAATCACACTTGTAAACCAACAAGAAACACACCTAGTTCATTTCACAACACTAAAAACATGATTTGGACATTGGTAAACATTTCCTAAGCAATGCATACCACACAATTACATAGACATGAGTACATAAACACATAATGCATACAAGAATCAATAACCATCACCTACCTTGAATAATCAAGCTCTACAGTGCCAGAGCTTTCCCTTTTTTCAGGATCCCTTGCTTGTTCTTGGTCTAGAAACAAACACATAACACTATAGTTAATTAACTGGCCTAAATTACCCGAATTATACAAAAATCCTAATCCCCAGGCAAAACCATGATCATTCCAACCCTTCTCGGTCTTTTTCGCTATTTATTCACCTAAGATTATCATTTTTACCCAGATTCTACCATTCCTTATTCATTCCAAAACCTTACCCCAAGTCCACCCCTAGAAATTCTATAGCATAGGAAAGAGACCACAGAGTTTGGGGAGTAGAATCCTTACCTTTAGGATGAAAAACGATGGAAAACCGGTAGAAATCGCCCAAAATTGTCCCCTTCTTCTCCCAAAACATTCCAAGAAAAGCTGAACTATTTTGGGGAAATATCTGCAATAAATCCCATCATGCTTCGCTATAGCGGTTCGCTCCGCTATTGCGTTAGCTATAGCGGAGTCGTCCGCTATGGCGGAGGCTGACCGATGTTGACTTTCGCCGTAGCAGTAATTTCTCTGCTACAACGGAGGTTGTTTGGCAGAGTGTCAACTGCTGTAGTGGTTAACACGGGACAAAAAGTTGTAAATCTCTTAAACTAGTCCATTTTACAACACACATATTTTCTCGACGTCCTGGAACAACCCCTTCACGTCAAGCTCAATTCTGGGAGTTCTACTTACCCGCATTCAATTTCCAAGAGTCCCCTGGACTCCTTTATGTGTTAGCTATGAGGAAAACTATCTCGAATCAAGATATCAAACCCAATCCTTACTCGGATTTCCCTAGACCATACCTCGCTCCAAAACTGGCCGAGACTAGCCTAGCCCAGAATTTCAAACTCCCAAACCCAGAGTTTTCTAACTCTAAAAATTGACACGAATGGTTTATCCATAACGACGGACCCGGTCATTACACAAATGTTCGACTGGATCTCCTTGTCCATTAAAGATATTGAATTTTGGAATCATGTATCCTAACGGTAGTTCAACATTCGGATGCAAACACAAGTTCTCATACTTTAGGTCTGGAATGTTCTCAAAACATAATTTTTCATCTACAACCTTTTTCAAGTCACAAGATCTTTTGTGCACTGTAGCTAATTTTCCATCATGTGTCATCATATTTTGGAAAGAACCAAGATTAGTGTGTACCAAAGATTTTTGCTGTGGGATCGAATGGGGAGTTATAGTCAAAAAGGTACTTTGCGCTGGTTGAGAAGCACAATTTGTGTTAAGAGGAGGATCAGAATGGTTGATCATGTCTACATATTTTCAGCTGATTCAATGTTCAAATGATAGACAACCTTTAAAAAAATAGATCAAACACAACAATTAACATGCAACACAAATAAGATTAAGATATCCATAACAATAGTGACAACAATGATAATAATAGTAATAAAATACTAATGAAAGACACTTGTAAAAAATACTAGGTCGGATATTGAATGAATACTAAGACCTAATGAGTGATCTAAGCGCGGATATTTGAGCTTCTAACGCACAAAACAAATGATAGAACTTATGAATTTATCTGATCAACACAATACTCGATAAAATTTTAGGATGCAAAATTTAAAAGATAAAGGATTCAAGAAGATGAACAAGGTTGACTTATGTTGAACACTAGAGCTTTATCCACACCACTTTGCTAATTAATCAAATTTCAACTTTGAAAGATCCACCATATATCATAACATAAGGGAAAAAGAAATTTTTTATTATGATGAGACCAAACTCATTAAATGAGCGCCTATGTATCCCTCTTATAGGGGAATCAGGTCAATTGTAGTTCATATTTCAAAGAAAATTGAAACAAGAGGCTAAATAAAGAAAAACATAAGAAAATAGTTGCCATGCAAACTATGAGATGTTGTCTTTATTAGTCACGCATCTTCTTCAAGTTCTTTGTTGCCAACTTCATTGAGTCTTCATTCAAAGTGATAACGTCAGTTGAGATGCTACATTCTCCTCTTAATTTTCTTTTCTTTTCCTCGCCCTCTTGATATAGTTGTCTTGCCATGAGGATAGGTTGTGGTGGACTGCGAATAAGACACTGGGATGTAATTTGATGTTGGAAGAATAGGTGGAGGTGGATACCAAACAATTTGAATATGAAGTTTTGTGGTTAATTAAGGATAATATTCTTAGGTATAATTTGATGTTGGGATGATTTCTGGAGATGGATACCATATTAATTGAGGGCGAGGCTTCTTCACTATCTTTCCATTATTTATCAAATTTTGTATTTCTCCCTTCAATTGGAAGCACTCATCTGTGCCATGGCTTGGCATACTAGAATAAAAGGCACAATGCTTATTTGGATCAAAGAAAGGACTTGAAGGGCAATATGAACCAACAAACTTAGGATGCAAGATTCCATTCAACCTCAACATCTCAAAATTGAGTGAAGGCGGCTCATCCAAGAGAGTCATGACTTGAAATTTTCTGACTTTGGGCTTTGGAGATTTTATTGTCTCATCAATGACTGCCTTCCCCTTATTCTTGGATTGTGTCTCAACCAGATCAACTCTGTCATGCATTACAATCTTTTTCGCAGATTTCCACTTTAGCTTCTTGTCAAACTGCTCAATAAAGTCATCAGCTAAATTGTCCCGATATAACCATTTTCTCACGTCTCTTTCTGCATACCAAATCAAAGCTAAATCAGTCAACGACCTAAGAAAAAGTTTCACCTTAAGATCATTACCTTGACCAATAGTTGCAAGATCATCTAGGTATGCCTTTAAGTGGGAGTGAGGATCTCCAGATCCATCATACTGCATAAAATCAGAGCTTTCTTTTTTATTCTAGCTTTCTTCCCCTGACTTGACCAACTTACTCATCTCTGGTTAATGTGTGGACCACACTTGATAGTCAGAAACCTTTCATTCTCTTCCCTTTTCCATACCTATTTCTGTCAACCTATTGAGTACTTTTTGTAATGCAAGTGAATGTAGACTCGGAGAGCCTTGTACATCATGGACACGTATAGGAAAAGTTGCCAATATATGAGGCTCTTTAAGATAGAAGGGAGCAACAAAGTGACCTTCTGACATTGGCTCTAGAAAACCTGGTGGCATATCTATTGATCCTCAAAGGTCGAATATATGTTGATTCTCTTTTCCATTCCCTTCATACTCGCCTCAAATATAGCAACATTACTTCGGCGTGATCCCAAATTCTTATCCTTGACTTCACTATTGGCAAGGTTGAAGAATATCGCTTGACTAGCCATTTGACATACTCTAACATTCAATTTTAGTCAACCTTAGGAGAAGAAGACTTGTGATTAGTGAAAGAGAAATGCACAAAGGCGAAAAAAGGTCTTATAATTATAAAGTTATAGAGTGGAACGTTCTACTTATTTGAGTAATGGGTTATGCTTATTCAGAATTGAATGAAAGTTATGAGGGCTCTATATAACTTAAAGTGAAAGATAGAGGATGACATGAACATCAAACATTGATGGTTGAGAGTCAAACTTATAGTGGAATATGGGCCAAATAAATAAAATTTCACAGAGAAAATAATATGTTCATATAGGAAGCGATGAGTCGAGAATATCCTTAAAGTAATGAATCACCCTAAAAAGGTTAGAACGGGGGTCTAGGATATCCTATCAAGGAATGAATCGAATCAAGAGATGGTTTGTATGCCAAAAGAATATTTTTAGACGACAAGATCAAGTCATGATGTTAGAATGAAGGAGAATTTGACTAGGCCCTAAGATTGTATGATTTGGGCCTAAAGATAAAAAAATACGGTACTAAAATTACTTGCATTAAGTGCAAATAAATGATTTTGACGTTATCTATAGCTTGAAGTTCTGAGAGTAAGGGATAGTTAAGACAAGAATTAAATGATCGAGAAGGTAAAATGATGACATAAACGTAAAAGATTAACACATAGCATATAATATATGTTCCCTCTTGATGTCATGAACATCCATTTAGTTAATGCATGAATGTCTTAAGTACAAGGGGTAGATACAACACTACCCTAAGTTTTTTAAGATTTGGGTGGACACGGACACAAGGTTTTCCTATGTGAGGAGGCACGTGGTCACATGGTAGCAAAACTATCCGCTCACCCCACGTCTATGCTAACTCTCTAAAATGGGTATTTGAAAGAACTTTGGAGAAGTGCAAAGGCACAACTCACATGTATAGTGTGTGAAAGTGTGAAGTTCTCAAGTGGGGGAAGTATGAGCGGAATGACAGTTATGAAAGGCGGTAACATATAGCATATAGAAAAAGTAGTAACACATTGAACAATTAAGGAAAGCAGTAAAAAAAAAGTAAATAAATCAATAGAAAAATTGGAAAAAAATATAACAGGTGAGGAGGAATCAAACATAAGAACATATCAAAAGAAAAATACGCTAAACATACAACAACTAAATTATATATGGGAACAAATAAGGAGAAGAAGGAAAAGATAATTTAGCATGGAAACACAAGGAAAGGATAAAAGGAGAAAATTAATCATGCTAAACACATTTAAGGAAATATATAAGAAAGTGTACTAATTTTTTTATTTTTTAGGGAACCAAGTAAGTTGACAAAGGAAAAATTAATCATGAAAACACGAAAAAACATTGATCATGACAAAATACACAAAATTAAAACATACTTAAATTATTTTAAAAGGACAGATAAAGAAGAAAAAGGAAAGGGAGTTCAACATGGAAATAATCTATTACAAAGATAAAAAGAGAAGGAATTACATAAAAAAAAGCACATAATTTTATTCAAGAAATACTACACATATGACTAAATATATTATTTGCACATAAAAACAAATTAAAATATTCTAAACATGAAAAATAGGCATATTATTTAAGAAAACAAATAAAAGAAAGGACTCTTAGAATGGAAATAATCATTTATGAAAATAAAAAAAAAGATTAAATAGGAAAAACACAAACAAATTAAGGAGTATCCTAAACATGAAAAAATAGATAATTTATTTGAAAAATAGAGAAAAGGAAAAACAGTTAACTACGAAAAGAAAACAATCATTAAATAAATAAGACAACACAAAATCTCACACAAATACAAAATTCGTAATGGTTAGAACCTAAGTATCCCCAGCGGAGTCGTCATTCTGTCGAGCTCCTTTTTTCTCGCGAAAAACAGAATTCGACATGACAACTCTTTTTAGGTTACAAGAGTGTGAAAAGTCGCCACCTAATGAATTAAGGTGCGTTAGGGCACCATAATACACTAACTACAATTAAATTAAATTAAGGTCTATGTCACCAGAGAATCGGGTAAGGGTTCAGGTTACCTTAAAAGGAAGGTGTTAAGCATCTTTCGAGGTCCACAAATATGGGTTCATGCCGAATTCATTATTATGTGGGAAGATCGAGTGATAAACAAAGGGTCGATGAATTTATTATCTTAAAATAACTATATGTTAATCATACAAACTTCATCTTTAGAAAACTAAGCAAATTAAGCATTAATTCTACTTAATAAATCTAGAACATAAGATAAATAAATAAATATACCAATTCATTTACCGATTAAATAAATTATTTCTTAACATGCAATCTAAATAACTAGGTGATTTAAACATAGAAAAAGCCTTTATTTTAAAATAAATAAATAAACTAGGTGTAAATTCTTATCTAGTGAATACGAATTTAAGTGATTAAAGCGATTAAATCATGAAATCATTTATTAATTATTTTTAAAAAGTGGGTAAAACTAAATATATACATTTGATTATTAGTTAATTAATACAAATCTAAAGATCTAGGGGATTAATTATGCGAGATATATTAATATTAGATAAGCGAGAGGAGAGAATTTAAAGGAAAGGAGAATTAATTCAGAAAGCTAACATATTACGTAGAGTTAATTATTCCTATTCATTTACTCAAGTGAAAGCAACATCATATTACAATGGAAAAATAGCATACTAAAAACAAAATATTAATTACCCCCCCCCCCCTCCCAATAAATAAAAGAACAAAAAATAATATGGAATAAAATTAGCTTTATAAAGTATAAATGAACTTAAACTTGTCAAAGGACTCATGAGAATATTTAAAAGGTGTAAATGCTTGTTGCTTTTATAAGGGATGATGCCACGATTTTGTTAATCGCACTCCTCCACTATATCAATAATTTGATTGGAGGTCAGTTTTAAAGTTTTAAAAATAATAATAATATTTTTTTAAGACAAGTGAAAGATTTGAATTTTAAATATAGGCACCTAGGTATATTTACATATAAAATGCACATAACCTCTTTTAAGAAAACTTTGGTAGGTGATAGTCCCGGAGATGCGTCGGCTTAGTTTTAAAAATTTAAAAATTACACCTCATAATTTCTTTTTATGTTTCCGCTAACTATATGTTAGGAGATAGTATTTGGATATAGAGTTTATAATTATAAAACACATTGCCAGTACCAGTTGTAAAAGGGGACTGAACAATGACTTTAAATAAAAAAATGAAAAGGATGGGTTAGCGAGAAAACTGTTAGTTTGAAAGTGAAAAAAAGGATAACATTTTTACCTATATAACACATAGTTCTCGGTCCCCCTAGGCAGCCCCTTCATTAGTTGTTCATAGAATGTATACAAGTTTATTATAACATAACTGAGAAAATAATAGAATAACGATCCCAACAAGCTAAAAATAAAGCTTTGGAGTTCTGAACTTTTCCCGCCCAGGCTGACTCTTCACCGTCTCAAACCAACCTTCTAGTAAGCATCATGTTAAGTACATCAAGATACACCCATACACGCCATACATGTGAACACTAAGCAAACAAATATGTGCACAACACCTAAAATTCAACTTTTAAGCAACTCTCATAACTAGAGAACTGATGCGTAAAAACATATTCAACACACGACGTGAACAGAATATAAAATCAATGCATATAGGTATGGGATTTACAAATAACTACACTGTTTTTAAACAAACAGACAACTAGCTTAGCACACTTAATGATTTTACACTATTTATGATAATTTATACTCCTTTAAGTACTGGATAGCTATATGTTTACCCATAAAGCACGTAAGAGCTGTATTAAATCATTCATGCCAAGAGCACTAATTAGTATATTCTTGAACTTGTTCATCACTATGACAAAAATAAAGCTATAACAAACTACCACATTAAGAGTTGAAATTACTCTAATGAAAAACTAACCGGTTTAATAAGAAACAGTCTAGGAAAACAATAGTAGCACCAATGGGTCCTTTCCAGAGATGCCCAGAACTTAAAAAAAATTGAAAGAGAGGAGAGTAGTCTCAAAAGTCTGAGAAAGTGTGGGGAACTTTCAGTATCCTCCAAATAGAGAGGGGAAGAGCCCCTTATATAGTAGAGAATAATCATGAGTTATAAACCCATCATCAATCAAGGAAATCTCTTCCTTAAATAACCAAATCATGTTGTATTTAAAACAATCAGAATTTACCAAAAACAATCATTACCAAGTTGCTATATTACACTAAAGTAAGTATGAAAAGCATTGATCATCAGATATCATGCCTTAAAGACAGCAAGTAAATCAAACAGGTTCAAATTTACCTTAAACAAAATAAGTAGAACTAATCAAGTTTGGTACAAAACAAATCAAAACTTGCTATAAATAACGAAGTAAAAGCTGTCCATACTACCAAGAAAGGAGAAAATCATTTAGTATGCAGAGTTTACCATAAATGGACAAGTACAAAATTGTGCAAATTATTAAAAGAAGCAAAAGGAAAGGCGCATAAATCATAAAGATTTCCTTTGAATAGGATGATCAAAATCAAAATTACAGTTATCCTATAAGTAAGGGGATTAATCTAAGAAAAGTATACTTAGTTACCATATTAACATATGACTCAAGGTTGTTACATGATTTGAAATCAAGATATACACGGAACAATCTGCCATTTACCAAAATCAACTCTTGAAGCCAAGTAAATCAATCAATACATGCCAAATTTTATCATAACTAATTAATTAATAAACCTGTTACAACAACTAAAGGAAACAAGTAATCAAGGCTAACAAGATTGCACAATTGATTCAAAACGAGTTTGAAATAGCACCCAAAATGTTCAAATGTCGAGAATACGCTTCATGGGCTTGTGTTCAAATGCAGAGAGATGAATGCAGAATTAATCAATTTGGCTCATTCAAAATTAGAAAAGTAGTGCTAAAACATGGCTCTCAAAATTAGGATTTCTCAGATAGAGCAATACACAATCGTAAAGAACATGAATGGGCAAGTATTGAATAATTTTAACACCAAGTATGCATCAATTTCCAATCTCAGAATCAACCAAAATAAATTGAATAACTAATTGAACCTACGACGAATACCAAAAGATCATATCAGAGACCAGTTGTAAGAATCCATGGTAAAATGATTCTTCGATGTAAAACAGCAAAATCAGGACTGATGGGTGAACTCTCTAGCCTCTAGGTCTTCGAACAAATTCCAACACAGTGACAAACTTGGCGTTGATATTCTCTTCATTAAAATTCTTCGTAGTTTGTCGGAGATGAGAAACCTTTGAGTATATATATTTTTTGATTTTTTTGGATTTTAAATAAGGAAAAAGAAGAGGAGGGTACGAGCTCTATTTGGTGGTTGACCAGAGAAGGTGAAACAGAGGAGGTGAGTAAAGAAGGAAGAAGATAGGGCAGCAAGGATGGAATTTTATCGGCGCTTCACCGGAGGTGGTAGGACAATAACGGAGGGGGTCATTGGATTGATGTGATGGTGGAGCAGCAGTGGTGAAAGAGATGAAGGAGAGGAGATAGAGATAGAGTGGAGAGAGGAGATGATGGCGGTGCGGTGGTCGCCGGAAAGAAGAGGTGGTAAAGGTGGCGGCAGGTTGATTTTGGGAGAAGAGGAAAGGATGGAGAAGATAGGAGAGGCGATGGTGGTCGGAGGTAAATGAAGTGGGAGAGGTGGGAGAAGAAAAGAGAAAGGGAAAGGAGGGAGAGAGGTGATTGTGGTGGTGTTTATCCAGAGAAGATGGTGGCAGCAGTGGAGGCATTGAGAGAGAGGAGAAAAGTGTGGTGGCCGGTGGAGGGAGAAGTGAGTGGGGATTAGAGGGGGTTAGGTTAATTAAAAAGGAAATATTGAGAGAGTGAATTAGGACCATTGGATGAGGGAGATGAATGGTTGTGATTAAAAGATGGAGATGAGTCGGGTTGATGGGTCTGGAGTGGGTCACAAATTGGGTTATGACATTGGAATTTAAAATATGGCTAATTGAACTCAATTGAGGCTATAATTGACATTATATAGGTAGAAAGCGGCTAGAATATAAATAATTTCGAGAGGAAATCAAATTTGGACTGTTATTTGATTAATAAAATAGTATATATTGTGATGACCCTTCCGAATATCTTTGCATTTACACATTTATTGTACGGTTAGAACTTTTCTATAGTGTCCCCAAGTCATTTATGGCTTGCTGGGACCGGTAGTTTGGTGCCCTGGTCGTTCCTTTGGTCATTTTGGTTGTTTGCCTATTTTAGAACTTAAACTTAGAATATCATTGACTTTAGTCAATATTCATAGCTAACATGCTCAGAATTGAATTCTGACAGTCCCATTAGCTCTGGAGCATTGAGTTTGGTCTATTTGGACCTTTAGTTAAGGCCTGCAAACTTTTGGTGTAGCTTTTGTGTTATTTTCTTAGTTTTTAGGCCATTTGGAGTTGAAAGTGTAACTTCGGGTGACTTTCGATGATCGGAGTGTTGAATTTGAAATACGATGATTTCACCAGCTTTGGAATGTTGAGTTTGGGCTAGGAAGGTGGTTGTCTTGGGTACCGGGTGAGCCGGACTCATTTTGAGTTCCTTTTCTCTAGTGTTGACTTGGGTCAACATTTCTCTGAAATTACCTCATATGGAAGTTTCATTGATTCCGTTGAGTCCAGAATATTGTTTTCACTCTATTAGCATTATTGGTTTTTAAATATCGAGTTCCGATTATGCCCTGAGCGCCCTAGAGAGTTTTCAAAAATTGCAGAAAAATAGTTGCAGGCCAGCATTCAGCGCCAACGGCGCCTAGGCAGCGCGATCGCGCTGGCCTATGGCAGGACTTCAGCGCCGATGACGCTGGCCATTTTCCAGAAGCTAGAAATTTCAGTTATTTAGTTTTTCCAGCATTCTTTCTCCAACTTTCTCACTCTAAAACTCAATTTTTTCTCCACCATTTTGCTCTAAATAAATTCTCAGATTTGGGGACTAAATTGTTCGTGGATTTTCCGTAGTCCTTCGTCTTTTGGTAAGCTTCTTCACCCTTGAATTTTCTAAATTCCTCCATTGTTTCTCTTCTTCTAACCTTGGGAAGTTATTGTAGTGGCTGCCTTGTAGTTTGTGCATGTTCGTGGGTGCGAAGAATTGTCCGTCTTGGGCTTATTTTCCATCCTTTTGGTAAGTAATTCTTGCCCAATTTTCGTTCTTATTATTGAAATTTCATCTTTTAACCCCAAGTTAAGAGGGCTGTATTGGCGCCTTCTCTTGGCAAATTGTGATCAAATTTGGAGCATGCCTTCTTGGCATTGTTGGTGTCGTCGTAGTTTTATTCATATTTAGTTTCAAGTGTAGGCCTCGCGGGCCCTCTTTTGACCCAGATTTCAACCTGGCTACAATTGTACCAATATGGGTATCGTTAGACTCATTTTAACGTTTATTTATGTTTATGATAGTTTGATTGTCTTTCGGGATCTCTCGGAGTGATTCAGGCTTGGACATTGTTGTTCGGGCATCTTGTCATCGGATGACAGGTAGGTTATGGTCTAAACTCCTAGACTTAGCATATATCGGGTAAAATTGTACATAGTTGGCATCCTTGGGTTGGGTTATTAGGTTGGTACCACAAACCTTGACCGCTTTTCCATGATCCATCCCATTTCTTTCCTCCGTTGTGTGTAGTACTCTTATCACTTGATATAATTACCCGTGTGGTCCTGTTAGTCCTTGTTGACTCTGAAACATAGACAGTGGGTTCATTGGGAATGTCCACAAGTCCCGGACATAGAATTATCCTTCTAGGCTGGTTATGCTTCATGAGTAGGTTTGGGAGCATGTGCAGGACCAATACGTTGTTGTGAGCTGATGGGCGGCTATTGTGTGTTCATCATATCATTTCCATGCATATAAAGAGATTTTCCCACATTTTACTATGGATTGGTATTCGAGCCTACCGAGACTATTTTCTTAAACTTGTATGGCCCCAGGGGCCCGTTTTCAATGAAATTGGATTTGGAAATGATTTTACTTGATATGTGGATCTTCTTGGGGTAAAAGGGAGATTAAAATATGGTTTTATTATAATCTTACTACTATTGCTAGACTCGATCGGTTCGTTGTGCTAGCTGAGTTTTGTTACTGATTTGAAATGACTTTAGGCTCGATCGGGTCGAGCATCTGAGATATTTTACTACTGTTTTAGACCCGGTTATGCCCGGGTGCCATTGGAGGGGTTTTTGAGACATCTTTTCATTGCTATAGTCCTAGACAGGGTCTAGGCATGCATATTTGATACTTAGCCACTAGCTTGAACCCGAACTCGGTTCTGGAGGACACGTTTTGATTCTGAGTTTTCGTATGGGGTCTGGGACCCCCATGGACCTTGCTGCCCCGGGCTTGAGGCTTTGGGCTGCATGTTCTGGGGGAGGGTATACGGCGAAGTAGAGGTATACATGCAGCGTCCTTCTATGAAACCTACCTGCTGGGCCTGATCGGTATCGGAGGAGGTATATACAGAGTATTATTCCACCCTGAGGTTATCATGCATCATATCATTCATTGCTTAAGGTTCCGCCCTTGTTTGTTGTTTGCTAATTGTATGCTCCAGTAGTATGGGATGTTGAAGGGTTTGTTTTCACTTGTTTGCCTTCCCCGGTTGTATGAGCGGCCAGGGGACTATAGGTAGACTCTTGTTACTTTATTACAGTTATAAGTATGAGATTGGTTACCGCAAGGCTGTTACTTCTGGATTTGAGATTGGTATGTTTTGGCTGGTTACTAATTCCTATTTTCTGAGCATGTCTACCTTTATTCTTCTCTCCTATACTTTATACTTGAGTTTATCGGTATATCATCCATTCTTAGAACTAATGCATATATACTATTTTTCTGAGGATCCCAGGTGCGTCATTCTTTCTTTCACCTGTGCCTGCGTGTATATATTCCTTACCTTCTAGCCTTGTATGTTGCTTTCTGTTGCCTTCCCTCTGGGCTAGTTCTTGTGTACCTTTTCATTGATTTTTGTGACCGCTTACTTCTATTTTGTTTGCTATTGCTCTTTTACCTTATATCTGCCCAATCAGCCTATGATACCTACTGGGTACCTTATGCTTTCCATTTGGTGCTCATGTACACTCTGCTTCTTCTGGTGCAGATCCTAGTGTGGGCCATCACTGTTAGAGCGCCAGAGACTCGTGAAGGGTGTTGTTTTTAGATCATCCAGGATGAGGGTGAGCTCTTGGCGTTTAGAGCTTGACTTTAGTTTATCTTTTGTATATTCTGCACTCTGTAACTACTCGGAGACAACCTGTGTATATATATTTCTTTTGGACCCTTGTACCCCTTATGCTATGATACCAGGTATTGGGTTTGGTTTAGCTTCCGCTTTGTATTTATATTACTCTTATTATCTAGTTTATTAATCTTGTTCCTTTACTTCTGCTTATTTATTTGTTCTTCCGCTTAAATTGTTAGAAGGTAGCCCATTACTAACGGTTTCGGGCTATAGGAATTGGTTCGCGTACTGGGAGGTCATAGGTTCCATCATAACTGAGAAATTGGGTCATGACAACTTGGTATCAGAGCTCTAGGTTCACTAGTGTCATCGGTATAGGAGCCAATGTGTAGTAAAGTCCTGCGGATCGAGGCGGAGACGTTCGTACTCAATCTTCGAGAGGCTAGAGTGACATCTTAGGAATAATTGGACTTTTCTTGTTTCTATCTTATGCGTAGTATCCTTGAAAGTTTCTGGAAATCTCACTTATTCTGGTTCACTCTTCCGCAGATGGTTCGTACAAGATCTTCAGCCTCTGGCAGAGGTGAGCCTCTTGCCCCTGCACCTCTGACTCCAGCTAAGGGTCGGGGTGGTCGCAAGGGTAGAGGTAGGGGTTGTTGATTCCCAAGAGAAGTTGCACCTGCTAGGGCTGTTAGGGTAGAGGTAGAGCCTGAGCATTACTATGAGCCAGAGTTTGCTCCAGAGCATCAATATGTGGGCCCGGGGGCAGCCCTGGTACCACCAGCTCTAGTACCAGTTCCATCACCAGTTTTTGTGCTGGATTCAACCCCAGCTCAATCTTCAGATATTCGAGATTTACTTGTTCATCTTTTGGGTATGATTGGGGAGCGTCCTTCTATGATAGCTTAGACATTAGCTCAGGGGGTAGCCCTGGGTGTTCAGAGTTCAGGAGCGCAGCCTGCTATCGCGGCTCCCCATGCCGAGGTCATTCCAATTCCATCGGTTGCACAGCCTCTTGCTCCTCGCCTAGCTATGTCAGATGGGGAGCAAAAGACTTTGAGCAGATTTCTGAGATTGGCATTGCAGAGGTTTACTGGTTCACTGGGTCAAGACCCACATTACTTGATTACTACCTATGAGGAGATGTTGCATCACTTGGGGCTAGTAGAAATTTACGGGGTAGGCTATACTTCATATCAGCTGGAGGGTCCAACAAAGTTATCGTGGAGGGTGCAGGTTGCTTCTAGGACTTCTACATCACCTCCCTTGACCTAGTCCAAGTTTTATGAGGCCTTCATGGCAAAGTTCTTTCCACAAAATGACAAGGAGCATCGGAGGGAGGAGTTCACTAGGCTTTTCAAGATTCCATGACCGTCTCAGAGTACGAGACCAGTTTCTATCACCTCACTCCGTTTGGAGCCATGATTATGCCTACGTAGGTGGACAGGGTCCGTTGATTTGTTTGGGGGTTACAGAGAGAGTTCAGAGAGCCTGTAGATTTACTGGTTGCTAGCGATAAATAATTCCAGGCCATTATGGATTATGCTTGTATAGTTGAGGATTCGTGTCGTCATGACACTAGGGCCAGAGATAAGAGGCCTCGACATCAGGGTGGCTACAGTGGTTCCTGGCATGTTGGTAGAGGTTCAGTCCAGTGGGGCCAGGGTTATCAGCCATAGTAGCACCAGGGTTAGTCCAGTCGACCAGTTCTGGCTTTGCTTCAGACTTCCGGTAGTACCCAGATCAAGAAGGATTGAGTAGCCATCACGGCTACAATGGTCAGTCTTTGAGGGGTACAACTTAGGGGCATCAAGCCGTGGTGGCCATTCGGGTTCTGCTGGTTCATCCCGACCAAGTAGGTCGTTAGGGGCTTGTTACACTTGTGGTGTGGTTGGTCACTTTGCTAGAGATTGTCCCCAGCAGGGTACAGTTCAGCCGACTGAGCTGTTACAAGCAGTTCAGCCTCCGTCTAGAGGGGGTGGTGGTCAGGCTAGGAGTGGTTCCCCATGTGGCAGAAAAGGTGGTAGGGATGGCGGTAGGGCAAGTAGAGGTCGTCGTCAGTTTTATATGGTCTCTGGGAGACCGGAGTTAGAGGCCTCGGACATTGTGATCACATGTACAATTTTTGCATGCCATCAACCAGCTTATGCTTTGTTTGATCCTGGATCCACCTGTTCATATATATCTTCCTACTTTCTGTCTTGTTTGGGGTTGGCTAGTGAGCCATTATCTATTGATATTTCTGTTTCGATCCCAGTAGGAGATTCTTTAGTAGTGGATCGAATTGTGAGATCCTGTGTGATATCTTATGGTGACTTGGAGACTTAGGCTGATTTGATGATACTTGATATGTTAGACTTTGATGTGATACTGGGCATGTATTGGTTATCCCTTCACCGTGCGATTTTGGATTGTTATGCCATGACCATTACCATAGCCGTGCCTGGTGTGTCCTCGATTGTGTGGTAGGGTTCTATAAGTCATGCACTATCAGGGATCATCTCTTGTTTATGAGCTACGAAGTAGATTTCTCATAGGTGTCTAGCTTATCTAGCATATGTCTGAGATGCTAGTGCTTACCATACGTCCCTTGAGTCTGTTCCTATGGTTAGAGACTTCCTAGATGTGTTTCCTACTGACCTGCCATGCCTTCCACCTGAGAGAGATGTTGATGTTGCCATTGAGATAGAGCCGGGCACCAGGCCCATTTCTATCCCTCCCTACCATATGGCTCCTGCTGAGTTGAGAGAGATTAAGGAGCAACTCTAAGATTTGTTAGCTAAGGGGTTCATTAGACCGAGTGTGTCTCCTTGGGGTGCTCCTGTCCTCTTTGTGAAGAAAAAGGATGGGTCGATGCAGATGTGTATTGACTATCGGTAGTTGAATAAGGTGAAAAAGAAGAATAGGTATCTGTTGTCGAGGATTGATGACTTGTTTGATCGACTCCAGGGTTTAGCCATGTGTTTGAAGATTGATTTAAGGTCCGCCTACCATCAGTTGAGGGTTAGGACAGAAGGACATCCCTAAGATAGCATTCAGGACACGTTATGGCCACTATGAGTTCCTGGTGATGTCTTTTGGGTTGACTAATGCCCCCGCAACCTTTATGGATTTGATGCATAGGGTGCTTAGCCCATACTTTGATATGTTCATGTTAGTCTTCATTGATGACATCCTGATTTACTAGAGGAGTAGGGACGAGCATGAGCAACATTTGGGGACTATACTTCAGACTTTGAGATATCATCGGCTTTATGCCAAGTTCTCAAAGTGTGAGTTTTGGCTTGATTCAGTTGCATTCCTAGGATACGTGGTGTCTAAGGATGAGATTAGAGTTGATTTGGGTAAGATTTATGCGGTTCGTGATTGGCCTAGACCTACTACTCCTACTGAGGTTCGTAGCTTTGTTGGGTTAGCCGGGTACTACAGGCGGATTGTTGAGGGATTTTCTTCCATAGCAGCACCCTTGACTATGCTGACTAGGAAGGATGTCTCATTCTAATGGTCGAATTAGTGCGAGGATAGCTTCTAGAATCTTAAGGCCTTATTGACTTCAGCTCCACTGTTGACTTTACAAATTGAGGGTCAGAGTTTCTCCGCGTATTGTGATGCTTCAGGGGTCAGTCTTAGTTTTGTGTTGGAATTGGCAGCGGTAGTCTTAAAGCTCAAGATCTGGAGGCACTATCTATATAGAGTTCATTGCGAGATATTCACCAACCATTGTAGTCTTCAGTACATTATGAGTAAGAGTGAGCTAAACTCGAGGCAGAGGAGATGGATTAAGTTGCTGAAGGACTATGATTTCACAATTTTATACCATCAGGGCAGGCAAACATGATAGCGGATGCCTTGAGTCGGAAGGCAGTGAGTATGGGCAGCCTTGCTTCACTTTTAGTTTTTGAGCGACCGTTGGCCTTTGGATATCCAATCCTTGGCTAACTGAGTTTTTATGCTTGACTTGTCAAATCCTAGAAGAGTTCTTGCCAGTAATTAGGATTGCTCTACTCTAGTTGATCAGATTCAGAGTCGACAGTTTGAGGATTAGAGTTTGTGTGACCTTCGTGATCAGGTAGTGTTCAGGGTAAGGCCAGTCGGGATACTTTGGGTTCTGATGGTATTCTGAGTCATGATGGTCGACTTTGTGTTACGAGGGTTGGTGATTTGATTCAGTTGATACTTTGCGAGGCCCATTGTTCCAGATATTCCATTCATTCGGGCGCCGTGAAGATGTGTAGAGATTTGAGACAGCTTTACTAGTGGAGTGGTATGAAGCGAGACATGGTAGAGTTTGTATCTCGGTGCTTAAACTATCAGTAGGTTAAGTTCGAGCACATAAGACCGGGTTGCTTGATACAGCGACTTCGTATTCCTGAGTGGTTTTACTCATACTTCTCGTAGGTTTGACTCCATTTGGGTGATCGTTGATAGGCTGACTAAGTCAGCACACTTCTTGCCAGTTCAGACTTCTTATGAGGTAGAAAGGCTAGCTTAGATCTACATTCGTGAGGTTGTTTGGTTTCACGAGGTCCCAACTTCTATCATTTTAGACCGCGACACTCAGTTCACATCTCAGTTTTGGAGAGCTATATAGAGGGATTTGGGTATAGAGGTTCAGCTTAGTACTGCTTTCCACCCTCAGACAGATGGTCAGTCCGAGAGGACTATTCAGGTCTTGGAGGACATGCTTTGGGCTTGTGTTCTTGACTTTGGGGGTTAATGGGATTAGTTTGTGCCATTGGCAGAGTTTGCATATAAGAATAGTTTCCATTCGAGCATTGGCATGGCACCATTTGGGCTCTGTATAGTAGGCATTGTAGATTGTCGATTGGTTGGTTTGATGGGTTAGAGTCCAGATTGCAGAGTACAGATTTGCTTATAGATTCCTTAGACTGAGTTTGTTTGATTCCGGATAGGCTTAGAGAGGCCAAGAGTAGGCAGAAGAGCTACGCTGATCATAGACTTTGTGCCTTGGAGTTCAGTGTTATTGACTTGGTTTTCCTTCGGGTATTACCCGTGAAGGGCGTGATGAGATTTGGTCGGTCGGTCAAGCTTAGCCCCAGGTTTATTGGGCCATTTGAGATTCTAGAGAGGGTTTGTAGTGTTGCCTACATGTTGGCTTTGCCTCCAATATTTTCAGCTGTTCATCCAGTTTTCCATGTCTCGATATTGCACCAGTATGTGCCAGATGAGTCTCACATGTTGCATTGGGATTCGGTTCAGTTAGATGAGAGCTTGTCATTTGTTGAGGAGCCGATAGCTATTCTGGACAGAGATATCAGAAGATTGAGATCTAGGGAGATTCCTATTGTGAAAGTTTAGTGGAGGCACCGTTTGATTGAGGAGGCTACTTGGGAGTCTGAGAGTGAGTTGTGTGGTCAGTATCCGCAGTTGTTTGAGACTTCAGGTACTCCCTTCTTCTTGACTTTCGAGGACTAAAGTCTTTTTAGTAGTGGATATTGTGATGACCCATCCGATCATCTTCACGTTTACGCATTTATTGTATTGTTAGAACTTTTTTATAGCGGCCCCAAGTCATTTATGTGTTACTAGACAGGTAGTTTGGTGCCTTGGTCGTTCGTTTGGTCATTTTGGTTGTTTGCCTATTTAGAGCTCAAACTTAGAATATTGTTGACTTTAGTCAACATTCTTAGCTAACGTGCTCGGAATTGAATTCTGACAGTCTCGTTAGCTCTGGAGCATTGAGTTTGGTCTAGTTGAACCTTTAGTTGAGGCTTGAGAACTTCCGGTGTAGGTTTTGTGTTGTTTTCTCAGTTTTCAGGCCATTTGGAGTTGAAAGTGTAACTTTAGGTGACTTTCAATGATCAAAGTGTGTCGGATTCAAAATCCGACGATTCCATCAACTCCGGAATGTTGAGTTTTGGCTAGGAAGCTGGTTGGTTTGGGTTTCGGGTGAGACGGACTCATTTTGAGCCTTTCAGTTCCTTTTTGTTAGTGTTGACTTGGGTCAGCATCTCTTCTATATGGAAGTTTCATCGATTTCGTTGAGTTCGGAACGTCGTTTCCACTCTATTACCATTATTGGTTTTTGAATATCGGGTTCTGATTGTGCCCGGAATGCCCCAGAGAGTTTTCAAAAATTGCAAAAAAATAGTTGCAGGCCAGCCTTTAGCGCCAACGGCGCCCAGGCAGCGCGATCGTGGTGGATTTTCCGTAGTCCTTCATCTTTTGGTAAGCTTCTTCCTCCTTGAATTTTGTAAATTCCACCATTGTTGCTCTTTTTCCAACCTTGGGAAGTTGTTGTAATGGCTGCCTTGTAGCTTGTGCATGTTCGTGGGTGCGAAGAATTGTCCGTTTTGGGCTGATTTTTCATCCTTTTGGTAAGTAATTCTTGCCCAATTTCCGTTCTTATTATTGAAATTCCATCTTTAAACCCCAAGTTGAGCAGGCTGTTTTGGCGCCTTCTCTTGGCCAATTGCACTCAAATTTGGAGCATGCCTTCTTGGCATCGTTGGGGTCATCGTGGTTCTTTTTATTTTTGGTTTCGGACGTGGATCCCACGGGCCCGTTTTTTACCCGGATTTCGACCCAGCTACAATTGTAGAAATATGGGTATTGTTAAACTCATTTTAACATTTTATTTATGTTTAAGATAGTTTGATTGTCTTTCGGGATCTCTTGGAGGGATTCAGGCTTAGACGGTGTTGTTCGAGCAGCTTGTCATGGGACGACAGGTAGGTTACAGTCTAAACTCCTAGACTTAGCATATATCGGGTAAAATTGTACTAGTTGGCATCCCTGAGTTGGGTTATTAGGTTGGTACCACAGACCTTGACCGCTTTTCCATGATCCATCCCATTTCTTTCTTCCATTCTGTGTAGTACTCTTATTACTTGATATTATTACCCTTGTGGTCCTGTGAAGCCTTGTTGACTCTGGAACATAGACGGTGGGTTCATTGGGAATGTCCGCGAGTCCCGAACATAGAATTATCCTTCTAGGCTTGTTATGCTTACTGAGTAGCTTCGGGAGCCTGTGCAGGGACGATAGGTTGTTGTGAGCTGCTGGGCGGCTATTGTGTTATGATCATATTATTTCCATGCATATAAAAAGATTTTCCCACATTATACTACGGTTTAGGCTTTGGGCCTACCGAGACTGTTTTCTTAAACTTGCATGGCCCAGAGGGCCTGTTTTCAATGAAATTGGATTTGGAAATGATTTGATTTGATATGTGGATCATCTTGGGGTAAAAGGGAGATTAAAAATATGGTTTTATCATGATCTTACTACTATTGATAGACTCGACCGGGTCAGAGTGCTAGTTGAGTTTTCTTACTAATTTGGAATGACTTTAGGCTTGGCCGGGTCGAGCATCTGAGATATTTTCCTACTGTTTTAGACCCGGTTATGCCCAGGCGCCCTTGGAGTGATTTTTGAGACATTTTTTCATTGCTTTAGTCCTAGACAGGGTCTAGGCATGCATATTTGAGACTCGACCACTGGCTTGAACCTGAACTCGATTCCGGAGGACACGTTTTGATTCTGAGTTTTAGTATGGGGTCCAGGACCTCCATGGACCTTGCCACCTTGGGCCTGAGGCTTTGGGCTGCATGTACCAGAGGGAGTGTAAATGGTGGAGTAGAGGCATACGGGAAACATCTTTCCATGGAACCTACCTGTTGGGCCCGATCGGCACCGGAGGAGGTACATACAGAGTTTTATTCCACCCTGAGGTTATCATGCATCATATAATTCATTGCTTAAGGTTCCGCCCTTTTTTGTTGTTTGCTGATTGTACGCTATGGTAGTATGGAATGCCAGAGGGTTTGTTTTCACTTGTTTGTGTTCCCCAGTTGTATGAGTGGGCGGGGGACTGTAGGTAGACTCTTGTTACTTTATTATAGTTATAAGTATGAGATTGGTTACCGCAAGGATGTTACTCCTGGATTTGAGATTGGTATGTTTTGGATGGTTACTAATTCTTGTTTTCCGAACATGTCTACCTTTATTATTCTCTCCCATACTTTATACTTGAGGTTACGGGTATACCATCCATTTTTAAAACTGATGCATATATATTATTTTTGCGAGGATCCCAGGTGTGTCATTCTTACTTTCACCTGTGCTTGTGTGTATATATTCCTACTTGATAGCTTTGTATGTTGCTTTCTGTTACCTTCCCTCTAGGCTAGTTCTTGTGTACCTTTTCGTTGATTTCTGTGACTGTTTACTTATATTCTGTCTGCTATTGTTCTTTTCCTTATATGTTCTCAGTCGGCCTATGATACCTACTGGGTACCTTATGCTTCACATTTGGTGCTCACTCTACACTCTGCATCTTTTGGTGCAAATCCTAGTATAGGTCATCGCCGTTAGAGCGCCAGAGACTCGTGCAGGGTGCAGTTTTGGGATCATCCAGGCTAAGGGTGAGCTCTTGGCGTTCAGAGCTTGACTTTATTTTATCTTTTGTATATTCTGCACTCTGCTACTACTCGGATACAGGTTGTGTATATATATTTCTTTTGGACCCTTGTACTCTTTATGCAGTTCGGGCTTCTATACGCTATGATACCAGGTTTTGGGTTTGGTTTAGCTTCCGCTTTGTATTTATATTACTCATGTTATCCATTTTATTCATTTTGTTCCCTTTCTTTTCCGCTTATTTATTTGTTCTTCCTCTTAAACTGTTAGAAGGTAGCCCATTACTAACCGTTCTGGGCTACAAAAATTGGTTCTCCTACTGAGGGAGTTGTAGGTCCCATCATGACCAAGAAATCGGGTCATGACAATATATATATATATAATATAATTTGATAGCTAGAATAATAATTAACAATAATTATCACAAAATGGTATGCTAAAATTATTTGAAAATAAAATATGTATATATATTATACGTAAAATTAATGACATGTAATATTATATGAAATTTATAATAAAATAGTAATAGTAAGAAATAAATTATATATTATAAATTGTATATGAATTTTAAAAGTATCAAGACGATAATAAAACACATGATTTATTTTGTATGTAAAAGAAAAAATCTGATTAAAAATAATAATAATTAGTAAAATAACAGCTCGAACTAGGTATAGAGAGGTCAAAATTAAGTGTCAACACAACCTACTAGAGAGGATGATAGAGATCATTACTATGCCTTCCCAGGAAAGTCCGATAGTGAGGCGTCTGATGTTGTGATAATAGGTACTATTCTAGTCTGTGATCAGATGGCTTCTGATTTATTTGATCCGAGTTCCATATATTCTTATGTATCTGTTAGATTTGCCTTGGGTCTGGACTTGGTCAGTTATGTTCTTAATTCTCATGTTCATGTTTATACTTTGGTTGGAGAGTCTGTGGTAGTGACCCATATGTATCATTTGTGTTCTATTTAGTGTATGGGTTTTCAGACTTGGGTAGATTTGATCATATTGGATATGTTGGATTTTGATGTTATTCTGGGTATGACTTGGTTATCTCCTCATCACGCCATTTTAAACTGTAATTCTAAGACAGTGACTCTGGCGATGCCGGGTCTGGATAGACTAGAGTGAGAGGGTGTGTATAAGCCTAAGCCAGTGAAAATCATATCCTCTGTTTGGGCTAGAAAGCTAGTGAGAAAAGGGTGTTCAACCTTCTTGTCTCATCTTTGAGATGTTAGTGTAGAGTCCCCTTCCATTGAGTCGGTCCTTGTGGTTTCTGAGTTTCAATAGGTATTTTCTATGGATTTGGCTGGTCTATCTTTGGACATGGATATTGACTTTCGTATTGATTTAGAGCCAGGCACTCACCTAATCTCTATTCCTTCTTATCGAATGGCTCCGGCAGAGTTGAGGGAACTCAAAACTCCACTACAAAAACTTTTTGATAAGAAATTTATTTGTCCCAGTGCTTCACCTTGGGGTGCTCCAGTCGTGTTTGTTAAGAAGAAGGATGGTAGCATGAGGATGTGTATAGATTACAGGCAGTTGAACAAGGTTATCATCCGAAATAAGTCCCCTCTATCCCGCTTGATGATCTATTTGACGAGTTGCAGGGTGCTTCGGTGTTTTTCAAAATTAACTTGAGGTCAGGGTACCATCAGCTAAAGATTCGGCTTGAGGATATACCTAAGATGGCTTTCAGGACTTGGTACAGGCATTATGAGTTCCTAGTGATGTCATTTGGGTTGACCAATGTGCTAGCAGCCTTCATGAGCTTGATGAATGGTATTTTCATGTCCTACTGGGATTATTTTTTGATAGTTCTTATTGATGATATTTTGATTTACTCCAAGAGAAAGGAGTTGCATACAAATCACCTTCGTATCTGTGTAGTCATGTGGTTTAGAGGACGGGTATGTGTTCCTCGGGTTGATGACTTGGTTTAGAATGTGTTAGCTAAATCTCATGGTTTGCGATACTCCATTCATCCAGGTGTGACCAAAATGTACCGAGACTTAATGTAGCTTTATTGGTGGCCTAGAATGAAGAAGGACATAGCAGAATATGTGTCCAAGTGTCACAATTGTTAGTAGGTAAAGTATGAACATCAAAGGCCTACAGGTTTGCTTCAAAGGATGCCCATTCCTCGGTGGAAATGGGAAAGGAAAGCCATGGACTTCATGGTGGGTCTTCCCAAGACCTTGGGAAAGTATGACTCAATTTGGGTTATCATGGATAGGCTAACTAAGTCAGCCCATTTTATTCTGGTTAGGGTGGATTCCAACTCTACGCAGTTGGCCAAGATCTAGTTAAGGAGATAGAGAGGTTGCATAGGGTGCCACTTTCCATTATTTTGGATAGAGGTCCACAGTTTACTTCTTAATTTAGGGGCAAGATTAGACCTAGGTTCATCGGTCCTTTTAAGGTTCTCGGAGATATGGGGCCAGTAGCATATAGATTTGCAATGCTGCCCAGCCTCTTAGGGGTCCATCCAGTGTTCTATGTATCCATGCTGAAGAGATACCATGGGGATGGGACTATATCATCAAGTTGAATTCAGTCTTACTAGATAACTATCTTACCTACATGGAGGAGCCGGTTACCATCCTCGATTGGGATGTCTAAAAGTTGAGGACAAAAGAAATTAGATCGATAAAGGTTCAACAGAAGCATCATCCGATTGAGGAAGCCACTTGGGAAACCGAGAAGGACATGCGATACAAGTACCCTCACTTCTTTAAGGATTCATGTATTACTTTTTTCTTGACGTAGCTCATTTTCTTGTTTGATCATTCAGGGAAGAAAGATGGGTAGATTAGTATCTATTGTAACGACCCTTCTTGTCATTATGGTGAGCTAATCGTGCAAGAAATTGTGTTAGAAATTTTCCAAAATTGAAAGTTGGAAACTAAGGCTAGGCTAGTCTTGGACAAAATTCGAGAACAGTAAGGTATAGGGAAATTTGAGGAGGGATTGGGTTAAATATTCAAATCTTATATTGTTTTTATATTAGCTAAGGCGTTAAAAAGTCTGTAGGACTTTTCAAAATTGAATTCAAGTGAGTAGAACTGTCGATATCGAACTCGACGTAAAGGGGTTGGTCTAGGACATCATGGTTTGAGGTTGTGTTGTGAAAAGGGCAAAACAAGGAAAATTTTAAAGTTTTTTCCTTGCCACACCCGCTATAGCTGGTGATAGGCTGCGATTGCGATGCCAGTATAGTGGATAAATTTTTGCTATAGCAGAGTCAAAGTCGATCAACTCTTTTATAGCAGGAGGCTTCCGCTATGGAGGTGCCGCTATAGTGGGGTTAATCACTGTAAATGCTAAAACTTCCCCAAAAATGCTTATTATTTCATAAAAGCATTTTGGGGAAGGTAGAGGCAATTTGGGGCGATTCCTAGCATTTTTCCAGCAAAATTCTTTGTTAAGGTAAGTATTTTATCCTTGTAAACAAGTTACTCATGTTTCTATTATCGTAATTTGCTAGTGTAATTATAGAATTGGTAGTTTCTAGGTGAATTATTGGTAGGAAGACTATAGTATGGGTAGGATGATCATGAATTTGACCTGGGGATTTGTGATTAGGCTATAATATGCAATTATTGAGGCCATGGGTTGAAATATTGTTTGTATTTATGTTTTTAGACCATAATCAAGCCGAGGTTTCCAGAAAAGGGAAAGCTCAAGTTTGGTAGAGCATTTAAGTCTTGGATTGAGGTAGGTGATGGTTACTTGTAACCCAATTTACATTATGTATGCATAGTAATTGTATCATTAGCATTACTTATACAATACGTGTTACAGAGGAAAACAAAAATAACAGTTAAATGATATCCTAAGTGTTAATCACATGCAATGGGTCTATTGTGGAAACTTGTTGGCTTTACAAGTGTTGTCTGCTACCATTATTGTTGTAATTGTTGTGATATCTACATTGCATTGGTTGTCTCGGGTACCATGCCTAGTATAGTTTTGCATTGGTTGGCCTGGGTACCACACCTGGTATAGCATTACTCATTGGTTGGATTAGGTACCACGCCTGGTACAGGTTCATTCATAGTTGGCTTGGGTCCTACGCTTGGTACAGGTTTACTTGTTATTTATTGTGAGTTGGTTCCTTTAGTGAACCAGGTTTATCTGTTATTGGTTTTATTCATTTATGTTGGTCCTTGAGTGGCCGGGTTGGTTTGTTTAAGTGCTAATGTGATTCTTATGTAAATCAGGATAGCATGTTATGCGCCATAGATGATGTCTTAGGGATCCTTGAGTAGTCTGGGTTACTTGAAGGATATGACATAATTGCATATGTCTGTTACTTGCGGTTTTGGACATGTCTTCTATGGTTGTTAAGTCAGGTTGATGACTAGGAGTTTCACTGGTATTCATGTGACTGGGCTTATTGCATGTTTATCCTATTTTACTGTGTTATAGTTTTATGTTCGTATATCGTATTTTGGAGCTGGCCGATGATCCTACTAGTACACTGTTGTTCTTGTGTACTGATACTACACTTGCTCTTCTTTTGTTGAGTACAAAGCATATTCAGGCGGCTTCTTCGAGACCTCAATTGTAATTCAGAAGACTTTTGAATTCAAGGGTGAGCTGCATCTTCTGGGCTACCATGGATTCTTCTGCTAGTTTTAGTCCTTTGTTCGGAATTAAACTCGTTATGTTTTGGGGTTGCATCCCCATCTTTCAAACTTGATTAGAGTTTGGGTACACGACTTTCAGATTCTAGGGGTTTATTTCTGCAGGCATTTCTATTTTTCTATTTAAGATGTGAATATTGGATTTATTATTGAAATTGGTTTTAGCTGCTTAGTTTTGGTCAAGTGTTGGCTTGATTAACTGGTTCTCCCACTGGGGATATAGTGTGAGTTCTACTCACAAAAGTTTAGTTCGTGACACTACCACAAAGTTCAAAGTCAATTAATCTCTAGTTATATCATATTCCTAAAGAATCATCTTCAAATCTCCAACAAGTCATGGATCATAACTGACAGATAGTGTTCAGAAGCAATATTCATTATCTTGAATGAAATGCTTATTTTCATGTACACCTCAAGAATGATGGTATTCGTTCCTCGAATGATCTTTCTAATCATTTGTTTTTGAAAATATGATAGAAATCGCTAGCCAAAGTGACAATATATCTATTAATCATTTGGTCCGAGCGCATGTACATATGAAAGACATCATATTCTATCACCAAAAGAGGCTATTCTATTGTGTTAAATCCAAAAGCAGTTGACACCTATTAAAATGAAAGGTAATGACAAAAAGCTATATTATTACAGAATGAGGATGATGTGAATTGTCGAAAGGGGATATTCTATTGCATTAAAGTCAAAAGAAGTTCACGCCTGTCAAATTGAAAGGGGATGACAAAAGGCATATCAATACCAAACGTGGATGATGTGGATTGCTGAAAGAGGTTATTCTTTTGCATCAAAGCTGAAAGCAGTTAACGTCTATCAACCTAAAATCGAATGACAAAAAGTCATATCAATACCTGAACAAGAATGATGTGAATTTCTTAAAAAGGCTATTCAATGGTGTTAAAGCTAAAAGTGATTGACACTTGTCAAACTTAAGAAGGATGAAAAAAAGCCATATCAATACTAAATGGAGGTGATGTGGCTTGTCAAAAAGGGCTATTCTACTGCATTAAAACCGAAAGTGATTGACTTCTGTCAAACTGAAGGGGGATGACAAAAATCCATATCAATATCGAACAAAGATGATGTGAATTACCAAAAGAGGTTGTTCTATGACGTTAAAACCAAAAGCAATTGATGCTTATAAAACTGAAGTGGGATTATGAAAAGCCATATCAATGCTGAATGAGGATGATAGGAATTGCAAAAAGAGTCTATTATATTGCATTAAAGCCAAAAGTGGGTTGACGTTTATCAACAATGGGCAGTTTACCTGCACTTAACTTGATTTTTTGGGTTATTTTCCACAACTCCTATTTCAATTTAGAGCTCTAAGAAGCGTGTTTCTCAAGGACTAGGGAAAATTTCCTTTGTTTGAGGTAAGTAATTTTGTAAACACCTTCATTTAATGATCATTAATCCTTGTAGTACCTTTTGGGGGAATATTAATAGTGGAATTCATGAGTTAAAACCCTAAAAGTATGAAACATGGAGAAAACCCTATGGGTAGGTGCAATTTCACCTAGAATTGATCCTAAGATGTGTTTTTATGATTTCTAACACAAAATTAATAGTTCTTAACATGATTAAAGCTAGTGGAGAACCTCATGTTCCATAAAGGTGAGACCTTTAGGTAGAAAAATAGATAAAAAGGTTAACTTAATTCGAAACCCTTCTGGTGTTGATCTTATGAATGTGATAAGACTAGTTAATGATTAATTGACTCTTGGGGAATGCAATAGACCCTGGTTAAAGGTAAAATTTATGGGTTAAATTCCCAAGGCTTGAAATAAAGAGTAAATGATCAATTACTCTTGTATATGTTGTTTATAGACCTTGAACAATTCAAAGTGTTAAGAAAGGGCAAGGCAGTTGTGAAGTAGCTTGCGGGTGGTAATTTTTCACTCAAGGTAGGTTATAATTTTTTATTGGAGTTGAGACTTATTTTAGTGCATGTCCGTGGTTGAATTACTTAACTTGTGATTGGTCTTTGGACATGGTTGAAATGTACTTTTTTCATGTTATGCTTGGATTAATAAGCTGGGGTACATGAGTTGATGCGCGAACTGGGGGGGGGGAATAAGTGTGAGTGTGATTTAATGCAATGTGTATATCCTGAGAGATAGGTTTGAGAACCATAGGTGCATTGACATTGTCATTCATTATGGGATTAGGTACCACACCGATATAGTTTGATATTTATGCCTATAGGAAATGGTTCCGGTAGTTAGGGTTAACACAGTCACATATTATGGGATTGAGTACCACACCAATGCAGTTTGATATTGAACCGATGGAAAATGGTTCCAGCTTGTACATAGACCATGTGTGTCCCTTGTAGGTCATGTCTAGTTGGGCAAAAATAAGACCCTTTAGCATCTGTGTACACTTTTCATTACCATTGTATTGTTTCATGGCCAGGTATGGTTAGATAGTACTATGGGCTGAGATGAGACTAGAGGTAATAGTTGCATTGAGGAGAGTAGATGGACTTAGATTCCATGTGTTGTAGTTATTGAAGTTGGTTTCTCCTGCATTCTTGTGGTGACTTATTGAACTTGATATTTCTATTGTTGACTTGACTTGAGATGGTTACATGTTAATTGGATTATTTGCTAACTATTGGAATGCCTCTTACTTGTTAGTTGGTTTGATTATATACCTGTTCTAAACTAAGTCGGCCTAAGATACCTAGTAGTACACCGTGTTTTATATTGATACAATCCTGTACTCTTCTTTTGTTGAGTGCAGACACTATTGCAGAGACTGAGACGCGACTTCGGCTAGACTAGGCAATTGAAACTTGATCAAAGGTTGAGCACTACTTCTCAAGATTCTGTGGATATTCTTCAAGTTGTTGTCCTTCCTCTGGGCAATGGAACTCTTTACTATTCATTTAGATACTTTAGTTATATTTGTATATCTTAGACATGGTTTTGCTTAGAGTTCTTGTACGGTAACTTTCATTTCTTGGGGATGATTAGTTATTTGAATATTCCACATTCTATTTATGCTAGTTGACTTTCTTTATGATCTTAAATTAGTTGGTTTCTATTCCTTCTTTTCCAAAATTAATTAAGTAATAAGGTTAAGTTTTGGATTAGTTGGTTCTCCTACCAGATGGTTAGTGTGGGTGCCACACACGGCCAGTTTCATTGTAACAAAGTTGGTATCAGAGCCCCAAGTTTGTTAATCTTATCATACAAGAATTTTTCTAGAAGTGTCTTGCAGAATGGTACAGAGACATATCCACTTTTCTTTGATAGGCTACAGGACTTTAGGAAACCTTAACTTCTCTCTTCCTTCATGCTATGACTTGATTCTAATTGGTGTTTGTCGATCCAAATTAGTATCTGACTCCTTTACTCTTATTCTTGCAGATGGTGAGAACACATGCTTTATAAGGTAGAGCAGCAGCACCCAAACTAGTCGTTGAGGCTGCAGTTTGTGGAAGAGGCAAAGTAAGGGGAAGAGCCAAGGGAAAGAGGGGCGTACCCACTAAGGGTAGAGCTCGGGCCATAACACCAACTCAATAAAGGTCAACATGTCCTCCATAGAATGAGCATCTTCCCGAGGTTGTGGTGGAAGAAGAGGTGAAGATTCAGATTGATGAGGTAGTACCAGTTCAGGGTACAGGATCGGCACCTATTCAGGAAGGTGCAACAATAGTTCCGATGTCATCTTATATGATCCAGTAGGTTCTCAATTTTCTAAGTGGACTAGTAGGGAATATGACTACTCCTGCAGTACACATGGTAATCTAGTAACCTAGTATGTTGCATCTATGGCTCCTCGGATACATGTGAATTTTGAGACAGGTATGTTTCCCTGACCAGTGATAGGCTGAGTAATTGCTGGTGGTGAGCATGATCTTTTCAGCAAGTTCATAAAGATGAAACCTATGGTATTTCATGGTTTGGAGTCTGAGGATGCTTATGAATTCAACATTGACTGTCATGAGCCACTGCACAGAATGGGTATTGTTGAGAGGTATGGTGTGGCATTTCTTTCTTTTTAGTTTCAAGTGGATCCCAAATTATAGTGAAGGGCGTATGAGGAATGCAGGCCTACTAGGGCACTCCCTTCAACTTGGAGTTAGTTCTACCAAGTGTTTCTAGAGAAGTATGTTGTGCACATTATGAGGGACTGAAAGAGGGATGAGTTTGTGATGTTCCATGGATTTACGACAATTTTGACGCTTAACACTTAGAATTATTGTGTGTTCTTTAGCATTTTGTTGGTAGATTTGATTGTTTTTATGAGTTGTACAGGAAAATAGGATCCATGACTAAAGAGCTGGAGTTTGTACTGAAAATTGTTGAGTGCAAGATCTACAGATGGATTTACGGTCCATGGTTCAAAACCGTGGACATGTGCTACTAATCGTGGAAAAGACCTACAAGAATGAAATTACTTGGAACAAAATCACGAGTCAATCTACAAGTCATGGATTGCTTCTACGACCCATCCTATGAATCATTGAACTAGAGAACCTACAGACATGAAAAAAGAGGAACCAGAACCACGAGCTAGTTCACAGATCATAGTTTCAGAACACAGACACATCCTGTTAATCGTGGTTTTTGACCAAAGGAGGTGCAAAATAGAGTCCAAAACCACAGATCATTTAATGGACCATGGATTGATTCCATGACCCTTGGTTCCACCAGTAGATATTGCCAGCAGAAAGGTTTGACTAAGTAGAACCATGATTGACCTCAACAATCTATGAGTCATCATTTAGAATGACGGGTCGTGGACCCGTCTGTGATCACTGAGGCAACTATATTTTCCTAGTCAACTTAGGATAGGATTAGTTGTCTATAAATACTTTTCCTATGTTTTTTTTTTTACGTTTTATGCTTGATATTTGTATGAAATGACATAGAAAACATTGAGTACTATATTGTTCTTGATTTGTAGAGATTAATTTATCCATTGGTTTTTGATTATTGAGTTTTCTTTAATAATTCAAGATTCCAAATTTCTTTATTTCATCTCGTAAGTATATCATTATGAATTCTTCAACAAATTTTGATTTTTTTCCTTATGATCATGAGTAGCTAAATACACAACTAGGGTTGTGTGAACCATGATGGATTAAAATAGTAGGCAAAGTACTTAGTAATTCTAAGAAGGTGTTTATGCATGTACTATTCTTCCCTTTGCTTTGATTGATTTTTAATGGTACATAGAGTTAGAACTCGCCTTATTCTTACTTGTTGAACCAAGGGGGTACCAAATGGGAAAAGGGATGTTACAACGAAGATTTGAGGCTACCAACCCTTATCTTATAGCTTAACCTTGTCTTGGAAAATATAATCTGGGATCAAAAGTAAGGGTTAGTAATGCATACACCCGTAGACGGACCAAGTTTCATGGTGAAATTCTTCTTTATAGGGGACCAACCATTTAGTTGAACTTAACTTAATGATATTGCATGCTAAGCACCAGAATAGATTGCTAGTATAACGCCTTACTGCGTTATGAACTCATGGGGAACACAGTCCTAGTCCATTCTATCTCTGAATTATAACAAAATTAATACTTGTTGTTACTTATTACTTGGAATTTTACAAATATTACTTGTTACTTAAAACACCCCATTGGGGAAATAAGATGGCTAAGAGCGCAAATACGCACTGTTGACCTAGGTACTATCATATCCCCTATGCGATCGACCCTAACCTTAGTTAGGTTCTATATTTGACTAACGACCACTTTATACTTCCTTTTGAATGTGTAATTTGGGCGTATCAAATTTTGGCGCCGTTGTCGGGGAATACAATTTAGGATTAAGAGCAATTGTGATTATTTGATTGTTAGTCCTAATTTCTTGATTTACTTTTTCTGTTATTTTTGTTTTGTTTTTTAGGTTGCACAC
This sequence comes from Jaltomata sinuosa, assembly GCA_003996215.1. NCBI lineage: Eukaryota > Viridiplantae > Streptophyta > Magnoliopsida > Solanales > Solanaceae > Jaltomata > Jaltomata sinuosa. The sequence goes on from QJPP01003490.1 coordinate 193,301, forward strand.
TTATGCAGGCCAAATACACGGAGTCAAGGCAATCTTCCGATTCCACTTGATCTTGAATTGGAGTGAACTCTGAGAAATATGGTTAAGGATGGGATTGCTGAGACACCAGACTAGGCCACGGCCAGGATGTTGGCCAAAGAACATCAAATGATACAAGAAGCCCAGGCAGCTCAAGCTCCTGAAAAACAAGCTAATCAGAATGCTGCACCTGACCAAGCAAGGCAAGAGGCTTCCCGTTAGCCGCACTGAATGCCCAAGCCATAAGGGAGGGGGCAGCTCGATACAATATTAACAAAGATCTATCTAGACATAGAGGGAATAAGGGTCATCAGAAATATTAGCCCCGACATATCCCTAGTATGATCTTGAATATTATGAGGCTGATCTTGATAATGCGGGAACAATGGGTGCTATAGTGCTGCCACCACTGCCCGTTGGTGCTAAGTTTCATATTACAAGTACCATGATCCAGTTGCTAAATCTGAATGGATTATTTGGAGGCAAACCCACTGATAATGAGAATTTGCACGTAATGAATTTTATGGGTATTCACAAGACTTACAAGCTGCTAGGAGTAGGACAGGATGCCATCAGACTGCGGCTATTCCCATTCTCATTGACCGGAGAAGCAATGATTTGGCTTGCTAATCTTCCTGATAATTCAATCACCATATGGAGGGAACTAAAAAGTCAATTCTTGGAGAGGTTTTTCCTTCCATCAAAGATGTTGCAGCTCAAACAGGAGATCTATAACTTTAGGCGATTGACCATTGAAGCACTTTATGATACATGGCTTAGGTTCAATAAGAATCTTAAACAGGTGCTGAATCATAGAATTCTTGATAGACCATAATGGAGATCTTCTACAGAGGTTTGAATGCAAACACTAAGGTTGTAGCTGACACCATCACTGGAGGCGCGTTCATAGAGATTACCTATGCAATTGCATTTGAGATGCTAGATAGGGTCACAACAACAAACAGGGCTTGACACATGAGAGAGTCTGAAGTCCTGACTGGAACTTATACTATAGGCCAGTCTATAGATCAACAATAGTTATAGGAACTTAGTCAAGAGGTAGCAGGATTGAAGACTAGCATTTATTTGGTTGTGAAATATGTCATTAGTAACAAAGCTGAGAAGTGAACGCAGTTAGCTCAAAAGGTAAAGCACCAATGCATGATGAGTCTAAATCTGATGAAGAGGCAAACTTCCTAAATGATCAGGTGGCAGGTTTCCAGGCCAACAACCAAGGTTCCAACCAGGAGCGGGGTCAAGGAAATCAAGTCCAGAACAGAGACAGAGATAGGGACAACAACTACAATTGGTCTGGATATAGAGATAGGAGTTGAGGTAGATATAGAGATGGTGACTAGAATAAGAGGGATGTCTACAAAAATGATAAAAGTGGCTTATACATCCCTCTTAGAAATTGTGATGGCGGATCCAGTTTAAATAGGGTGGACGATAAGTTGGCTAAGGTGCTAAATAAGGTAGAGGAGAATGATGACAACTTAAAGGAAATTCATGCTAACATCTCAGGCATGAATCAGAAGGTAGAGTCACATGCTACCACCATCAAGCAAATTGAGCAGCAGTTGGGTCAAATATCTATAGACTTGAAGCAGCATCAGAAGAGTGCACTTCCTAGTAATACAATTCAAAATCTAAAAAATGATAGGCATTGCATGGCAGTGACTACTCGAAGTGGAAAATATATTGTTGATCCTTCTGACCTTATAGTTGTTGATGAACCGATCGAGCTTAAGAAGGATAATGCTAGTATTATGGTTAATCCAAAATACAAGGGTGGTGATGAGAAAACAAATGAGAAGAATTTGGCAGTTTCCAAAGAGAAGGATGAGAAGGTTCCTCAAGTCTTAAACACTATGCTAACAAAGCGCTTAATGCTGCTCAAAAGAATTACGCTGTTATAGAACGAGAGCTACTTTTTGTGGTCTCTATTTTCGAAAAGTTCAAATCTTATTTGCTTGGCACCAAGGAGATTGTGCAAACTAACCATGCAACTATTATGTACCTCATAGTGAAGAAGGATGCAAATCCTAGATTGATTCGATGGGTACTTCTGTTACAAGAATTTGACTTTGTAGTCATGGACCATAAATGTACGAAAAATCAAGTAGTGGATCACTTGTCTAGATTAGAGAAAGAAGAGATGTTGAAGTTGAAAGATGAGTTAGATATTGATGATGACTTCCCATATGAGCAAGTGTTGTCAGCCTCTAAACATTTGGTTCCATGGTTTGCAGACTTTGATAACTATTTAGCAAGTTATGTGGTGCCTCCTGATTTGTCCGTCCATCAGAGGAGAAAGTTTATGTCAGATGTGAAGAAGTTCTTCTGGGAGGAGCCATTTCTGTTTCATGTATATGCCGATACCATGATTCATATATGTGTGCCTAAAGATGTGATGATAGAGATATGGAGGCTTGTCATTCATCCCTTTTTGGGGAACATCATAGTGGCATCCGGACAACCCACTAGATCTTGTGATGCGGTTACTTTTGGCCCCTCCACGAGGACGCTCATGAATGCTAAGGCTTGCAATCAATGTCAAAGGGAAGGTGGTATATCAAGGAAGCATGAGCTTCCTCTCACTCCTATCCTTGTGATTGAACTATTTGATATGTGAGGCATTGACTTCATGGGTCCATTTCTGAGTTCGAATGGGATGAAGTATATATTGGTGGTTGTTGACTATGTATCCATGTGGGTAGAGGTGGTTGCTTTTGCCAATAATAAAGGCAAGAGTCTCACAACATTCTTGAAAAAGAACATCTTTTCCAGGTTTGGTACACCACGGGCGACCATTAATGATGACGGCTCTCACTTTTGCAATAGGCTATTTTGCCCTCTTCTTGAAAATGATGGTGTGAAACACAAAGTTGCAACCCTTTATCATCCGCAAACTAGTGGGTAAGTTGAGGTTTCCAATCGTGATATAAAGACTATCCTAGAGAAAACTATGAATGTAAATAGTATAGATTGGGATAGGAAGCTTAATGATTCTTTATAGGCATACCGGACTACTAACAAGACCCTAATAGTTATGTCCTCATATCAGCTTGTGTTTGGGAAGGCATGCCATCTACCGGTGGAGCTTTAGCATAAAGCCATGTGGGCTTTAAAGAAGATGAACTTGGATTAGTGTGAAGCCTCCTTTCAGTGGCTAGGTTAGCTAAATGAGTTGGATGAGTTTTGCCTCAACGCCTATGAGAGTTAAACCTTGTACAAATAAAAGATGAAATTGTATCATGATCGGAAGATTTAGAAGAGAGATTTTACGCCGAGTGATTTAGTTCTCCTGTTCAATTCTAGACTTTGCTTATTTCCTAGCAAGTTTAGGTCTAAATGGATTGGACCACTTTGAGTGGTAAAAGTGTTCCCACATGGTGAAATATAGCTTACAAACTATGAAGGAAAGAGGTTCGACAGCGTATAAAAGCTTACTTGGGAACAACTGAAGAGATCAAGTTGGTGGAAGTCTGGGACCTTGGTGAAGTCTAAGTTACCAAGAAATCTGTGTTGTGCCCCGATGTTAAATCAGGCGTTGTATGGGAGGTAACCAATGGACAAAACTTGATAAATTCTGAGTAGTCAAGTGACATGCATCGTGCCACGACATTAAATCAGGCAATTCTTGGGAGGCAACCCAGGACTAACATTTGCTGAAGTGTGCAGGTATACCGTGATGAAAAAAATGCAACCCCTAAAAACCATGATTTGGTTCACGGGCCATGAACAAGTTCAATGACCCGTGGATCCAATCGTGGTTATTAACCTAACATAGCAAGGCTCTGACAAAAGAACTACGATTGACATGAGTCCATACTTTTGAAAGATGGATCGTAAAGTCAATCTTGGTTACTGGCAGCAGGTAAGAAAAAAAATCATGATCCATGAGTAGAACCATGGGACATAATTATGTTTGACGGACCATGGTTTTCACTCGTAGATCCTAGGTGAGGTACTAAAACCAGGTTACGGGTCCAAACCCTAACTTTTAAATTAAATACCCCAACCCGATTTCCCTTTCTTTTTCCCTTCACTCGACAAACTGTAGTGTTTTAAAAAAGGAAAAGAATTAATTTTGATCAAATTTCTCCCTCATTCACTCCTAATCAATTCAAACTCTTCATAAGTTCAAACCACACCACCTCCCTTGACTGTGCACGCATGGATTCATCACACAAAATTACTACTCTAGTGCAAAGAATCTGATCATAAGGGTAAGTTCAATCTCACCCCAAACTTATGATTTCTTCTTCAAATAAGAGGGTCTAGGGTTCATGGTCAACTGAAATTTGTATATACAGAATCCTAAGTAATGTTTGGTGAATCTGTAAGCTATTAATGATCCACAATAGTTATAAAATAGGGTGGAATGCACTGGGGAAGTGACCTGATTTTTCAAAGAATGTGAATGAATCAATTTAAAAGGTGTTTAGAATTTATTAGTGGATCTACTAGCCGTGGTTCAGTTTATGGGTCGTAATTCCATGAGTGGCATTGACTTGCAGTTAATGGATCTACAACTTTCAATGCTTCATTAAATGGCATACATTGAAAGTTACCACCTTATCATTAAGTCTGAATTTCATCTGCCCAATTTCAAAATCAACTAAAGTGTATTTAGTGGAAAGGAATGGCCTTCCCAAGATTATGTTTACCTCAAAATCCACCTCACAGTCATGAATCACAAAATATGTTGGAAGAATAAAGGTATCAACTTTCACAAGTACATCATAGAGAATCCCTACTGTCCTTTCAACTGTGTAATCTGCCATAAGAAGTCGCATTACAGTCAGTTTGGGGGCTCCCAAGACCAACTATCTGAAAACTACTAATAGCATCTGATTTATACTAGAACCCATATCACAGAAAGTGTTTGCAAAATGGAACGTTCCGATTGTGTAAGGAATAGTGAAAGCTCCAGGATCCTCCTTTCTTTGCACAAGAGAACGGGAGGCTGTTGCACTACAGTGATGCAAATTTTTAGTTCATAGGCCATAATTTCACTCGTGGAAATTCCTCTCAAAAGAAAATCCTCAGATGGTAAACCACGAGTCATAGGACGAGTCGTAGTTCCAAACTACAAGCCGTCAAATGACTCATAGTTCCTGGAGGCATTAAAGAAAAAAATAAAAACTCTCAAGACCAAATCCACGAGTCACTCCATGGTTCTGAACGATGGTCCATCAAGTGATTCATGGTAAACGGTGATCATGTAGCCAATATTTTGATTATTCCAGTTTTCTTCAATCTAGTTCAGTCGAGTTGAGCCACCTTTAGATCATGGCGACCTTTTCTTCTTTGGTTGACTTAGTAGTATTTCGAGTTGTGTCTCGTACTTTTGTATTCATTCTAGTAGTTCCATGACTTAGACCTACTGTGAAATTTATGGGCAGATTTGGCATTCGTATGTTACTTCCACACTTATCCTTTTATTATGAGACTTTGAGTATAATCCTTCTTTATCTTTTAACTATTCTCATGTTTAGCTTAGAGGGTTCGCCTTATGGGTAGAAGCTCGTCAGGTGTCCTATTGTGACCTAAATGTCAGATTTTGATCGTTATAGCTATGTTCTTGTCCACTTTTTTCAGACACATATACTTCAGTTAATCTAATCTTTTGGCTTGTACCCACATATTTTCACATTTAGATATTTTGGTATAATGACTTTTAATTTCTGGGGCGTTTCAATCATTTAATTTATTTTGCACTATTTTGATTATTAAACTTATTCTAATTTATTGATTGATAGTGGAGTTGCTTATTTCATATTTAAAAATTATTAAGTATTGGTGTTGGGTAATTAGGGTTAAATGGTTCTCCCACCGAAGGGTTAGTGTGGGTGTCTCGCGATGGATTTTGATCGTGACAAAAGCTCTACAATACTTCAATGAAAGAGTAGTACAATAACTGAAAAATTATATTTTACGATTTCTAAATTGGCCCAAGAAATTAGACAAAAATACTCTTGTGGCAGTGGTATGTGATTGCACATCCACAAACAACATGGTTTGTGACCCGCATACAAAAGGCACAAATGAATTTCCTCTTCGGTTCACTATGTTAACGTGTGCGAAGGTGTGTACAGCCACACACGGGCATGTGTGTCCCGCACACCCTATTCTCTCATTTCAGTGGTGAAACTTTTCAAGTTCTTTCCTTCTATGCTCTGCACAGGGGTTTGTGCAGCCGCACAGGGGCTTGTGCTGCCAACATACTATTTCAGCTCAGCCATCTTCTTCAACTTTTGTGCTTTAATTCTTGTTCTCAGTTTCTTGGCCTCTTTTTAGTTTAAAATCCCTGATTATCATCTTATCCCTTGAATGTCTGCATATATAAGGATTATAACATAAAAATCACTTAAAAGCATGAAAAGAAGACAATAATTTATTCTAAAGAACTCAGTAATTTGATGAAATACCAACTTATCAGACAATAAATGCACATAAGGTCATCTCACAAATGCATCTATTTATGATATCACATAACAAGCGAACATGCCCATATTACCTTTTATATTTTTCTGAATTTAGGAAATTCATGAATCTCAATATTGGTTGGTCTAATCAACCTATCTCGAGAACAAATAACATAAATTAATTCTTGAAGAATCAGAAAATTCTTCAATACATAAATTTATATCAATAACTTCTAATTTATAGTAGCATATGATTTCATCACACTAATATTTATAGTACAAATTGGGTAACTCTTCATATATATATTATTACCTGTAATAACTTGAAGATATTCAATGTGCTCTTTATTTGTAATCGCAATAGAATAGTAATTTACATTAGTAAAATTTGAATTTACTATAATCTATATTTGGATCATAATAACTTTGTATATTATGTTTAGAATAACATAATAATATATAAGATCTTAGAGAACCTTTGATTTATTTTTCATAATCATATATTGTTTAGATATTACTAGTGTGATATTTGTAGACAAACAGTTAGCTTTATTGGAGCTTGTAATCATTAATTTTGTACTATAAAATATTACTTAGACACTGCTTATATCATAAAAAGAATTAGTTAGATACTGCTGGTGTCATAAAATAAATAGAAATAAAATAAATATTTAAGGATAATTTAAATTTTATAAATGCTAAAAAGTAAACATTATGTTATACACTTTAGTATTTCAGGCATTTCCTTCAAAAAGTTTAGTCATTAGGATTTGAATATTTCACATTAAAGATATAGCCACAAAGTAAACACATTCTTCTGGAAAAACAAATACATTAATTGTTATTTCCTTCATGAAAATTAATAACAAACCATAATATATCAATATGGTTATAGTAGAAAGCATTCTACTCTACTCTCTTTTGCATTAAAATAATACTTTAATAAAAGTAAAGGTGTTTCTATGTATGCCAAGTACATGTTGCAATAGATTTTATACCACAAAAATAATATCCATATTCATTGTTTTTATATTTCTCTAAGAGGTAGATTATGGTATTTGTAATGACCCTTCCGGTCAATTATGCGTTTTTCCCTTCTTGCACTGTTAGAGATTGCATGTAGCGGTCCCAAGTTATTTACGGCTTGGTGGGACTGGTAGTTCGATGCCCAGGCCGCCTGATTAGTCTTTTTGTCCATTCCAGTTTTAGAGATTAAGTTTTTTGAAATCATTGATTTCGGTCAACATTCTTGGTGAACGTGCTCGGAATCAAATTCTGACAGTTCCGTTAGCGCTGGAGCATAGACTTTGGTCAAGAGGGACCTTTGGTGGGGATCCGAGAGCTTTTCAGCTTGGAATTCTCTCTCATTTTGTGTTTTCAGGCCAGTTGGGCTTATTTGGTTGACTTTGGTCAACATTCAGACAAGACGGCATCGTATGGAAATTTTGTCAGCGCTATTAGCTCCAGAATGCCGAGTTTGTGTTAGGTGGTTGGTTGGTTCGGGTTTTGGGTGATCTGGGCTCATTTGGGATATTTGGTTGGCATTAGCTAGTGTTGACTTGGGTAAAAATTCTTCCAAAATGACCTCGTATGGAAGTTTCATAGATTCTATTGAGTCTGGAACATCGTTTTCACTCTAATAACACTATTGATTTTTGACTATCGGGTTTCGATTGTGCCTGGTAGAAGTTTTGATTGTTGCTGGTTTTTCTGCTTCTGGTGGCCTTCAGCGCGATTGTGCTGGTCTGTGATTTTCCCTTCAGCGCGATCACACTCTTGTAGCGCGATAGCGCTGGTCTGTGATATTTTCTTCAGCGCGATCATGCTCCTTTAGCGCGATAGCGCTGACCAGCGACCAGCAGCTATATAATTCTTTGGCCTTCATTTTTTCCAGCCATTTCCTTCAACTCCCTCAACCCCTTGGCACCTAAATCATTCTCTAAATTTCTCCAAATCATTTCCTAGATTTGGGAAATTGTTGTTCTTCGATTATCCGTGTTCCATCGACTATTGGTAAGTCTTCTTCCCCAACCTTTTCTTCTCTTGTTTTCCTAAATCCTCCATTGTTGCTTACTTTCAAAAGCTTGGGATTCTTGTAGAATCTGCCCTATTGAGCTTTGCATTATTATGGATTATGATTTCTCACTCCTTTAGCTCATCTTCTCGTGGTGGTAAGTTTCTTTTGATTAATTTTTGGAATTATTTCTTGAAATTCCATCCTTACTTCTTGACTTGAGTGGGATGTTTTTAGCCCCAATTCTTGTCCATTTCTGCTCAATTTTTGAGCATGTGCTCCCGTGATGGTAAGGAACATAGGTATATTTTTCATTTCCAATTTTGGGTTGCGGGGCCCACGGGCCCATTTGTGACTCAAATTTTGACCCGGTTATGTTTATGGCATTATGGGTATCGTTAGTCATGTTTTGATGTATAGATTATTATATTGTTAGTGGTTTCACAATTTGGAGCTTCTCAAAGCAGTTCGATCCTGGACAATGCCGTCCCCATAGCTATTCGTCGGACGACAGGTGGGTTATGGATTTCCCTACCTAGACTCTGCGTATATAGGCTATAACTGCATTAATTAGCATCTTTGGGTGGGTTGTTATAGGTTGGTACCCCTGACCTTGTCCGCGTTTTATGTCCATTTATTTCGTACATTGATTATAGTATTCGTATCAGTATTGTATATTACCCTTGTTGTCATGTGTGGCCTTGTATTGACTCTGCAACATAGATGGTGGGTTATTTGGGAATGTCCGCGAGTCCCAGACATAGAGATATCCTTTTAGGCTAGTTATGACTGTTGTAGAGCTATTGAGCCTGTGCAGGGATGATAGGAAATGTTTGTGAACCATTTTGGGCTACTCTATTGGTTACGAGCATATCATACATGAAAAAGGTTTTCCCTGTATATTTTACTACTGATTTGGCTTCGGGCCTACTATAAATGATTTTCTAAACCTTGTATGGCCTCGAGGGCCCGTTTTTAGTAATGTGACTTCGAAAGGGTTTTGAAACTAGCTTTTATGAAACCTCTCAGAGTAGAGATGATACTATGATGATTTGGTTTCGGGTTTTCATCCTGATACTAGGCTTGGCTGGACCGTAGCTCTAGACGTTGTTTTCTACGAATTTAGAATCTGATATAAGTTGGGCACCCTGTTAGGGGTTTTTAGAATTGATTATTGATTTAGACCCGAATACTCTTCGGGCACCCTATGAAGGGTTTTTGAGATTACTACTACTGATTTAGACCCGGGTCAAAGCTGGGCATGTAATATGAGGTTATGATCATTGAGTTACACTTGAGGTTTGCGGTTTTGTATGTGGTCGAGGGGTAGACCTCCATGGACCTCTGTCATCCCTGGGCCACAGGCTACCAGCCTACGTAGCATGCCAGGAGGGGGTGTAGGACATAGAAAAGGTACACGGGAAAGGTCCTTTCATGGATCCTACCTCTATTGGGCCTTATAGGTACCGGAAGGGGTAACACACTGGGTACTATTACATCAGATTCATCATCATCATGCATATTTCACTCGAATTCCACACTTGTTTGTTGTGTGTTTAGTGTACGCTCTGGTTTTATGGGCGGTCAAAGGGTTTGTTTTCACTGGATTGTGTTCCTCGATTGTATGGGCAGCCGTTGGGATTGTAGGTAGATTATTACTTCTGTCATTTTATAGAGCTTGTCGTGGTCCTTGGTTCTGGGTGGATTGGTAAATTTTAGCCTGTTGAGGCTCTGAGTTTGGGATTGAGTATTGAGGGGCTAGGGAGTCCTATATCTTTGAGGCATTATTGTGTGGACTTCTGAGCAGCTTGTGGGTTTCAGTTCCTTTTCTATATCTTGATTTGAGTAGAAACTCTTGGTTCTTGTGGCATAGTTATTTCATTCTAGGTTATAAATTGTGAGATTGATCCCGGTTTATGCTTATCTTAAGAGTTTGTGGCTTTTAGTATGATTATGTTATTGTATGGCTTCTAGTTGATTATGTTGGCCTACTTCCTTCCTTTCCTTTCTACTTGAGGTTACCGGTATACCTCCATTTTCTCAACTCTCTCTCCTTATTTACTTATATTGTTGTTGCAAGGACCCCAGGTGCGTCTCTCTTTCTTAAACCTGTGTTCTTTGTATATTTGTTTTCTGTTCTAGCATTGTATGCTTATAATTCTTGGTTGTCTATTCTCTGTGCTAGTTCCTTGTGCTTTCTCTATTTCTTCAGTGACTACTTTCTTGCTATCTGCTACTTAATATTTTTATATCTTATATGCGCTCGATCGGCTGATGATGCCTACTGAATACCCGTTGTCTTGGTGCTCATACTACACTTATGCATCTTTCTACTGCAGATATTAGTTGAGCTTTTGCCGTCGATCGCATTGGAGACTCATGCATCTTTTGGGAGGTTCGAGACTAGGGTTAGCGCCTGATGGTTGGGGCATGTCTACATCTCATATGTTGTACTGTTGCTCCTTATACATTCGGAGACAGGTTATATTGTATTTTATTACTTCTAGCACTTGTATTCTATTAGAAGCTTCCGTACTGTCGATACCAAGTCTTGGGGTTGGTGTAACATCATTTATATATATATATTTTGGGTTGTTTCTTCCGCGTGTCTTATCTTTATATTCGGTTTCCTCTTATTTCTGCTTGTTGTGCGTAATTGGTTAGGTAGTAGCCCATTACTAACCGTTCTGGGCTACGGAGATTAATTCGCCTACTGGGGGGGTTGTAGGTGCCAGCATGACCTGAGAAATCGAGTCGTGACAGTATTTCTTCATTTACTTCGAGAAATATATAAAACAGGATTATTTTAATGTTGATGATATACAACTTCCATCAATACTTAATTATTTTTCCCAAGTATATGAAGACATTGCTTCAGATTATTTTTCACATATTTTTAAATTAATTCTGTTTCAGGAGAAAATTTCAAAGGTTTACTATTTCATGAATAAATTTTGAAGTATACTACTCCATAAGTAAAGTTTAAAGTTTCATTATTTTGAGAGTAGAGTTTGAAGTTCTACTACTTGAGAAGTAAACTTCAAAGTTCTACTACTTTCGGAGTAGATGTTAGATTCTTACTGCTTCAGAAATAAAATTCAGAGTCTTACTATTTTAGGAGTAAATTTCAAAGTCTTACTACTTCGAGAGTACATTTCAGAGTCTTACTACTTTGGGAGTAAATTTCAAAGTCATACTATTTAAAGAAAAAAATTTAGTCTTACTACTTCGGGAGTAGATTTTAAGATTTTACTACTTTCAAAGTAAATTTCAAGACTTAAACTTTCGGAGTGGATTTCAAGATTTTACTACCTTGGGAGTTTATTTCAATATTTACTGCTTCAGGAGTAAATTACAAGATTTACTATTGCAGGGACTTACTACTTCTAGATTAGTTGCAGATTCTCACTACTCTGGGAGTAAGTTGCAGAGCCTCACTACTTTTGGAGTAAATTTCAGAGTTCTACTACGTCGAGAGTAGATTAAAAGATTTACAATTGCAGTGTCTTACTATTTCGGGAGTAAATTATGATGTATTTACTGTTTCAGGAGGGAAGGTCAAATTTAATACTTCGGGAGTAAATTTCTGAATATTTCTTTCAATTATTCTACTTCTTTTGGAGGTGAACTGTGATATTTTCAGAACCAAGTTCATGTATGTATTTATATGTCATGACTCAATTTCTCGGTCATGATGACACCTATAACTCTCCAGTAGGCGAACCAATTCCCATAACCCAGAATGGTTAGTAATGGGCTACTATCTAACAGGCAAGCGGAAGAAACATAATATAGGCAGAAGCAAGGGATACAAGATAAGAAAAAGGAACAACAGGAATAAAATAGAAGCTAAAACCAACCAAAACCTTGGTATCATAGCATAAAAGCCAGAACTACATCAATGGAGTACAAAAGGGTTAAAAACAGTATATACAGATCTGTCTCCAAATAACAAAAAGAGTACATGATACAACGATGAACTAACGCTAAACTCTAATCGCCAAGAGCTCACCCTCAGTCATAGAAGGTCCAAAAGATCATCCGCAAAACTCCACGAATCAGCGGCGATGGCCCACACCAGGATCTGCACCAGAAGATGCAGAGTGTCGTATAAGCACCAATTGCTAAGCAATGGGAACCCAGTAGGTATCATTGGCTGACTGGGTGCATATAAGATATAAGAGTAGTAATGCAGCAAAATAGAAGCAGATAGTCACTATAAAAACAAAGAAAAAGCACACAGAAGCTAGCACAGAAGAATACAAGAAGAAAACAACATACTTGGCTAGCTACTAGGATATATATATATCACACAAACACAGGTCAAAGGAGGGAAATAACGCACCTGGGATCCTCGCAATAACAATATATATACAGAGAGTTTTAGAAATAGGCGGTATACTGGTAACCTCAAGTAAAAAGGGATGGAGGAAACAAGGATATCGACAACATGCTCAAACACAAGATTAACAATCAAGCCATGCTAATAACACTACTCTCAAGTCAGGAAATAATCAACCGGGGTAAACCAAATACAACTATCAAGCGAACTAGATGTATAAACACAACCCTCAATATCTAATCATCGCATGAAATCACCATAAGGACAGAAATCTCGATAAAGTAACAATAAGTCTACCTACAGTCCCAATGGGAGCCCATACACCTGAGGAACGCAAACAAGTGAAGACAAACCTTCTACTATCCCATACTACCGGAGCGTACACTTCGCAAATAGCAAACAAGGGTGGAATCTCACACAAATGAATGATATGATGCACTAGTGAAAACCAGGTGAAATAGTACCCTGTATGTATCATCTCCAGCGCCTATGGGCCCAGCAGGTAGGATCCATGAAAGGACATGGCCCATATACCTCAACTACACTTTATACCCCTCCTCTGGAACACTCAGCATGTAGCCCCTACTCCTGATTGGCAAGGTCATGGAGGTCCTCGACCACATACTAACTCTCGTAACCTCACTGGAACACTCTGGAGTGAATTCAAATCCAAACTAGTAACCAAAACTCATAATGCTTACCCAGAGTCTACCAGGATCTAAATAGGTGAAATAAGTCTCAAATGCCCCTACAAAGGGTGCTCAGATGTAACCGTGTCTAAAAGAACAGAAAAACAAGTCCAGCACTCCGGCCTCGCCGAGTTTAGTAGTAGTCTGAAAACGTTGATAAAATTATACTTTTAACTTCCTTACCCCAAGAAGATCCATGAAAAATCAGTTCCAAATCTTTTATAACCATTTTTATCAAAAAGTGGGCCCTTGGGGATATGCAGGGTTTGGAAAACCATCAATAGTAGGCCCGAAGCCAAAACCATAGTAAAACATGTGAAAAACCTCTTATATGAATAATAATGGCATGCTCAATCACATACAGTAGCCCAACGGCTCACAATCAACCTATCGGCCCTACATAGGCTCCAAACGTGCTACATCATAGATAACCAGCCTATGATCATGATATAAATATCCAGGACTTACGGACATTCCCAAATAACCCACCAACTATGGTACAGAGTCAAGTACAAAGCCACACAGGACCACAAGGGTGATAATACCAATCTACACGAATACTATAATCACCGGAGGAAGAAAATCAATCAGACATGAAGAAGCAGACAAGGTGTGTGGTACTAAGCTAATAAATCCAACCCAAGGATGCTAATTAGTACAATTATATCCTATACATGCGAAGTCTAAGAGAGTTAGAATGTAACCTACTTGTCGTCGGATGAAAAGTTACTGGAATGATGATGTTTAATCCCAAACCGCTCTGAGAAGCCCCGAATCATGAACAAACTATCAATAACATATTCTATGCGTCAATATGAATCTAACGGTAAACATATTGCTAAATGTTTAGCCGGGTCAAAATCTGGGTTAAAAGCGGGCTTGTGGGCCTCACAACTCAAAACTAGAAATGAAAAGTACAACAATGTTCCCTACACTCCCGGGAGCGCATGATCAAAATTTGAGCAGAATTAGACCATGGGAAGGGCCCCTAAGCAGTCCACAAACTCAAGAAACAAAGAGGGAAATCAAATGGAAATTTACAAAAATTAAAGAGGAACTTATCGGATTAGAAGCCAACAAATGATCAAGAATAAAAAATACACAAGCCTCCAAGCTTTAGGAATGAACAAGGGTGATTATTGGAGGTTTTGGAGATAATTTTAATGGATAAATCACTTTTGGAGAAGAAGGATATAAGAAGAAATAGAAGGGTGGCTAGCTATTTAAGCTTCTAGTGCCTAGGGGCCAGGGCGGCCCAGGCGCACTAGGGCGGCCAGGCACAGACGCACCAGGGCGGCCAGGCGTAGGCACACCAGGGTGGGCAGGCGCAGGCGCACCAAGGCGGGCAGGCACAGGTGCACTAGGGTGCTGCGGCGCAGGGGTCACAGGCACCGAGGGCGCTGAAGCGTACACTGCTTCCCACACCAGCAACCATCAATAGCTAAAACTTTCACGGGGTATTCTGGGTACAATCAGAACCCAATACTCAAAAATCAATAATGCTAATACAGTGAAAATGACGTTCTGGACTCAACGGAGTTGATGAGACTTCCATCAGAGGTCGATTTAATAAAATGTGGGCCCCATGCCCAAAATCAACCTTTAGGCCAACTATTTCAAAATGGAACCTAAGGGACAAATTCAAGTTCGAAATACTCGGGACCCGAACCAATGGTCCCTCTAGCCTAAACTCGACATTCCAGAGCTAATAACGTTGTAAGAATTTTCATCTGAGGCCGTCTTCTCCGAATGTTGACCAAAGTCAAACTTTCAAGTTCAACTAGCTTAAAAATCAAAATCTAATGCATAACAAAAACGAAAGCTCCCAGACCCTGACAAAGAGTCCATCTAGACCAAAATCCATGCTCCAGAGCTAATGGAACTGTCAAAATTTGATTCCAAGTGCTTTTACCAAGAATATTGACCGAAGTCAATGATTTCCTAAGTTAAAGCTGTAAAATAGGGAAACAACCATAACAACCAAATGAACGGCCAGGGCACCGAACCACCGGTCCCAGAAAGCCATAAATGAATTGAGGCCGCTACAAGTAAGCTCTAACAGTGCAAGAAAAACGTAAATGTAGGAATGACTGGAAGGGTTATTACATAATCCACTACTAAAAAGGACTTTTGTGCTTGAAAGTCAAGAACAAGAAAGAACCTGAAGGCTCAAACAGCTGTGGATATTGAGCCCGCATCTCCCTCTCGGTCTCCCAAGTAGCCTCCTCAACTGGACCATGTCTCCACTGAACTTTCACAATCAGAATCTCCCTAGACCTCAGCCTCCTGACTTCTCTCGCCAAAATATCTACCAGCTCCTCAACAAAGGCCAACCTCTCATTTAACTGAACTGTGTTCCACTGCAACACATGAGACTCGTCTGGAACATACCGCCGCAACATTGGTACATGAAATATAGGATGCATAACTTAAAACATCGAAGGCAAGGCTAGGATGTAGGCCATACTACCAACCCTCTAAAGAATCTCAAATGGTCCAGTGTACCTCGGGCTAAGCTTTCCCCGCCAACCAAATATCATCATGCCCTTCATGGGCGATACACGGAGGAATACTAAATCACCAACACTGAACTCCATCGAACAAAGTCTATGATTAGAGTAGCTCTTCTACCTATAATGAGCTGCTCAAAATCTATCCTGAATCACTCTGACTCTGTCTAGTGAATTGTGAAGCAAATTTATACTCTACGGCCTAAACTCTAAACCATCAAACAAACCAACTGGCAATCTGCAATGCCTACCATACAACACCTTGAAAGTTTCCATGTCAATGCTCGAATGAAAACTGTTATTATAAGCAAACCTAGCTAAAGGCACAAACTGTTCCCAAGAACCTCCAAAGTCAAGAACACAGTCCTGAAGCATGTCCTCCAGGACCTAAATAGTCATGTCGAACAGGCCATCTGTCTGAGGGTGGAATGTAGTACTAAGTTGAACCTTTGTACCTAAATCTCGCTGAATAGCCCTCTAGAACTCAGATGTGAACTAAGTGTCGCGGTATGAAATTATAGAAGCTGGGACCCCGTGCAATTGAACAACCACACAAAGGTAAATTTGAGCTAACCTCTCGGCACTGTAAGTAGTCTGAACTGGCAAGAAGTGTGATGACTTAGTCAGTCGATCAACAATCACCCAAATGGAGTCAAAACCCCTAGAAGTATGAGGCAATCCAACTACAAAGTCCATCGTGATCCCTTCCCACTTCCACTAAGGAATGGGAAATCGCTGCATCAAACCACTAGGTCTCATATGCTCGAACTTCACCTACTGATAATTCAAGCACCAAGATACAAACTCCGTTATGTCCTGCTTCATACTACTCCACTAGTAAAGCTATCTCAAATCTATGTACATCTTGGCTAAGCCAGGACAGATGGAATATCTAGAACAATGTGCCTCATGGAGAATCAACTGAATCAAATCACCAACCCTCAAAACACAAAGGCGACTATCAAACCTCAGAACCTCATCTGAGTCTAGAGTAGCCCGGTTGGCCTCACACCGAACAACCTAATCATGAAGGTCAGACAACTGATGATCCTTAAACTGACGTCTCTGAATCTAATCAACCAAAGTAGAAAAAACCTTGACACTAGCGAGAATCCTGCTAGGATTCGACAAGTCAAGCCTAACCAAATAGTTAGCTATGGAATAGAGGTCCAAGGCCAATGGCCGCTCTAAAACTGAAAGTGAAGCTATGCTGCCCATACTCACTGTCTTCCGACTCAAGGCTTCCGGTACCATGTTTGCCTTGCCCGAATGATACAAAATAGTGAAATCATAGTCCTTCAGTAACTCAATCCATCTCCTCTTCCTCAAGTTCAGCTCTCGCTGACTCATGATTTACTGAAGACTACAGTGATCATTGAATATCTCGCAGTGAACCCCATACAAGTAGTGCCTCCAGATCTTGAGTGCGAAAAATACTGCCGCCAACTCCATGTCATGAGTGGGATAGTTGCGCTTGTGAACCTTCAGCTGCCTCGACGCATATTCTATCACACGACCCTGCTGCATCAATACATAACCAAGACCAACCCCTAAAGTATCACAATATACCAAGAATATCTGACCCTTAACTGGCAAAGTCAACATAGGAGCTGAAGTCAACAAGGTCTTCAGATTCTGAAAACTATCCTCGCAATGATCCGACAACTGAAATGGGACATCCTTCCTAGTCAGCCTAGTCAAAGGTGCTTCTATGCAAAAAAAAACCTCCACGAACCATTTATAGTACCTTGCTAACCCAATAAAGTTGCGAACCTCAATAGGAGTAGTAGGTCTAAGCCAATCACAAACAACTGAAATCTTACCCGGGTCCACTCTAATCCCATCCTTAGACACCACATGTCTTAGGAATGCAACTGACTAAAGCCAAAACTCTCACTTTGAGAACTTGGCATAAAGCTGATGATCTCTCAAAGTCTGGAGTATAATCCTCAAGTGTTGCTCATGCTCATCTCTACCCCGTGAGTATATTAGGATGTTGTCTATGAAAACTATCACAAATGAGTCCAAATACGGGCTAAGCACCCTGTGAATCAAGTCCATGAAGGCTGCGGGGGCTTTAGTTAACCCAAAAGACATCACCAGGAACTCATAGTGACCATAACGTGTCCTGAATACTGTCTTAGGGATGTCCTCTACCCTAATCCTCAGCTGGTGGTAGCCTGACCTCAAATATATCTTTGAAAACATGGCCAAACCCTGAAGTTGATCAAACAAATCATCTATGTGTGGCATCGGATACCCATTCCTCACAGTCACCCTATTCAGCTGTCGATAATCAATACACATCCGCATTGACCCATTCTTCTTTTTCACAAATAGAACATGAGCACCCCAAGGCGATATACTCGGCCTAATAAAACCCTTAGCTAACAAGTCTTGGAGCTGCTCCTTAAGTTCTCTCAACTCAACTGGAGCCATACGGTAAGGAGAAATGGAAATGAACCTGTGTGTGGCTCTAACTATATAGTGAAATTAATATCTCTCTCAGGTGGAAGGCTTGGCAGGTCGGTAGGTAACACATCTGGGAAGTCTCTAACCATAGGAACTGACTCAAGGGAAGAAGGGTCGGCACTAGCATCTCAGACATATGCTAGATAAGCCAAACGCCTGTGAGATATCAATTTCCTAGCTCGAAGACAAGAGATGATCCCAGATGGTGTGCGGATGACCAAACCCTGCCACACAACTGGGGATACACCGGGCACAACTATTGTAACGGTCTTTTCATAGCAATCCAAAACCACTCGGTGATGGAATAACCAGTCCATGCCCAGAATCACATCAACATCTAACATGTCAAGGATCGACAAATCTCCCCAAGTCTCCAAATCACTACCAAAAATCATACAAGACCTCACAATCCGATCCACTACTAAAGAATCTCCTACTGGGGTCGAAACAGATACATGCATAGATAATGACTCACTAGTCAACCCTAAACAAGGCAAATAGTAGGCAGATACATACGAGCAAGTAGATCTAGGATCCAATAAAGCAAAAACTGGTCGACGGCATAAAGAAATTGTACATGTGATCACAGTATCCAAGGCCTTTGCTCTGGTCTCTCAGAGACCATATGAAGCTGACGATGACCACTGCCTAACCGTCCGCTATCCCTACCACATGTCCTACCTCATGGGCCCCCACCTCTACCTTGACCCCACCTCCTCTAGCCGGTGGCTGAACTGCATGAATGGGTTGAGCCAGCTTAACCGTACCCTGCTGGAGGCAATCTCTAGTATAATGACCACTAACTCCACACTCATAGCAAGTTATACCCCACTGATGGCACTCTCTGTCATAGTGACTTCTAGCAATACACTCATAGCAAGGCCTTGATGGCCCACCCTGCCGAGACGGACCATCTGAACCTATGTGGACACCACAGCTCAATACCCCAGAAGCTGCACACTTCGAAGACTGACCATGGTGACCATGCTGGCTACTCTGACCCAGCTCAAGCTGAGAACCACCAGAAGACTAAAGCGAAGCCTAAAATAATCGACTAGACTGACCTTGGTACTGCTGCGGCTGATAACCTCATCCCCACGGGCCTAAACCCCTACTACTATGAAGAGAACCACTGTAGCTACCCTAATGTCGAGGCCTCTTATCTATGGCCCCGGAGTCATGACGATGCAAATCTTTTATGGTACAGGCATAGTCTGCAATAGCCTGGAATGATCAACCACTTGCAACTAATATCTCAGTTGGCTCTCTAAATTCTGTCCACAATTCCCAAGCAAACCTACGGACTCTGTCTGGCTCGGTAGGCATGTTCATAGCCCTAAATGGAGTAAGCTAGTGGAAATGGGTCTCGTACTCACATACAGCCATAGAACCCTTTATAAGTCTAGTGAACTGCTCCTTACGACACTCCTTGTCACTCTATGGCAAAAACTTGGCCATGAAGGCCTCATAAAACTCTGACCAAGAAAACTGAGGTGACAAAGATGGTCTGCAAGAAACCTGGGCCCTCCACCATAACTTAGCTCGGTCCTCCAGCTGATAAGTAGTGTACCCAACACCGTGGGTCTCCAATAAACCCAAATGGTGTAGCATCTCCTCACAAGTAGTAATGAAGTCATGTAAATCTTGACCAGAAGTACTAGCAAACCTCGGAGGTTCGAATCTCAGAAACCTAACCAATGCCTTCTGCTCCATCTCTGTCATAGCTGGGCGAGGAGCAAGAGGTTGTGCAACAGATTGAACTGGAATAACCTCAACATAGGGAGCCGCAATAGAAGGCTGCGCTTCTGATCTCTGTGCACCTAGGGCTTCCCCCTGAGTGGATGTCGGTGCTACCCCAGCAGGCTGATCCCCAATCATACCCAGTAATTGTAGAAGTAGGCCCTGAATATCTGAAGACTGAGCTGGGGCTGATATTAGCACTGAAGCCGATACTGGAGCTGGTGGCACCTGGGCTGCCCCCGGTTCCACATATTACTGCTCGAGAAAAAACTCAGGCTCAACCTCGACCGTCGAAGCTCTAGCAGGTGCCGCTGCTCGGGCACGTCCTCGACCCCTACCTCTACGACCTCCCCGACCCTTAGCTGAAGTCGGGAGTGCTAGAGTCGAAAGCTTTCCCCCGCCTAATGCTGACGATCTCATATGAACTATCTGCAGGAGAATGAACTAAAACAAGTGATATTTCAAGAAACTATCAAGGATACTATACACCATATAGAAGCAATAAGAGAGATATATTTCCTAAGATGCCACTGTAGCCTCTGGAAGATTGAGTATGGACATCTCCGCCCTGATCCGCAGGACTCTACTAGACATTGGCTCCTATACAGATGACACTGGTGAACCCAGGCTCTGATACTTGGTTGTCATGACCCAATTTCTTATTCATTATAACACCTATAACCCCCAGTAGGCGAATCAATTCCCGTAGCACGGAACGGTTAGTATGGGCTACTAATTAACAGGCAAGCAGAAGAAACATAATATAGGCGGAAGTAAGGGATATAAGATAAGAAAAAGGAACAACAGGAATCAAATAGAAGCTAAAACCAACCCAAAACCTGGTATCATAGCATAAGATCCAGGACTACATCAATGGAGTACTAAAGGGTCAAAAACAATATATACAAAATCTGTCTCTGAATAAGAAAAGAAGTACATGATACAAGGATTAACTAAAGCTAAACTCCGATCGCCAATAGCTCACCCTCAGTAACGGAAGGTCCAAATGATCAACGTCATAAGTCTATGAATCAGTATCCATGGCCCAAACCAGGATTTGAACCAGAAGATGTAGAGTGTAGTATAAGCACCAATTGCTAAGCAACGGGTACCCAGTAGGTATCATAGGCCGACTAGGTGTCATGATCCAACTACCGAACCATGCGGGCATCTACTCTAAACATCTAGATAGGAGAACCCTTACTCCTCCATCCAACAGGCAATGCGGAAATTAATGTAAAACATAAGAAAATAACCCTTTTTAATACAAGAAAAATTATTTACAACTTAAAACAATAAACATCCTTTTACAGACTTAAAATGAACCCTCCCTAGGAATCTGGTCTAAACAGGTACAAGAGCTACTACAGGAGAAGTACGAGTAAATAGAAGGAGACACAACTTCCACCATGAAATCGAAGAGTAGAAAATGCTGGAAATCGCCATCATCATGTACCTATAAAACATCACTAACCCTACAACCAGACTATACCCGAAAAGGTATAACAATAGTAGTATCAATACAAACAACACTTAATGGTAGGCATCATCGGTCAATCCGAATCCACTACATACCATCATATAAGAAATCAAGAGAAATATGCAACAAGATATAATAATATATTTCCTTTTTCATCCAGTTTACACCTCTATGTTAATAATGCTAAGAACTTATATGCCCTATATAAAACCTTTTTATTCTATTCCTCTGCAAACTCTATCATTAGCAGGAATTTCCCCTTCTATCTTGGTCAAGCCAAAGGGTCACACATAACACTAGGACTTCCCAAGTCACACTTAACATTAGGACTTCCCAAGTCACACTTAACATTAGGACTACCTTACCAGTTCAATGTCGTAGTTTACATTACTAACTAACCTTGTTAGTAGGTCTGTCACCCTGGCTTAAGATCCTATGTCAACAACCTTGACCCTTAGCCCACAATAATGGACTACCTGTGAGTTTTGCGTATTCAACCCCCAAGGTTCCTTACCCTTGACATCCCGTCAATTCAGGCACTCACCAAATTCTAGCCTTGTTTGACTAACCCAGTCATACCTTGACACCCTTGCATCTTGAGTTTACCTAAATTTATACGCCATAATTAACAAGACAGTGTCACCCCTCCTTTCTAGCCCTAAATGTTGTGACTGCTAGACCATTGAACCTATCCTTATCATAAGTGCAACATGAACATACTTGGGTAAACTTATCTCACGTTCATAACAGTTAGACCTCGTTAGTCCAGCTACCAAGTTAGCCCATAAGACTATCAATAAGACCCTAGTCCATAACCGGACTCCACCACTTATAAGTCATGCCTAGACCACAAATAATTATGTCACAACTTACAAACCACCCAGACCTCCCAAGGATCCCTAGGACATCATCTATGCAATATAACATGCGACCCCGGTTCACAGAAGAACCACCTTGTCACTTAAGAACACCAACCCGGCCCTTTAAGGACCAATTATACACCAAATAATAATAAATCTCGGCCCTCTCCTGAACCCAACATGTGAAGAACATCAATAAAAGATAACTTGGTTCACGCAAGGAACCAACATGTAAGGAACAACAAGTAACAAATAGACCCACTATACTCAAGGAACCAACATGTAAGGATCAAGAAGTAACAAATAGACCCAGTTCACTCTAGGAACCAACAAACATGTAACACCCAATCCCGTACTAATCGTGGTACCCGAGCCAACTATAATAGAACTTGTACCAGGTGTGGTACCTGAGCCAACCGATAAGTATCCCGTACCAAGCATGGTACCTGAGCCAACCATTATGTAACTTGTACCAGGTGTGCTACTCGACCCAACCATTATGGAACCTATACCTGGCATGGTACCCAAGCCAACCGATAAATATCCCGTACCAGGCATGGTACCCGAGCCAACCAAATGTCATACAAATCCAACAGTCAACAAACAATGAACAAAATCACACATGTAAACCAACAAGCAACAAAACCAAGTTCATTTCACATGACTGACACCCGGACAATTAGACATTCATAATCCCATTCCCTAAGCATGCAAACTCATATGACACTGAGCGATAGTACGTGAACACATATAACATGTTGGGAAAACAATAAGCATCACCTACATGTTCAGCATGCCACCCCCGTCTACACTAAGACCAACCCCATATTTAAGTTCAACTACCCAGTCTCTCATGGACCAATATGCAATAATCACAGTTTTAACAATTAACCCAGTCTACTAATGGGACCATCAATAATTACTATAATAAGTATAATTAAACCCGTCCAAAGACTAATCCCCGGCTTATCATTTAGACACATATAGGAATTTACATTTATTTTTGGACCCCCAGTTCATCCCATTTGCCTTATTTGAATCTCTCCCAAGAACCCGCTACAACCTAGCAATCCATTCACACATAAACCTTACTAGTTCCTTGAACCCACCCAAGAATCTAGTCCCCCTAGGATACAGAATCCTAATATTAACCATAAGACATTAATTGGAGACACATTATTTGAGACACAATAATTCCAGTTCCCTGGACCTACCCCAATAGTCTAGTTTCATGGATTCTAACATCACACATCAATTAATAATTATAAAACAGCTCAGAATGAAACCCATTGCCCTAACACCCTCATTCCCATCTCAATCATCTGAAAGACAATACAATATTCCTCCAGACTCCGTGCCCAAAAGCCTAGGCATGAATTCTCCCATCATTCTACAACAATAATATGAATGAAGGTAGAAATAGGTCTAACCACTCAATTAACAACCTAGCCTACCTGGACGCCAAGCTGCTACACCATGCATATTTTTGCTCCATGAAGGCATTTCCTAACAGATGACAGGCCCAAAATCCATAGTTTCGCATCCTTTTAACCGAAATCTCCCCTCCCCATAGCTCCCAAGCCTTGGAGCAGCCTAGGAGGGTTTTCGGAGCAACCCTTGTCTGATTTTAACTGAAGAAGAGAGAGTGGGATTATGAAACTCATTTTTGGGATTTCTGGTCCCGTCATTCTGCTATAGTGGCCTGCCAACCGCTATCGTGGTACCGCAATAGCACCCTAATTCCCGCTACAGCGGCCTCAGCTTTTCAACACAGACAGTCTTCAGTAAAATGGTCATATTTTTTTACTCGGGAAGCGAATTAACTAACGGGCATTGGAGTTGGAAAGAGGACTCATAGATCTTTAATTTGGTGGGTATTGGGACCCCTAAATCAATATATTCTAGGAGGAATGCTCATTTGAAGTTGATTCTAGTTTGAACATAGCCCAAAACTCAATCTCTAAGGAAACTTTCAACTTAACTTTGTGCTAGGAGTATTGTATGACCTTAGTACATACTAAATGTACTCTTATACTAAAGAATTAATCCTAATGCTTATTACGAATGAGGAAAACCTGGCTTGATCACAGATATTTTCAGTAACAATGGAATAGGTCATTACAATAGATACCAATTTAACCATTGTTTGTCCCCAAATGATCTCTAAAGCGGAAGGAAAATAATGAGCCAGCCCCTTGAACCGCGAACCACCAAAATTGTAAAATCCCTCAAGTGTACCCAAACTCAACTGAAATGAAATTCAATCCCACTCCACCAAGGAATTCCCTCTCCTCCACAAGTGCCCAAGAAATTCAAGGCCTCGTCGAAACACTGGAGCAAAAGAATTTCAAACATAACGGACCAAAACATAATTTCCACACCACCAGGAACCAAAAAGTGTTGTGGTAATCCAGTCCCTCTTTAGCAGCCTCGCTACACTGGGAAAATTCCCGCTATAGCGGTATAGGCGATGCAGTAACTCCGGACAGTCTCAGTTTTTGCCAAATTTACAATACAAAACTAAGATTTTGACATTCCGGACTAATCCCTTTTTGTTAAAAATAATACCAAGAGTTCTACTAACCCGAACTTCATTTCAAAAAGTCCTACGGGTTTCTTATACCCTTAGCTAACATCAAATAAAGCTAAACTTACTATACATATCCAATCCATTCCTCGATTTCTCTGGACCATACCTTGCTCATATTTTGTCCAAGACTAGCCTAGCCTTAAAATTCTAACTCTCAACCCGAGGAAA
This sequence comes from Jaltomata sinuosa, assembly GCA_003996215.1. Lineage (NCBI taxonomy): Eukaryota > Viridiplantae > Streptophyta > Magnoliopsida > Solanales > Solanaceae > Jaltomata > Jaltomata sinuosa. The sequence goes on from QJPP01003490.1 coordinate 218,618, forward strand.
ATCGTAACCTAGGCAGTTACACCCTAAACAATGATATAAAGATCATAGCATCACCAAACACTACACCGTATTTTCTCCTTGGTACATCTACCTTATGACCCTTTTCACTCTTCTATGATCGACACATAAGAATAGACCATCAAAAGTATAACCACTAGCAAACACACCACTATGGGTTTCACTAAAACATAGATTCTCCACCACCACTTACATTAGTCTCTTTAACCCTCATCAATCAATCATTTATAACTAACCAACTTTTTAGTTATCACCAAGATCAAGCTATGCTTATTTAGCCTCGCAACTAGCTTATAACTAGCCAAATTATTGACCCAACATGTCTCATCACTCAAGGAAAAATAACAATCAAGTAATACCATATCTACCCATTCCTTTTATCGAACATGGATGTTAATCCTTATAATTATTGCACTTGCTCACAGCCTAACTAGCAATTTAAAACAACCCGAGAATGAAACAAAATACCAAACCAAGGAAAACAGGATAGGGATCCTACCCTGCCTATCTCACTATAGTGCCTTCCACACCGCTGTGGCAACTCCCAACAGCAGCAACCCAGAAAATTTACTATTTTTTGCAAAATTCACCCATTTCCACTTTTCCTGTTATCAATGTTAACCCCTGAAATTGCATCATGGTCTTAAATATAACCCTAAGACCAACCCTAGCAATGCATAATTCAGAATTTAGCACAATATTATCACAAAATCAGTTACAAAACACACCCAAAAGTTTTTCATAACCTCACATTCCCGCTATCATACAAGATTAACTCTTTTCCCCCATGGTTCTCAACCAATCCTGACTGTCCTGAAATCGTAGTTTCCCTACAGTCACAAATGATCATGTCCCCTTACCATTTTTACCAACGGTAAGCCCATGCCCGAAACATAGCACTAAATTTCAGTTAAATCACACGACAGTTAACCCTTTAATCAATCACATATAACCAAGTTAAAACTCTTCACTATCCACAATTTCAAAGTAACTCAAGATTACACAACACACATTCTCAGTCATTCAAATAGTGCAATGCACAAAATTTCAAGCTTCAAGCTATAACAAAATCAAGTCATATATACTACTCTCTATTTACCCCATGGAGGACTGTTAGTCGGTCATCCTTGCTTTAACACAGCCTCTCAGTCTAGATACCAATTGGAACCTTCCCAGTTCTAATTTTCCTTGCTTGTGTCATCTTAGTCGGAGTCAAATGACATCCTTTTTCCTGGTCGAGATACCAATTAGAATTGTGAGATACCAATTGGACTCAACTCATACAAACAAGTAACAATCCGTATGAAAGGAATGAAAGAAGAGAGATGTTTCCTAGAATGCTTCATATCTTCCTAAAGATTACATGTGGATGTCAACACACCAATCCGCAGGAATCTATTTGACATTTTGCTCTTATACTAGGAAATCAATAACCTAGGCTCTGATACCATCTGTCATGATCCTAATACCAGATCGTGCGAGCACCTACTCTAAACACTAGATAGGAGAACCCTTATCCCCCTGTCCAATAGGCAATGCAGAAATCAATGTAAAACATTATTGGGTAACCTTATCTCACATTCATAACACTTAGCCCTCATTTGTCCCGCTACCAAGCTAGCCCATAAGACTATTAATAAGACCCTAGTCCATAATTGGACTCCACCACCTTATAAGTCATTCCCAACTATGCAAGTAACAAGACCAGAGATAATTATGTCACAACTTACAAACTACCCAGACCTCCTAAGGATCCTTAAGACATCATCTATGTTGTATAACATGCGACCTCGGTTCACAGAAGAACCACCTTGTCACTTAAGCACACCAACTCAACCCTTCAAGGACCAATTATATGCCAAATAATAATAAATCCCAGCCCTCTTAGGAACCCAATATGTGAAGAACATCAATAACATATAACCCAGTTCACTCAAGGAACAAATATGTAAAGAACAATAAGTAACAAATAGACCCGGTACACTCAAGGAACCAACATGTAAGGAACAACAAGTAACAAATAAACCCAGTTCACTCAAGGAACCAACAAACATGAAACACCCAATCTCGTACCAGGCGTGGTACCCGAACTAACCATAATAGAACTTGTACCAGGCATAGTACCCGATCCAGCCGATAAGTATCCCGTACCAGGCGTGGTACCTGAGCCAACCATTATGTAACTTGTACCAGGCATAGTACCCAAGCCAACCATTATAGAACCTATACCAGGCATGGTACCCAAGCCAACCAATAAATATCCCATTCCAGGCATGGTACGCGAGCCAACCTAATGTCACACAAATCTAACAGTCAACAAACAATGAACAAAATTACACTTGTAAACCAACAAGCAATAAAACCAAGTTCTTTTCACATGACTGACACCCGGATAATTAGACATTTATAATACCATTCCCTAAGCATGCAAACTCATACGACACTAAGCGATAGTATTTGAACACATATAGCTTGTTGGGAAAATAATAACCATCACCTACGCGTTCAGAATGTCTACCTGGTCTACACTAAGACCAACCCTACGTTTAAGTTCAACTACACGACCTCTCATGGACCGATATGCAATAATCATAGTTTCAACAATTAACTTGGTCTACTAATGGGACCATCAACAATTACAATAACAAGTATAATTAAACTCGTCCAAAGACTAATCCCCGGCTTATCATTTAGACACATATAGGCATTTACATTCATTTTTGGACCTGTTGTTCATCCCATTTACCTTATTTGAATCTCTCCTAGAAATCCATTCACACATAAACCTTACCGGTTCCTCGAACCCACCCGAGAATCTATTCTCCCAGGATACAGAATCCTGATATTAACCATAAAATATGAATTGGAAACACATTATTTGAGACACAATGATTCCAGTTCCCTGAACCTACCCCAATAGTCTAGTTTCCTGGATTCCAACATCACACATCAATTAACAAATATAAAATAGCCCGGAATGAAACCCATTACCCTAACACCCTTATTTCCATCTTAATCATTCAGCCAAGTAATACAATATTCCTCCAGATTATGTGTCCGAAGTCCTAGGCAAGAATTCTTCCATCATTCTACAACAATAATATGAAGGTAGAAATAGGTCTAACTACTCAATTAAAAACCTAGCCTACCTGGATGCCAAGTAGTTGCACCATGCATATTCTGGCTCCGTGAAGGTGTTTTCTGACAAAAGACTGGCCCAAAATCCATGGTTTTGCATCCTTTTAACCGGAATCTCCCCTTCCCATGGCTCCCAAGCCTTTGAGCATCCTAGGAGGGTTCTTAGAGCAACCCTCATCTAATTTTAACTGAAGAAGAGAGAATGGGATTATAAAACCTATTTCTGGGCTTTCTAGTCCTGTCATTATACTATAGCGGCCTGCCAACCGCTACCATTGTACTCCTATAGCGCCCTAATTCCCACTACAGCGGCCTCAACTTTTCTGCATAGACAGTCTTCAATAAAATGGTCATAACATTTTACTCGGGAAGCAGATTAACAAACGGTCGGTGGCGTTGGAAAGAGAACTCATAGATCTTTAATTTGGTAGGTATTGAGACCCCTAACTTATTATATTCTAGGAGGAATGCTCATTTGAAGTTTATCCTAGTTTGAACTTAGCCCTAAACTCAATTGCTAAGGAAACTTTCAACTTAACTTTGTGCTAGGAGTATTGTATGACCTTAGTGCATACAAAATGTACTCTTATACTAAAGAATTAATCTTAACGGTTAATATAAATGAGTAACACCTTCCTTGACCGTAAATAGTTTCAGTAACGATGGAAAAGGTTGTTACACTAGGCGCATATAAGATATAAGAGCAGTAATGAATCAGCATAGAAGCAGATAGTCACAGAAAACAATAAATAAGCACATAGAAGCTAGCCCTAAAGGATACAAGAAGAAAACAACATTCTTGTCTAACTACTAGGATATATATATAACACAAACACAGGTGAATCGAGGGAATTAACGCACTTGAGATCCTCACAATAAAAATATAGAGAGAGAGTTTTAGAAATAGGAAGTATATCGATAACCTAAAGTAAAAAGGGAAGGAGGAAAGAAGGATATCGACAACATGCTCTAAAACAAGATTAACAACCAAGCCATGCTAATAACATTACTCTCAAGTCAGGAAAGAATCACTCGGGGTAAACCAAAAACAACTTATCAAGCAAACCAGATGTATAAACACAATCGTCAATATCCAATCATCACATAAAATCACCATAAGGACCAAAATTTTGATAAAGTAACAATAAGTCTACCTACAGTCCCAATGGACACTCATACACCCGAAGAACACAAACAAGTGAAGACAAACCCTCTAACATTCTATACTACCAATGCGTACAATCAGTAAATAGCAAACAAAGCTTGAATCTCACACAAATGAATAATATGATGCATAAGTGAAAACCAGGTGAAACAGTACCCCGTAAGTACCTCCTCCGGTGCCTATGGGCCTAGCAGCTAGGATTCATGAAAGGACACGACCTGTATACCTCAACTACACCATATACCCCTCATCCGGCACACTCAGCACATAGCCCCTAGTCCAGATCGACAAGTTCCATGGAGGTCCTCGACCACACACTAACTCTCATAACCTCACTGGAACAGTCCTGAGTGAATCTGCATCTAAACTAGTAACCAAAACTCATAATGCATATCCAGAGTCTACCTGGGTCTAAATCGGTGAAATAATTCTCAAATGCCCCTACAAAGGGTGCCCGGATGTAACCAGGTCTAAAAAAATAGTAAAACAAGTCTAGTTCTCGGCCCCGCCAGTCTAGTATCAACTCTAATCAATAGTAGAACATGTCTAGCACTACGGCCTTGTCGAGTCTAGTAGTAGTATGAAAACATTGATAAAATTGTATTTTTAACTTCCTTAACTCAAGAAGATCTATGAAAAAATAGTTCCAAATCTTTTATATCTATTTTTATCAAAAAAGGGCTCTCGGGGGCCATGCAGGGTTTGGAAAATCATCAATAGCCATCCCGAAGCCAAAACCATAGTAAAACATATGAAAAACCTCTTATATGCATGATAATGGCATGATCAATCACAAAATAGTAACCCAATGACTCACAATCAACCTATCGGCCCTGCACAAGCTCTAATTTCACTACAGCAATCACGACCCAACCCCACCGTGAGTGGTACCCACCCAACCCCCATATGACCGAACCAATATTAAACCAACACTTAGTATAATCTAGTAGCTTAAAACCAGTTTGCATAAATAAACTAACATTCACATTTATTCAAACCAAACAACCTGCAAAAATTCTCTCTAGAACCTGAAAGTCACCATACAAAAATATTTATCAATCTAGAGTATGGGGATGCAACCGCCCAAAAAAAATAGAGTTTAAGCCCGAAATATGTGGGCTACAACTAAAAGAAGAAACCAAGTTAGCTAGACCAAAACAACTCACCCTTGGGATCTGGAATCGCTGGGACTACAAGTGAGGTCGTGTGTCAGCCATCAGAAGATTGTCAGTACTCACAAAAGAAAAGCAAGTGCTGAGTTAATACATAACCACAATGTACTAGTAGGATCATCGGCCAGCTCCAATAAATAAAATATGAACAATAACTAAAGCTAAGTAAAACAAAGTAGACATATACAGGTCAATAACATAACTGAACTACAGGTCTCTTCCTTGACATATCAACCATAGATAATCAGTTAACACTCATGGACAAACCAGTGACCATAAACACATGTTTTAACCACATAATCTAGACCCTCGAAGGATCCCTAAGAGACCAACTATGTTTCAACATGAAATCCCGGCCTACACTAAGACCAACCTCACAATTAATTATAATCACTCGACTTCTCATGGACCATATGCAGAAGTCATATTTTAAGAATACAAACCAGTCCACTCATAGAACCATCGAAAGAATACAACCAATGCAAGTAAAGCAAATCCTGTACTAGGCATGGTTTCCGAGCCAACCATTTATAATTCTCGTACCAGGCATGGTACCCGAGCTAACTGAATAGTATCTCGTACCAGGCGTGGTACCCAAACCAACTGATATGTAACTTGTACCAGGCGTGGTACCCCAGCCAACTGAATGTCACATCAAATCCAATCAATCCACAAAGCATGAACAAAACATACTTGTAAGCCAACAAGCAATAACAAATTCATTTCACAAGACTGATAACCGGATAAGTAGACATTCATAATTTCATTCCCTAAGCATGCAACTCACACAATATTAAGCTATTGTACATGAACACATATTGCATATTAAGAATGTTAATAACCATCACGTACCGCAAATTACTTGCAAGCTCTATTGAATCAGAGCCTTCCCATTTCCCGAAGCTCTTGCTTGTTCTTGGTGTAAAATAAAATATACAATAACTACAATTAATTAAATAGCCTAAAATACCTGAATTATACAAAATCCCCATTCCCCAGAATAAACTATGATCATTACACCCATTCTAGGGCTTTTCCACCATCAATTCACCTAATACTACCATTTTATGGATAAATTTAGAGAATATTGGATAACTGATCATAACCCATCAAGAATAATCAAAACCCAAGAGCTTCTACGCCCTAGAATCCTCTCTTTCCCAGGATTCTAACATTCCTAAGTTATTCCAAACCCTTCCCTAAGTCCTCAACTATCAATTCTACAATGTACAAAAGATAGTACGAAGTTAGGGGAGTAGAATCCTTACCTTTGGGACAAAAAACAATGCAAAATGGAGTAAAATTGCCTAGAATCACCTTGTCCTTCTCCAAAATGCAGTTGAGGAAAAACTAAACATTTTGGGGAAGTTTTATGCATTAAATCCTTACTCAATCCGCTATAGCGGTCCATAAACCGCTATAGCATCGCCGCTATAGCAAAACCTATCGCTATGGCGGTGCTGACCAAGTTTGACTTTTGCTATAGTGGACATTTATTCGCTATATCAGTCACCACTATCACGCTATGACCGTGCTCATCATGGGAAGAAACACAGGAATTTTCCCAAAATGGTCCATTTTACAACACTTCTTTAGTTCTCAACATTTTGCAACAACACCTTCACATCAACCTTGATACCAGGAGTTCTTCTTACCCGAATTCACTTCTGAAAAGTTCCCGGAACTCCTTTATGTCTTAGATAATTGAAAAACTACTTCACTGCAAGATATATTATCCAATACTTACTCATATTTCCCTAGACCATACCTTGCTTAGAACTATCTGAGACTAGCCTAGCCAAGAATTTTCAAATCCCAAACCCGAATGTTTTCCAACTCAAAACTTGGCACGAAGAGTTTACCCGTAATGAAGAAATCAGTCGTTGAAACAGATACCAATTTACCCATCGGTCATCCCTAAATGATCAAACACAAAAATATAGAGTAAAAGAGGGAAGAGTGTAGTACCTGAATCCTCAAACAAGTGGGGGTACTTTTCCCGCATGTCCCTCTCAGTTTTCCAAGTGGCTTCCTTAATCGAGCGATGCTTCCATTGAACTTTCATTGATTTGATCTCATTTGTCCTCTACTTTTGCACATCCCAATCAAGAATAGCAACCGGTTCCTCTTCGTACTGAAGGTCCTTATATAGTAATATCTTATCCTATTTAATAATGTAATCACTGTCCCCATAATATCACTTCAACATGGATACATGGAAGACCGGGTGGACTTATGATAAACTAGGAGGTAGTGCTAGCCTGTAAGCCACTAGACCTACAATTTCAAGAACTTCAAATAGACCGAGGGATGGGCTATGCCTTTCTTACTGCAATGTATAGCGCCCTTCATTGGTGACACTTTCAACAATACATGTTCACCTTCCTGGAAGTCTATGTCCCTAACCTTGAAGTCTGCGTACTCCTTCTGCCTGCTCTGGACTTCTAGCAACTTTGTTTGAATTCCCCTTACCTTTTCCTGTGCTTCCCTTACCAAGTCTACACCCAGATGTTGCACATCAGCTGCCTCAAACCACCCTATGGGTGACCTGCATCCCCTCTCATACAGGGCCTCGAATGGTGCCATGTCGACACTAGAATGGTAACTATTGTTTTATGAGAACTCACACAATGGTAGAAACTGGTCCCAATGATCATCCAAGTTAATCACACATGCTGAGAGCATGTCCTCCAACACTTGGATTGTCCTCTCCGACTGACTGTCTGTCTTAGTATGAAAAATTATCCTGAATGTGAGTTGAGTGCAGAACTCCTCATGTAACTTACCCCATAACTAAGAGGTAAACTACGTACCCCTGTCTGAAATGATGGGCAGTGGTATCCTATGCAGTCTGGTTATCTCCCTAACATAGATCTTAGCCAGCTGTTGTTAGTTGTAGTCCACCCTGACTGGAATGAAATGAGCTGACTTGGTCAGCCTGTCCACTCTGACCCAAATAGAGTCATACTTCCCCAAAGTCTTGGGAAGACCCACCACAAAATCCATGGCTATCCTTTCCCAATTCCACTCAGGAATGGGATTTCTCTGAAGTAGTCCTGCTGGCCTTTGGTGCTCATACTTGACATGTTGACAATTCCTATATTTGGACACAAAATTAGCTATGTCCCTTTTCATCCCAGGCCACCAATAAAGTTGCCTCAAATCCCTGTACATCTTGGTTACGCCCGTATGAATCAAATATTGTGAACCATGAGCCTCTACCAAGACCTTATGAATTGTATCATCAACCCGAGGAACACAAATCATCCCTCTAAAGTTCATCACTCTGCCAGAGTCTAATGTGGCATCCCTGGACTCTCCGGATATTACCTTGCTCTAAAGCTTGCTCAACTGCGAATCCTGAAACTACTTGGCCTTTATCTCTTCTATGAATGTGGATTGACCTCCATACTGGCAAACACTCCACTCTTTTTAGAGACGCCCAATTGCATGGACTTTGATTCTAAATCTTGATTCTCCCTTACCAATGGTAATTTAGACACCCCCAAACAAGCCAAACTACCCATGCTGACGTTCTTCTGGCTCAATATGTCCGCCACCATATTAGCCTTACCCCGATGGTACTGGATGGTCACATCATAATCCTTTAACAATTACATCCACCTCCTATGCCTCAGATTCAAGTCCTTGTGAGTGAAAACATGTTGCAGGCTGTGATGATCAATGAACACTTCACACTTGACACCTTAGAGATAGTGTCTTCAAATCTTCAGTGCAAAAACCACCGCTGCCAACTCCAAGTCATGGGTGGGATAATTTTTCTCATGAGGCTTCAAATGCCTATAGGCATATGCTATAATATTCCTGTCCTGCATTAACACAGCACCCAAACCCAAATGTGAAGCATCACAATATACAATAAAATCCTTACCTTCAACCGGCAATAAAAGAATCGGCGTTGTAGTAAGAAGTGTCTAGAGCTTCTTCACACTTTTCGGACCACATAAAAGGTCCCTCTTTCTGAGTCAACCTTGTCAAGTGTGTAGTAATGGACAAAAAATCCTTGACAAACCTGCAGTAGTACCCTGTAAGCCCCCACAAAACTTCTCACCTCAGTCACAAAGCTAGGTCGGTCCTAATTTTAAACTGTCTCAATCTTCTGGTGATCCACCATCACCCTTTTTTCTAACACCACATGCCCAAGCAAAGCGACTGAAGTCAATCAAAATTCACACTTAGAAAATTTTTCATATAGCTTCTGGTGTATCAAAAGTCCCAATAGAATGCAGAGATGTTCAACATGTTCCTCCCTACTCTTGGAGTAGATCAAGATGTCATCTATAAACACAATGATGAAAGAATCTAGATAAGACATAAATACCCCATTCATCAGACTCATGGATGTTGTCGGTGCATTGGTCAACCCAAATGACATCACTAGGAACTTGTAATACCCATACCGAGTCCGAAAAGCAGTTTAACGGATGTCCTCGGGTCTAATCTTTAACTGATGATACCCTTACCATAAGTCAATTTTCAAAAACACAAACGCACCCTGAAGATGGTCAGAGAGATTATCTATACTGGGTAAAGGGTACTTATTTTGGATGGTAACCTTGTTCAACTGCCTGTAGTCTATGCACATTCGCATACTACCATCCTTCATTTTCACAAACAAGACTGGAGCACCCCAAGTCAAAGCACTGGGATGGAAAAAAACCTTATCGAAGAGTTCCTGAAGTTGAGCCTTAAGTTCCCTCAACTTACTACAGCCATACGATATGAAGGAATATAAATTGGGCGAGTTTCCAGCTCCAAATCTATACAAAAATCAATATCCCTATCCGGAGGCATACCAGACAGGTCTGTCGGAAATACCTTCTGAAACTCTGAAACAACTGGAACTGACTCAATTGATGGGGAATCCACACTATAATCCCGAAGATGAGCCAAAAAGGCCAAACACCCTCTCCCCACTAGCTTCCTAGCCCAGACAAATGATATGATCTTAGCCGACTTAGGCTTGAACACACCTTCCCACTTTAGCCTATCCTTACCCAAAATTTCTTGAGCCACAGTCTTAGCATTTCAATTCAATACTGCATGATAAGGAGATAACCAGGTCATTCCCAAAATAACATTGATGTCTATCATATTCAGAACAACCAAGTCTACCCAAGTCTGCAACCCTGTGAACACTAAGAGCAAGTACGATAAACTTGAGTCACAATTAAAGACTCTCCAACCGGGGTGGAAACATGGATAGAGGAATCAAGGATATCACAATTCAAATCCAGACCCAAAGAAAACTCCATAGAAATATAAGAGTATGTAGAACCTGGGTCAAAAAGTATGGAAGTCATCCTATCACAGACAAGAATTGTACATGTGATCACCGCGTCTGATGCCTCAGCGTCTGACTTCCCTGGAAAGGCATAATAGTGAGCCTGGTTATCAATTCAAGAACCTTCCCTGGCTAGCTGCGCCACTCTCCTCCCCGCACCTCTATTACCCTAGTCACTCCGACCTCCCTGAAAGTTACCTCGCCCACCCTGTGGATAACCTCTAGCATGACCACCTCTACCTGCTGGGAGCACAACCTTAGACTGCTGCTAATTCTTATTACACATTTGTCTGTGACGGCACTCCCTCTTAAAGTGACCCAGATCACCACAATGAAAGCATCCGTGATCAAAAGAGCAGGCCTACTGGTAGATGTGTAAGAAGCTCCCTGGCCTCTAGGAGTTGAGAATTGCTAACTAGCTCCTGGATGACCACCTGTGGCTGCTAGCAGAGCTTACTGAATAGGATGGGCAGATTACACCTGTTGATTGTGGCCTCTGGAGTACGAACCACTGAAATTTCCATCATTTCGAGACTTTTTTGCTAACACCTTAGCCTGCCCAACCTGCGTGAACCCTTCTAACTTCTTGACATAGTCTGTGACCTCATTGAAGCTCTTCCCTGTTGAAGTCATATGCACGGACTACACTTGCAATTCAGTATTCAACCCTTTCATAAACAATTGAATCCTCTCCTCTTCGGTACCCCACAATTGCATAGAAAAATAAGACAAGGCATGAAACTTGGCATCATAAGAAGAGACCGATATGCTACCTTGTTCCAGGGCCAGGAACTCATCTTTTTTTGTGATCTCTCAAGGAACAGGTCACATACTTCTCCAAAAAGAGAGAATGGAACTCCGTCCAAGTCAGCGGAGGCAAAGTCGATGGCCGACATTCCACATGAGACCTCCACCATTGCTTAGCATCACCCTGTAGTTGAAAAGTGATAAACTCAACCCCATGTTGTTGCAAAATACCCAGCTTGTGCAATCTCACACAATAGTCCAATATGAAATCATACGCATCTTCCTTCTCAGTTCCTAGAAATGTAGGAGGTTTCAGCTTGAGGAACTTAGTCAGCATCTCGTGCTCATTCCCTATCATAACCGGACTGGCATTGTCCTAAAGAGATCATTTGTGCCTGATGTTGCATCCATCCTAGGATCTGTAGTAACCACTGGTTGGGTTCCTAGAGCATGATCTGCAATACCCGCAGGGGTGGCTCCCACACCAACTAGTCCACTCAGAAAGCTCCACACCTGCTTAAATGTTTTGGGTGTGATAGAAGGAAGGCCTGCACCTCCAGCTGGTGTAGCCTCCTCCTGTTTTGTGCCCTCTTCAACAACAACTTCAACTTCCTCTTCAACCTGATCCTAAGGTGGGGGAGTGGTGGCCTCTCGTGCACCTGCAGTTGCTTGAGCTCCATCCCTGGCGGGTGTTGCTCTACCTCGGCCCCTGCCCCTGCCCCTTCCTTTATCTCTGACAGTGGGGCCCGCTACTATAACCACTAGTCTTGCTCCATTATTCCTCGTATTAACCATCTACTGACAGAAGAGTAAAAGAGTTAGATACCAATTTGTATCACTATATACCAATTGGAATCAAGTTATAGCACGAAAGGAGAAAAAAAGATAGTTTTCCTAAAGTCCTATAGCCTCTCAAATAAAAGTACAGACGTGTCTGTACCGCTCCACAAGACTCTACTAGACTCATTTTGGTATGACGAGATCAATAAACCTAGGGCTCTGATACCATCTTTGTCATGACCCAACCCCACCAAAAGTGGCATCCACCCAACCCTCGGATAAGCAAACCAATATTAAACCAAAACTTAGTATAATCTAGTAGCTTAAAACCAATTTGTATAAATAAACTAACATTCACATCTATTCAAACCAAATAACCTGCGAAAATCCTTCCTAGAACCTGAAAGTCACCATACCAAAACATCTATCAATTTAGAGTATGGGGATGCAACCCCTAAAAAAACTAGAGTTTAAACCCAAAATAAGTGGGCTCCAACTAAAAGAAGTAACCAAGGTAGCTTGACCGAAGCAGGTCACTCTTGAGATCTGGAACTGCTGGGACTACAAGTGAGGTCGTGCATCAGACGACGAAAGATTGCTCATACTGACAAAAGAAAAGCAAATGTAGAGTCAGTACAGAACTATCATGTACTGACACGCCCAAATTACACCTCCTTTTAGAAGTGTAAGCAGTAGCTGTCCAAATATAGAACCCAACGAAGGTTGGGGTCGATCCCACAGGGATTATGGTAGGACTATGGTCGATTAGTGTTTACTTGCGCTGTTAGCCGTGTATTTCCCTTGAAAGGAGGGGTTTTAAGTGACAAGTACTCATTGTAACTAGAATGTAAACAAGTAACACGTGACAGGTTTAAGAGTTTTAATCAATGATAGAAGCGACTAGGGTAGTGTTCCCCGTGAGATCATAACTTAGTAAGGCATTTGTACTTAGTAAACTAGCTTGGTGCTTAGCATGCAGAATTGGTAAGTTAGGTTCATCTAAATCCTTGGTTCGGCAGATAGATGAATTTCACCACACGCCTTGGTCCGGCCGTGAGTGTATGATTTACTAACCCTTACCCTAGATCCCAGATTATCTATTCTCGGACAAGGTTAAGCTATTAGATGAGGGTTGATAGCCTCAAATCTCCGTCGTTAAACAACTTTTTTCCCATAAGTTACTTCCTTGGTCCAGCAAGTAAGGATAAGGCTAGTTCTAACGTTGGCAACCATTAAAAAGAAATCAAAACGAAGGGAAGAACAATACATGCATAAACACCGCCCTAGAATACCCAAGTACTTTGCCTACTTCATTAATCCTTCATGGTTCCCACAGCCCTATTTATGGATTTAGCTACTCATGTTCATAAGTAAACAATTAATGGTTGTTGAAACAATCATCAGTAGATACTTACAATAAGAATTAAAGAAATTCGTAACTTGAATAGATGAAGATGGAAGTAAGAACAATGAACTATAGATGCGTATAACTCTCAAAACAATGAATAAACTAAGATCACAATTGTTTGAAAGTATTTCCTACAAAGTAACGAGCATAAAACGTAAAATAAAACCTACGAAAGGTATTTATAGATAGTAGATATCCTATCATATTTAAACAAGGAAAACTGGAATCGACAACTTCCACGGACACAGTCTGTGGTCTGCGGAGGTTTCTACAGGTCGTCAACAGTACTCGTGAAACTTAGTTAATATGTCCTCCTGCGGGTTCCTTTCCATGAGATCACTCTACGACTCGTGACTTGAATCACGGCTCGTGGAATAGAGTCATAGATCTCAGATAGTTTTCTCCTTCTCTGATCATATTCCATGGGCAAGAATCATAACTCGTGAAGGTGTCCACGGCTCGTGGAAACCTTCCGTAGAACTCAGGCTCCAACTTAATCTGCAGTACTCTTTCCACGACTGACTTCCATGACTTGTTAAAGTATTCACGACTCGTAGGATCGAGTCGTAGAAGTCAATTTCATCCAAAATGTCAATATTTTCCTGCACTTAGTCTCCGAACCCTGTTTTCCTGCATGCAACTCTGAAACACATCAAATTTTCTAAAAATCACTAAAGAACATGCTCCAATTCTAAGTTTTAAGTGTCGAAAGTGCTGCAAAACCACGGCACATCATGTACTGGTAGGATCATCGGCCAGCTCCAATAAACAAAATATGAACAATAACTAAAGCTAAGTAAAACTAAGTATACATATACATGTCAATAACATAACTGAACTACAAGTCTCTTCCTTGACCTATCAACCACAGATAATCAGTTAACAATCATGGACAAATCAGTGAACATAAGCACATGTTTTAACCGCATAATCCAAACCCTCCAAGGATCCCTAGGACATCAACTATGTTTCAACATACAATCCCGGCCTACACTAAGAACAACGTCACAATTAATTATAATCACCCAGTGTCATGTCCCGATTTCTCAGTCATGATGGCACCTACAACCCCCAGTAGAGGAACAAATCCCTGTCGCCCGGAATGATCACTAATGGGCTATTGTCTACATATCTAAATGGGAGAACAGTTTAATAAGCAGAAGAAAGGGTACAAAATGAAGAAAAGAGATAACATGAATAATATAAGCAATGCGGAAGCTAAGACAAACACAAAACCTGGTATCATAGTGTATAAGAGCTGAATCTACATAAGGGGTACAAGGGTCCAAAATAATATATACAACATGTCTCCGAAGCTAACAGAGTACAAATATGCAAAGGACAAACAAAAATCAAGCTCCGGTCGCCAAGAGCTCACCCTCAGTCCGAAATATCACCAAAAGCAGCTTCTTGCATGAGTCTCCACGAGCTAACGGTGATGGCCCATACTAGGATCTCCACCAGAAGATGCAGAGTGTAGTATGAGCACTAAATGCGAAGCATAAGGTACCCAGTAGGTATCATAGGCCGACTGGGCACATATAAGATAAAAGCATAGTAACAGACAAAATAGAAGTAAGTAGTCATAGAAATCAACAAAAAGTTCACAGGAACTAGCCCAGAGGGAAGTCAACAGAACAACATACAAGGCTAGCAAGCAGAAATATACACAACAGGCACAGGTGTAAGCAAGGAATAACGCACGTGGGATCCTTGCAATAACTGTATATACATAATCATTTTAAGAGGTGGACGGTATATCGGTAACCTCAAGTATAATGTATGGGAGAGAAGAGTAAGGATAGTCATGCTCAGAAAACAGGAATCAATACCCAAATTAATCATGTCACTCTAGAAACCAGAATTAACAATGTTGTAGAATAATATCTCACAATCATAACCGAGATAGAAGATAGTATCATGATAAAGTAACAAAATATACCTACATTCCCCCGGCCGCCCACACAAACGGGGAAAGCAAACAAGTGAAAACAAAACCCTCCAGCATCCCATACTATCGGAGCATACAATCAACAAACAGTAAACAAGGGTGGTACCCCACACAGATGAATGATATGATGTCATGCTAAGTCAAGAGTGATAGTAGTACCGTATGTTACCCGCTCCCGATGACTTATAAGGCCCAGAAGACATGATACATGGAAGGTCACTCCTGTATACCCTTACTACATCGTATACCCCCCCTCCAACACTCGTAACTCGCAGCCTCTGATCCAGAATGACAAGGTCAATGGAGGCCCTCGACCAACATACTAGATGCCCCGTAATCATAAATTGATCCCTAAGAAGAGCTGCCTGGAAGGTATCCAGGTCTAAAACAGTAAGTCCAATAGTTCTAGCACACATCCCCTCCTAGTCCAGCATCACCTCAGAAGTTGTAGTAAGTAAATCTAGCACTCGACCCCGTCGAGTCCAGTATAAGTGGAACTAGTGAGAAAACATCCTTTAAACTCCCTTACCCCAAAAAGACCCATCAAAACGTTACCAATCCCCCTTTAGATCATTTTTACCAAAAATGGGCCCCAGTGGCCATGCAAAGTTTAGAAAATCATTCCCAGTAGGCCCGAAGCCAAATCCATAGTAAAATTAAGAAGAAATCCCCTCTATCTATATGCATGGTGAATGGCATACACAATCGCAATAGTGTCCCCTGGCCCACAATAACTATCGGCCCTGCACAGGCTCCAATCACTCTACAGCACAGATAGCCAGCATAATATCACGATAATGATGCTCGGGACTCATGGGCACCCCCGAATAACCCACCATCTATGTTCCAGAGTCAAAAAAGGCCACACAGGACCATAAGGGTGATAACATCAACTACTAAGAATACAACATACAGTAGAGAAAAGAAACGAGGGCGAATCGTGGAAAAGCGGTCAGGGTCTGTGATACCAACCTAATAACTCAACCCAAGGATGCCAACTAGTACAATTTTATCCGATATATGCTAAGACTAGGGAGTTTAGACCGTAACCTACCTATCCAACGACAAGCTGCCTGAACAACACGTCCAAGCCTGAATTACTTTGAGAGATCCCGAACAATGGTCAAACTATCAAAAACATAACACATTAAGACGAGTCTAACGATACACATATTGCTATGATTATAGCTGGGTCAAAATCCAGTCAAACGCGGGCCTATGGGGACCACAACCCAAAACCAAAAATGGAAAAGAGCATGATGACCACCACGATACCAAGAAGGCATGTTCCAAATTTGAGCACAATTGGCCAAGAGAAGGTTGCCTAAATAGCCAGCTCAAGTTGGGGTTTAAAGATGGAATTTTAAGACTAAAAACCGGAAATTAGGCAAGGAATTACTCACCAAAATGATGTAATTTAAGCCAATACGGAGAATTCTTCAAACCCACGAATATGCACGAACTAGTAGGCAGCCACTACAACAATTTCCCAAGCTTAGGATATGAGCAACAATGGTGGATTTTCAAGAAAATAATAAGGAAGCAAGTTGGGGAAGAAAGCTTACCAAAAATTGAAGAATCACGAATAATCGATGAACAATTGATTTTCCCAAAGCCAAGACTGATATGGAGAATTTTAGTAGGGAGTACAAGTGTTTTAGAGTGAGAAAGGGAGAAAACTACTGGAAAAATGAAATAATAGAAATATAAAGTTGTTGGGAACTGGCAAGCGCCAATGGCGCCCAGGCAGTGCTATCACGCTGGCCAGTCGAAACGCGCTTAAGCGCGATCACACTGGGCCAGCGCCGATTGCGCTGAAGGCCTGGCCTGCAATAATTTTTTGCAACTTATTGAAAACTCTAGGGGGCATTCCAGAAATAATCAAAAACTGATATTCAAAACCAATAATGCTAATAGGGTGGAAATGACGTTCCGGACTCAACAAAATTGACGAAACTTCCATACGAGGTCATTTTGGAGAAATATTGACCCAAGTCAACACTAACGAAAAGGAACACAATGGCTCAAAATGAATCCAGCTTACCGAGAACCCGAACCAACCACCTTTCCAACTCAAACTCATCATTCTAGAGCTGATGGAATCGTCAAATTTTGAATCCGACACTCTAATCATCGAAAGCCACCCAAAGATACACTTTCTACTCCAAATGGCCTGAAAATAGAGAAAACTATACAAAACCCACACTGGAAGTTCTCAGGCCTCAACTGAAGGTCCAACTAGACCAAACTCAACTCTATCGAGCTAATGGAACTGTCAGAATTCAATTTTGAGCATGTTAGCTAAGAATGTTGACTAAAGTCAATGATGTTCTAAGTTAAAGCTCTAAAACAGAAAAAAAGGGCAAAACAACTAAATGAACGACCAGGGAACTGAACTACCAGTCCCAGGAAGCCATAAATGACTTGGGGCCGCTACAGGAAAGTTCTAATAGTGCAATAAATACGTAATACGAAGATGATCGGAAGGGTCATCACAACATCCACTACTAAAAAGACTTTCGTCCTCGAAATTCAAGAAGAAGGGAGTACCTGAAGGTTCGAACAACTGCGAATACTGAGCACGCAACCCACTCTTGGTCTCCCAAGTAGCCTCCTTGACCGGACGATGCCTCCACTAAACTTTCACAACCAGAATCTCCTGATATCTCTGGCTAGAATAGTTATCGGCTCCTCAACAAATGAAAACTCTTGTCTAACTGAACCGAATCACAATGCAACACATGAAACTTATCTGGCACATACCGGTGCAACATCGAGACATGAAAAACTAGGTGAACAGCTGAAAACATCAGAGGCAAATCTAACATGTATGCAACACTACAAACCCTCTGTAAAATCTCAGATGGCCTAATAAACCTGGGACTAAGCTTGCCCCACTTACCAAATATCATCACGCCCTTCACGATTGATACTCGAAGGAAAACCAAGTCACCAACACTGAACTCCAAGTCATGAAGTATACGATCAGCGTAGCTCTTCTGCCTTATCTGGGCTGGTCTAAGTTTGTCCTGAATGAAACGGACTCGGTCCATGAAATCTCCAAGCAAATATGTACTCTAACCCATCAAACCAACCAATCGGCGAGCTGAAATGCCTACCATACAAGGCCTAGAAAGATGCAATGTCAATTCTCGAATAAAACATATTATTATAAGCAAACACGGCCAAGGGCACACACTGATCCAAACAACCTCCAAAGTCAAGTACACAAGCCTGAAGCATGTCCTCCAGGACCTGAATAGTCCTTTTAGACTGACCATCTATCTGAGGGTTGAAAGCGGTACTAAGTTGAACCTTCGTACCCAAATCACTTTGTATAGATCTCCAGAACTGAGATGTGAAATGCATACCACGGTCTGAAATGATAAAAGCTGGGAACCTGTGCAACCGAACAACCTCATAAATGTAAATCTGAGCTACCTTCTCAGCACCGTAGGAAGTCTGAACTGGCAAGAAGTGGGTCAACTTAGTCAGTCAATCCACAATCACCCAAATGGAATCAAAACGCCGAGAAATACGACGCAAACTGATAATAAAGTCCATAGTAATACCTTCCTATTTCCACTCAGGAATGGGAAGTCATTGCAACAAGCCACCTGGTCTCATGTGCTAGAACTTCACCTACTGACAGTTCAAGCACTGAGATACAAACTTTGATACATCCCATTTCATACCACTCTACCAGTAGAGCTGTCTCAAATCTCTATACATCTTTGTCACGCCAGGATGAATGGAGTATCTAGAACAATGTGACTCATGGAGTATCAACTGAATAAAATCACCAACCCTCATAACACAAAGTTGGCTATTAAACCTTAGAATACCATCAGAACCCAAAGTAGCCTAGCTGGCCTCACCCTGAACTACCTGATCATGAAGGTCACACAAACTCTGATCCTTAAACTGTCGACTCTAAATCTGATCAACTAGAGTAGAACAGACCTCAACAATGGAAAGAACTCTGCTAGGATCCGATAAGTCAAGCCTAACCAATCGGTTTGCTAAGGACTGGATGTCTAAGGCCAACGATCGCTCAGAAACTAAAAGTGAAGCTAGGTTGCCCATACTCACCACCTTCTAACTCAAGGCATATGCTACCATATTTGCCTTGCACGGATGGTATAGAATAGTGAAATCGTAGTCCTTCAGTAGCTCAATCCATCTCCTCTTCCTCGAGTTCAGCTCCCGCTGACTCATATTGTACTGAAGAGTATGATGATTGGTGAATATCTCATAGTGAACTCCATATAAGTAGTGCCTCTAGAACTTAAGCACGAAAACTATTGCTGCCAACTCCAAGTCATGAGTAGGGTACTTGCGCTGATGAACTTTTATCTGTCTCAATGCATATGCTATCACTCGACCCTGCTGCATCAACACACAACCAAGACCGACCCCTGAAGCATCACAGTACACAGAGAAACTCTGACCCTTAACCGAAAAAGTCAGAACTGGAGCTGAAGTCAATAAGGCCTTAAGCCTCTAAAAGCTATCCTCGCTGTGATCCGACCACTGGAATGGAATATCCTTCCTAGTCAGCATAGTCAAGGGTGCTTCTATGGAAGAAAATCCCTCAAAAAATCGTCTGTAGTACCCGTCTAAACCAACAAAGTTGTGAACCTCGGTAGGAGTAGTAGGTCTAGGACAATCATGAAGCGCATAAATCTTACCCAGATCAACCCTAATCCCATCCTTAGACACCACGTGTCCTAAAAATGCAACTGACTCAAGCCAAAACTCAAACTTTGAGAACTTGGCATAAAGCTGATAATCTCTCAAAGTCTGAAGTACAGTCCTCAAGTGTTGCTCATACTCGTCCCTACTCCTCGAGTATATCAGAATGTCATCAATGAAGACGATCATGAACATATCCAAGTACGGGCTAAGCACCCTATGCATCAAATCCATTAAGGCTGCGGGGGCATTAGTCAACCCAAAAGACATCAACAGGAACTCATAATGGCCATAACATGTCCTGAATGCTGTCTTAGGGATGTCCACTGCCCTATTCCTTAACTGATAGTAACCGGATCTCAAATCAATCTTCAAAAACACAACTAAACCCTGGAGCTGATCAAACAAGTAATCAATCCTCGGCATAGGATACCTATTCTTCATTGTCACCTTATTCAACTTTTGATAGTCAATACACATCCACATCAACCCATCATTATTCTTCACGAAGAGAACAGGAGAACCACAAGTAGACACACTCGGTCTAATAAACCCCTTAGCTAACAAATCCTGGAGCTGCTCTTTGAGTTCTCTCAACTCAGCAGGAGCCATACGGTAAGGAGGAATAGAAATGGTCATGGTGCCTAGCTTTAACTCAATGGCAAAATCAATATCCCTCTCAGGTGGAAGGCCTGGCAGGTCGGTAGGAAATACCTCTTGGAAGTCTCTAACCACAGGAACAGACTCAGGAGATGAAGGGTCAGCACTAGCATCTCAGACATATGCTAGATAAGCTAAACACCCACGGGAAATCAACTTTCTAGCTCAAAACTGCACGGTGATACACCAGGCACGACTATGGTAACGTTCTTGGCATAACAATCCAAAACCGCACGGTGAGGGGATAACCAGTCCATGCCCAGTATCACATCAAAATCTAACATATCAAGGATCATAAAATCACCCCAAGTCTCCACAGCAGACTGATGGCATATATAAATCATACATGTAATTACAGCATCTGAGGCCTCTGCCTCCAGTTTTCCAGGGACCGCATAGAACTGATGACAACCTCCACCTGCCCGACCGCTATCCCTACCACCGGCTCTGTCACGCGGAGCACCACCTCTACCCTAACCACCGCTCCTCGAGCCGATGGATGAATAGAGTGAATAGGTTGAACTATATCCCGCTAGGGGCAATCTCTAGCAAAATGGCCACTAACTCCGCACTAATAACAAGATATCCCCCACTGGGGGGTAATCTCTGGCAAAGTGACCACTGACTCTACATTTATAGCACGACCTTGACGGCCCACCCTGTTGAGAAGAACCTGTTGAACCTATATGGCCACCTCAGCTTGATGCCCCAAAAGCAGTACCTCTCGCTGACAGACCACTGTGACCACACTGACTACTCTGACCCTGCTCAAACTGAGAACCAGAATCTTGAAGTGACGGCTGAACCGGTCGACTGGACATACCCTAATGTTGTTATGGCTGATAACCCCAGCCCCACTGGCCTGAACCTCTACCATCATATTTGGAACCACTATAGCTACCCTGATATCGTGGCCTCTTATCTCTGGACCCATGATCATATCATTGTAAGTCCTCTATAGTACGGGCATAGTCTCTGATAGCCTGAAATGATCGACCACCGGCAACCAATATCACAGCTAGCTGCCTAATCTCTGGCCTCAATCCCCATACGAATCTGTGAATCCTATCTTCCTTGGTAGGAATGATCATAGCTCCAAACGGTGCTAGCTGGTGAAAACAGGTCTCATACACTGAGACAGTCATAGAATCCTGCATAAGATGGGTAAATTTCTCCCTGCGCTGCTCACGATCACTCTGAGGCAGGAACTTGGCCATAAAGACCTCATAGAATTGAGACCAAGTCAAAGGAGGCAATGTACGAAGATCTGCAAGAAACCTGAGCCCTCCACCATAACTTAGCTGGACCCTCCAGCTAATATATGGTGTAACCGACTCCGTAAGTCTCCAAAAATCCCAGTTGGTGCAACATCTCCTCACATGTAGTAATGAAGTCATGCGGGTCCTGACCCGATGTACCAGCAGACCTCGGTGGTGCCAATCTCAAGAACCTACCTAACACCTTTTGATCCTCATATGTCATAGCTGGGTGAGAAGCAAGAGGCTATGCAACCAAAAGAACAAGAATAACCTCAGCACGGTGAGGTGCAGTAGCAGGCTGCGCTCCTGAACTCTAAACACCCAGGGCTGCCCCCTCAGCAGATGTTTATGCTACCTCAGAAGGTATCTCTCCAATCATACCCAATAGCTAAACAAGTAAACCCCTAATATCCGAAGACTGAGCTGGGGCTGAAGCGGGCATAGAAACTGGTGCTAGAACTGGTACTGGAGGTGGTGGTACATGGGCTGCCCTTGGGTCCATATGTTGTTGCTCTGGAGAGAACTCTGGCTCGTAGTCATACTCGGGCTCCACCTCAACTCTAGTAGCTCTAGTAGGTTCCGGTGCTCTGTGGCATCCACGACCTCTACCTCTACCCTTTAGACCACCCCAACCCCTAGCTGGAGTCGGAGGTGCAGGGGCCGGAGGCTCTCCTCCGCCAGAAGCTGAAGATCTCGTACGAACCATCTGCGGAAGAGTGAACTAGAGTAAGTGAGATTTCCAGAAACTTTCAAGGATACCAAGCACGAGATAGAAACAAGAAAAGTCCAATTTTTCCAAAGATATCACTATAGCCTCTCAAAAATTGAGTACGGACATCTCCGCCCCAATTCGCAGGACTCTACTAGACATTGGTTCCTATACCGATGACGTGTTCCACAGCTTTGTCAATCTTCAAAATCTACGTCGATCCAAAAAATTCCCCCCTTTTCGATGATGACAAACCCTTGCTTCTTGTATGCAGAATTCCACATGTATCATGTAAGTTTTCTTAAGGCAAACTGCAAAAAGAACACATTAGAGGAACAGGTCAGACCAACAGGTTATAAATACCACACAAGTAGCACTTTCCTCCTTTTGGCATCATAAAACAGTGTGAAGATATACAACACCTTAATTCCAAGTTCAATTTCAATACTCATGACCACAGGGGCTATCACCTATGCAAACACTCAAAATTAAGAACTCGGATAGCTATATCAAGGTATTTGCAACTACATAAGAATTAAGATGAGACCAGAATAAAAACCCAACACTTTATTAATCACAATGCATGTACACTAAAGATAATTAAAATTAAAAGATCAAAGCATGCATTTGTGAGGATAAAAGAGAGGTTGGGAAGGCTAGAAGGGGTCAAGCTAGGTTGTGGGAGGAGGAGGGTCCTTCTTAAGCAGCTCATAAGGCCCTTTAGGCTGGCAAAATTAGTGGCTTACTCATTGACCAAGGCAGTATGTGCTTGTGCAAGCTCAGTCCTAAGCCTTGCATTTTCTTTCACCAACAGTGTATGATCTATGCCATAGGTGTCATGAATCTCAACCCCTTCCTCATCATGGGATGCTCTTATAGCAGCAATCTCTTCATCCTTGGCAGCCAGCCTTGCCCTTAGTCGCTGTAGAGGTGCATTGGCCCCTCTACGAGGAGCAGGTACAACAACTTGGTTCATAGTACCAATCACATCTTTGGTTGTCTGATCTTGACAATCTTGAACAGGCACACCGAAGTGCTGAAAATAATCCCCCATCCAGAACCCATATCCTAAGGCATGCTTAGTAGCATCTTGTTTGCAAATCCTATGCATGTGGCAGAGAATGAGTCTGGGCAAGTTGATGGAAATCTTGGAGAGAAGTTGTTGCATCAAGGTGAGGTCCATGTAGTTGGCCTCAGTATGTATTTGCTCTCTAGGAAGAACCATCTTGTGCACCATATCAAACAACATTTGATGGATAGGAAGCATAGCCCCCTTATCCACCCTAGAGTGTCACTCCAATGTAGGATCATTTGCAAACCTCCTAGTAATCTCCAAGGCTGAGGGCAGCCCATCCAAGGAAGGCCATTGCCTCTTCACATAGTGAAACCACCCATCATTAGGAACTCCCAAAATCTCAGCCAATACAGTAGGGGTATGGTTGAATGGAACATCTCTAACAACACTCGAGATGGAAGAGGAAGTACCAGTGGCGTTCACAAAAAATTGCATAGTTTCTGCATGAGACATTTTTTGATAGGCACCACCCTGAAGAAATAGGTTCAACTAACCCTTTTCATCCCCCAAGACTAATACTTCCATCATCTCACTACCTCCAAACCCAGTGAACACTCTGCCTCTCACAACAGTTCTTGTCCCAAAGTTGATCAGTCTTTCAGTTCTAGCATCAGGGGTTTCATGAATAGGATCCAAAGTATCATCCTCTCCTTCCATATGCTTAGAAATATCAGCCTCCACATCCTCATGAGAGGAAACATCATTAGTATCCTCATACTCATGAGACTCAGAGGATGGAAGTCCATGGTCAGCTCCCTCACTCTTCGAGGACTCATCCACTAGTTTAGATTTGACAGAACTCCTAGAAGGAACAAGTTTCCTGACCTATTTCTTTGGTGGTTTTGATGGAGAAACACCCTTCCATTTCCTCCTTCTTTTAGCTTCCTCCACTTTATTATCCAAAAATCAATGAGATCAGGGGGTGGGGCAGATGTACCTCTAGTGGCTCTAGGCCTCTTGGGTGCAAAGGCAACCATGATTTTTCCAAGGCCTCTCTTGGTGGCTCTTGTCATTCGAACATTGACAGCTTGAGCCACAGGAGATTGAGGTATTTCTTCAGGTTTATTAGTTGGTACACGAATAGCCTTTCCTTAGGCCTTGCGTAGATGAGACCTTACTCTTTAAGGAATTAGGTTGGCAATCGATGTGTTGTCATCATCCTCAACAGCGGGTGCTAAATGGCTATGTTGAACCTATTGCCTTAGTCCAAAACTACCAACCTTAGCTTCCTCCTCAGCAGATGCACCAAATATTTCTCCAACAGATGAACTAGGTTCAGTTGTTGGATTCCCTGAGATTTCCCCCTCACGAGGTGCATCCTCCTGAACTCCCTCATCACTCACTATTCCTTCATCCTCAGATTCCCCCTGACTACTAGCACCAATAACCTCCAAAGCTTCATGATCTTCTTTTTATGGTACCAACGCAGTAGTATCATCACTAATCAAGTCATCACCTAAAATTGCTGAAAATTGATCCATATGAGCCATCCCCTGAGAATCAATAAGAAAATCAGGAGGAAGACGGACGGTGGTAACCTATTCTTTAAAGGGGATTAAGGCATGAGTAGGTGACATAGAGGAACTGGTAGTGGGTTTTGGAATTTCTGGTAATTTGGGAGAGCAGGGTGATTGAGGTTCCATTGATCAAACGTGAGAGAAGAGAAGAAGTGAAAAAGGGTTTTGGTTTCGGAGCAAAGGCTTTTGTAGAAGAAGAGATTGGGAGTGAATGAGGACTTATGAATTCAAAAGGACTTTAAATAGGAGTGTTAGCCGTTTGAAATTAACTCAAGTCCTTTAAGTGGAAGATTCCTATTCTAGGGAAGAGATCCTGATTGACAGATGTCAAATCTCATCACAAAAGTGACCTAATTTGATTGGATCTCTTTTCCTTTTTGGAGATTTGGCGGTTATAGGCATTAGGGTAAATAATTCTCTTATGGTTCAGATGGAATGGACAGGTACAAATGCACATCTTGAGAAATTAATTTTGTCTAAACATAGTGCACATACCTTGGATTTTTAATTTGGTGTTGAGTTCATATCCCAATTTGATATCCCAAATTCCTGTTGCAGAAGCAAATAGTAAGTTATATTGCTTGAGAAACTTGAACCTTTAAAAGTGGTAGAGGGACATACAACTAAATGTACAAGACTGAGCATAAAACATTTAAATTAAAATACAATATGTACAGTGTTCATTAGCCAATCACTAGGGTGCTCATGTGATCTTAATCATCCCCAATTCAAACTTGTTCCTTTCAAAGGGATCCCTTGCAAGAGACTTTATGAATATATCAACAATATGCTTATCTGTGGCACAGAAGTACATGGAGATCAATCTTTTTTCCATATTATCCCTCAGGAAGTGGTGTCTAATGTCAATGTGCTTGGTCCTTTTGTGTTGTACTGGATTTTTAGCAATATTGATTGGAGTTGTATTATCACAAAAGATAGGCACACAATCAATGTTCAACCCAAAATCGTTGAGTTGTTACTTAATCCAGAGTAATTGTGCACAACGTGAGGCAGCAGCCACATAATCAGCTTCAGCAGTGGAAAAGGCTACATAGTTTTGCTTCTTTGTTGCCCAAGAGATTAGACATGATCCCAAAAAGTATTCCATTCCTATGGTTCTCTTTCTATCCACCAAATAACCTGCATAATCTTCATTTGCATATCCTATAAGCTTAAGGTTACTATCTTTAGGGTACCACAGTCCCAAATTAGTTGTACCTTACAAGTATCTAAGGATCCTTTTGACAGCTTTCTAGTGGGGTTCCTTGGGACTAGCTTGAAATCTTGCACAAAGACCTACACTGAATACAATATCAAGTCTTCTAGCTGTCAGGTATAGGAGAGATCCAATCATCCCTCTGTACAGCTTTTGCTCTATTGTTGGACATGTTCCTTCCGTACCTAACTTTGTTGCTATGGCTATTGGAGTATCTATCTCCTTTGCATCTTCCGTCTTGAACCTTTTGAGCAACTCTTTGGCATACTTCTGCTGATGAATCATTTTTCCTGAAGGAGTTTGTTTTATCTGAAGGCCTAAGAAAAATTTGAGCTCTCCCATCATGCTCATTTCAAATTATTTGCTCATCAGGGTAGCAAATTCCTTTGTGAGGGCGTTGCTAGTACCAAATATGATGTCATCAACATATACTTGCATAACCAACAAGTCTCTTCCTTTGTTCTTGAGGAATAGGGTGTTTTCAATCTTACCTCTTGTGTAGTCATGATCAAGAAGAAACTTTGACAACCTTTCATACCATGCTCTAGGAGCCTGTTTTAGTCCATAGAGGGCTCTATCAAGCTTGTAAACATGGTCAGGATAGTCAGAGTCTTCAAATCCTGGAGGTTGTTTGACAAACACTTCTTCCTTCAACAACCCATTAAGGAAGGCACTTTTCACATCCATCTGGTAGAGTGTGAATTCCATGTAGGCTGTAAAGGCAATGAGGAGTCTGATTGCCTCCAATCTTTCCACAGGTGCAAAGGTCTCATCATAGTCTATTCCTTCTTCCTAATTGTACCCCTGGACCACAAGTCTGGCCTTGTTCCTTGTGACTATTCCATTTTCATCCAACTTGTTTCTTAACACCCACTTTGTACCTATGATGGTTCTATTCTTTGGTTTAGGTTCCAAGTGCCATACTTTGTTCTTTTTGAACTGATTGAGCTCTTCTTCCATTGCAATGATCCAGTATGCATCTTGCAAGGCTTCATTGATTTTCTTGGGCTCTATTACGGACAAGAAGGATTCAAAGGCACAGAGATTCTTCAGTACAGATCTGGTCGTTATGCCAGTGCTTAGATCAATAAGGATGTTGTCTATTGGATGTGAGCTCTGATACTTATACCCTTTGAGTACTAGCTCTTGTGCCACCTCTGCTTGATCCCCATTTTCATCTTGCTGACTCATGATATAATCATTATGGTCAGCCATACGTACTTCATCACCTTTGTTATTCTTGTCAGATTCAACATCAGTTGAACCTATTCCTACATAACTAGTTCAGATGTATGTGACCGTTCATCAATTTTCTGCACACTTTGGTTATCCATAACATTGCTTTCATCAAATATAACATGCACATTTTCTTCAACACACATAGTTCTTTTATTTAGCACCCTATAAGCTTTACTATGTGAAGAAAATCCTAGAAAAATTTCCTCATCACTTCTGGCATCAAATTTTCCTAACAAATTCTTTCCATTATTATGGATGAAGCATTTGCATCAAAAAGCTCTCAGATGAGAGATGTTAGGTTTTCTGCCTTTGAGTAATTCATAGGGAGATTTATCCAGAAGAGGCCTATACATGCATCTATTAATTATATAGCAAGCAATGTTGATAGCTTCAGCCCAAAACTGGCTAGCTACAGTACAAGCAATCATCATAGTTCTAGCCATCTCCTGCAGAGTTCTATTCTTTCTTTTAACTACCCCATTTTGTTGAGGAGTTCTAGGAGTAGTGAAGTTATGATCCATACCATGGGTGGAACAGTAGTCAAAAAAAATTGCATTTTCAAATTTAGTTTCATGGTCTGATGTGATTGTAGCTAGTTGCTTGTCAAGTTTCTTTTCCAGTTTTCTCACTAAAGTGCAGAATGCCTCAAATGCGTCTTCTTTAGAAGCAAGAAAAATTGTCCAAGAATACCTTGTATAGTCATCAACTAATACAAACACATACCTTTTACCTCCTCTACTTCTTACTCTCATGGGGCCACAAAGATCCATGTGGACCAGTTCTAAGGATCTAGTCAAACTTATAACCTGCTTGGATTTTAAAGAAGATTTTACCTGCTTACCTTGAGCACATGCAACACATACTTTATCTTCCTTGAACTTAGTTTTAGGTAGACCTATTACCAAGTCCTTAGAGATCAGTTTGTTCAGTTGAATATGACTAGCACTCCCCAATCTCTTGTGCCATAACAGGGGGTCTTTGTCTATCACACTTAGACAAATAAGATCCTTTGTAGGTACCATAGAGATATCAGCAGTGTACACATGCTTGTATTTATGTCCATCCAAGACAGTTTACCCTGTGTTTAGGTCTATCACCTCCACACCTGTAGAGTAGAAAGAGACCTTATTTCCCTTTTCACAGAGTTGTGAGATGCAGAGTAGATTGTGGTTCAATCCTTCAACATGGTCTACCTTTTCAATTGAGTGCTCTTCATACTTACCTATTCTGCCAACTCCTTTGATCTTAACTTTCTTTCATCCTCCAAAGGCAACATTCCTTCCTTTCCATTCTGCTAATGAGAGGAATTTTCTTTATCTCCTGTCATGTGTCTTGAGCAATCACTGTCCATGTACCAATGTTGCTTTCTTCCTCTCACCATTTCCTGCAAAAATATTAGAGGTTAGTTTTAGGAACCCAGACTAGCTTGGGTCCTTTCTTTTGATTAAAGGGAGGAATTAGATCTTTATTGGTCCATTTTGGCAGACTTTTGATAGGCTGTTTTTTATGTGCAGACCTGTTCCTTGAGGGAGGAATATTTTTGTTAACATGCCTATTTTTACCTTTAAAAGTAGCTTTCAAGTTTTTATCCTATTGATCTTTAGCAATTGGAAAATCTTCCCTTAGGTGACCAACCTTACCACAGTGTGTACAAAGATCAAAGGTTCCTTCAAAAAATTCTTTATCAAAGCCTATTCTAATTTTAGTGCTATAAGTTTTATTACCCAGCTTAGTGACAATCACTGAAGATTGAGTCTATTTATTTGCTCTTTCGAGCTCATAATTGGTTTTGGCTAATTCAAGATTTATTCTTCTGGAATTTTCTTTTTCTAACTATAATTTATCTTTGAACCTATAAAGATATTGTTCATACTTGATTTGGTCATCACTCTTGTGTCCCTTCCCCTGTTTAGTAACCGTTAGTTTTAAAATTTTAGATTTGAGAGAAAGAGTGCCAGTTTCAAGTTGCTGGACCTATTCCTTGAGAGATTGATATTTCCCTTTTAGTCAGAGTTGATCTTTTCAAGGTCAATGTACTCAAATTTTAAAATGGTCAAGGATGCCAGCAACTGATCTCTGTTTTCACTCAATTCTTAAAAATTATCAATAAAGGTCATCATTAGGGAGGACAGGTTATCTTAGAAAATAGTTTCAGCTTGTTCTTGGGATCAAGAAGATTTACCTCCTGTTTTCAGTGTCTGATTCAGAGTATGATTTTGTGTCCTCCATGGCCATCAGGGCAACATCTTCTACGGCATTATCTTCTGAGTGGTCTGAATCTAGTCCCCAAGCAGCATACACAACCTTACCAGCATCCTTCTTCTTCTTTTTGTTGGCTTGCTCTTTTCTTTCTCTATTCGCTCTCTCCTTTTTCCATTCAATTTCCCACATAGAAAAATCTTTGACTTGATGGTCAGTTTTTCCACACTTAAAGCAGCCACCATTTTGTCCCTTTTCTACGTTCCTTTCTCTGCTTGGTGATGATTTCATTTTCTCAAAATTTCCTGTCTTTTTGAAGAACTTTTTGAAGTTCCTACTTATCATGGAAATGTTATCATCATCATGCTTAGATTCATCACTTTCATCTTCCTTGAGAGCAAGAGTTTTATCCCGTCTTCCTTCGCCTCTTTTAGTGCTCTCAATATTCCCTTCGTAGGTCTTTAGATTGCCTACCAGTTCATACAAAGACATGTTTGTCAAATCTTTTGCTTCTCTGATTGCAGTGACCTTGATTTCCCATGATTTGGGAAGGGTCCTTAGTACCTTATCAACCTAATCTTCAGTGGTGTATATTTTTCCCAAAGACACCAATTTGTTCATAACAGTGGTGAATCTAGTGATAATCTCCTGAAGAGTTTCACCATTCTTCATCTAGAAAGATTCATACTCAGTGGAGAGTTTAGCAATTCTGAATTTCCTTACTTGAGTAGTGCCTTCATGAGCATTAACCAGCGTATCCCAAATTTGTTTGGCTATGGTACAGCTGGAGATTGATTGAATTCATCTGGTCCAAGTCCACATACAAGGATGCACTTGGCTTTGTCATTTTTTCCTAACATCTTGTAGTCAGTCTCAATGTATTGAGCTTTTGTTTTGGGAATGTCCTTGTCTTCCTTATCCTTAATCGTAGGAATTTTAGGACCATCAGTGACTCTGGTCCATAGCTCATAGTCCTCTGCCTGAAGAAAATCTTTCATCCTTTGTCACGACCCAATTTCTCGGTCATGATGGCACCTACAACCCCCGGTAGGTGAACCAATCCCCGTAGCCCAGAACATTTAGCAATGGGCTACTCTCTAACAAATAAGGGAACAAGACGAAAGGAACAGATAAAAGGAATATACATATAAACATATGCGGAAACTAAACTAAACCCCAAGACCTGGTATCATAGTACAGAGCCAAACTACATACATGGAGTGCAAATAAACAAAAACTATATATACAGATGTATCTGAATGGTAATAGAGTACATGAAGCAAAAGATAAACTAAAGCTAAGCTCCGATCCCCAAGAGCTCACCCTCAGTCTGAAGTAGTCCCCGACAGATCTCCAAGCACGAATCACAGTGATCTAACGGCGATGGCCCACGCTAGGATCTGCACCCAAAGATGCAGGAGGTAGGGGTGAGCACCAAATGCGAAGCATAAGGTACCCAGTAGGTATCATAGGCCGACTGGGCACATATAAGATAAAAGTGTAGTAATAGACAGAATAGAAGCAAGAAGTCACAGAAATCAACGAAAGGTACACAGGAACTAGCCCAGAGGGAAATCAACAGAACCACATGTGAGGCTAGTAAGCAGAATATACACACCATAGGAACAGGTGAAAGTAAGAAACCACGCACCTGGGGTCCTTACAACAACAGTGTATACAAAATAAGTTTATGAAATTGACGGTATACCGGTAACCTCAAGTGTAAGAAGAAGAGAGAAAGAGTAATAATAGGCATGCTCATAGACATGAATCAAACCCAACTAATCATATCAATCTCAAATCCAGAAACTAACAGTCTAGCAGTAACCAATATCATACTTATCCATAATAGAGAACAATTCCGTAAGTAAATAGCAAAAGTCTACCTACAGTCCCCCGGCCGCCCATACAACCGAGGAACACAAACAAGTGAAAACAAACCCTCCGGCATCCCATACTACCGGAGCGTACAATCAGCAAACAACAAACAAGGGTGGAGCCTCAAACAATGAATGATATGATGCATGAAGGTCTCAAGTGAAATGGTACCTCTGTATGTACTTCCTCTGGTGCCGATCCGGCCCAGCAGGTAGGTTCCATGGAAGGACATTGCCCGTGTACCTCTACTCCACCGTATACCCCTCCTCCGGCACACGCAGTCCGTAGCCCCTGGCCCGGATGGCAAGGTCCATGGAGGTCCCAGACCCCATACTAAAACTCAGTATCAACACATGTCGTTCGGAAGCAAGTTCGGTATCAAGATAGAGACCCAGGCTCGAATATGCAATGCCAGACCCTGTCCAGGACTAAAGTAGTAGGAAAATGTCTCAAAAACAACTCCAAGGGTGCCCGGGCATAACCGGGTCTAAACAGTAAAAAGTCATCTCAGGTGCTCGGTCCGACCGAGGCTAAAATCATCTCAAGTAGCAAGAAAACTCAACTAGCACACCGGCCCTGCCGAGTCTAGCGTGAATCGTAAAACTGGTGATTTAAAACATAATTTTACTTCCTTTTATCCAGGAATATTCACAAGTTAAATCAAACCATTTACAAATCATTTCCATCAAAAACAGGCCCCCGGGGCCATGCAAGGTTTAGAAAATAGTGCTAGTAGGCCCGAAGCCAAAACCATAGTAAAACATGGATAAAACCTCTTTATATGCATGGAAATGATATGATCACACACAATAGCTGCCCAGCAGCTCACAATCAACCTACCGACCCTGCACAGGCCTACAGCTACTCAGCAAGCATAACCAGCCTAGAAGGATAATTCTATGCCCGGGACTCGCGGACATTCCCAAAATCCCCACTTCTATGTTCCAGAGTCAAAAAGGCCTCACAGGACCACAAGGGTAAATAAAATATATCGGCAAATACTACAAGCAACGGAGGAACAAAAGTAGGCGGACATGAATCGTAACCTACCTGTCGTCCGACGACAAGCTCGAACCTCTCCGAAAAGAAGCTCCGAAACGAAATCAAACTTGAACTCGGGCTTGAATAACTTGACGTAGAAAATTTATTTCCTTTCCGGTGATCCAATAAATTATCAAGATCTTGCCTATTGGAATCAACTTTTAACGTGACAAATGAATGATATATTGAGGCAATTTTGCACCAGAATTACGTCCCAAAGCAATATTATGCATGTTGGCAGCAATTGATCAACATATATGTCTTATGAACAAAGTGAATGTTTTTTTCACATTAATTAATCAACTAACCACTAACCAAAAAGTCAAGGCATTCATTGGATGCCACCTATTTGTACACTAATTGCTGCCTAACTTTGTTGTACAATGCCTCCACTTCCACGTGGAAGTGGAGGTGGCAACCAATTCTCTCGATTAGGTATATACTCGGGTATTGCATAAACTCGTGGTAAAATAAATATAACTTTTTAAATATACCATAATTCATTGAAAATTATTTCGAATAAAACCTACTATCTTATAATAATAACTTTTAACATAACTAAATTTACTATCTCCATTAAATATTATAATGTATAAAAACCTTATAAAATAAATACATATACAATTATAACGTAACAAAATATTCTTCATAAACCTTTAAAATATTTTGAAAAGGCAATAATAATATAATTTTTACCAAATTCAACTTTTAAATAAAATATTTTCAAATACACGCGCGATGCTAATAAAATTCTTAAGCCTAGGCTCGTAATTCACCAACGCACGATTTTGATACTCAAAAATTCTCTCAGGATCCTCCCTTATGTTTTATCACTGTTTCGAAACTGAAATGGCGTTTTAAAATATGAAGTTGAGGCTTAAATCGAGTTTAACCCGACCCGGTTCGCAACCCATTTTCTGCCAGACAGTCCGCGATAAAACAGTCATAACTTTTTACTACAAGATCAGTTGGACGTGAGGTTTTATGCGTAGGAAACTAGACTCGTAGACCTTCGATTTGGTATTTCGGGGGACTTATAACTCTTTATATATTGAGAGAAAAGCTCCGAGACATTTTACCCAAAGTTCAAGAAATTTATTAAAGAACTTACGATAACTTTTGTCGATTTGCTTGACTTCAAAACTTATAATGCGACCAAACAAATGGGCCTGACACCGAAATACCGGTCCTTACGAGCCTTAAGTGGCTTGGGTCCGCTACAACAAGCTCTAACGGTTCAAGGAAAATGTATACGTGGAAATAACCAGAAGGGTCATTATATCATCCACTACTAAAAAGGACTTTCGTCCTCGAAAGTCAAGGTCAAGGGGGTACCTGAAGGCTAAAATAGTTGTGGATACTGATCACGCATATCTCTCTCAGTCTCCCAGGTAGCCTTCTCGACTGGACGGTGCCTCCACTGAATCTTAACAACCGGGATCTCTCGAGACCTCAATCTCCTGACATCTCTGGCCAAAATAGCTGCCGGCTCCTCAACAAAGGCTAAACCCTCATCCAACTGAACTGAACCCCACTGCAACACATGAGACTCATCTGGGAATATCGACGCAACATCGAAACATGAAATACAGGATGTATAGCTGAAAACATCGGAGGCAAGGCTAGCTGATAGGCAACGCTACCAATCCTCTGTAGAATCTCAAACGGCCCAATGTACCTGGGGCTAAGCTTGCCCGCCGACCAAACCTCATCACGCCCTTCATGGGCGATACACGGAGAACACCCAAGTCACCGACACTAACCTCCAAGGCACGAAGCCTACGATCAGCATAACTCTTCTGCCTGCTCTGAGCTGTCCGTAGTCTGTCCTGAATCACTCGGACTCGGTCTAAGGAATCTCAAAGCAAATCTGTGCTCTGTGGCCCAGCACTAAAACCATCAAACCAACCTACCGGTGATCTGCAACGCCTGCCATACAAAGCCTCAAAAGGTGCCATGCCGATACTCGAATGGAAGCTGTTATTATAAGCAAACTCTGCCAAGGGAACAAACTGATCCCAAGAACCTCCAAAGTTAAGAACACATGCCCGAAGCATGTCCTCCAGAATCTGAATGGTCCTCTCGGACTGGCCATCTGTCTGAGGGTGGAAAGCGGTACTAAGATGAACCTCCGTACCCAAACCTCACTGAATATCCCTCCAGAACTGAGATGTGAACTGAGTGCCACGGTCTGAAATGATAGAAGCTGGGACCCCGTGCAATCGAACAATCTCACGAAGGTAGATCTGAGCCAACCTCTCTGCGCCATAAGAAGTCAGAACCGGCAAGAAATGTGCTGACTTAGTCAGCCTATCAACAATTACCCATATGGAATCAAACCCATGAGAAGTACGAGGCAAACCAACAACAAAGTCCACAGTAATCCCTTCCCACTTCCATTCAGGAATGGGAAGTCGCTGCATCAAACCACCAGGTCTCATGTGCTCGAACTTAATCTGCTTACAGTTCAAGCACCGAATACGAAATCCGCTATATCCCGCTTCATACCACTCCACCAGTAAAGCTGCCTCAAGTCTCTATACATCTTTGCTGTGCCAGGGTGAATGGAGTATCTAGTACAATGTGTCTCGTGAAGTATCAACTGAATCAAATCACTAATCCTCGGAACATAAAGGCGACTATAAAACCTCAGAACCCCATCTGAATCTAGAGTAACCCGACTGGTCTCACCCTGAACAACCCGATCACGAAGGTCACACAGCTGCTGATCCTCAAACTGACTGCTCTGAATCTGATCAATCAAAGTAGAACGAACCTCAACACTGGCGAGAACTCTGCTAGGATCCGACAAGTCAAGCCTAACCAAACGGTTAGCCAAGGACTGGATGTCCAAGGCCAATGGTCGCTCTGAAACTGAAAGAGAAGCTAGGCTACCCATACTCACTGCCTTCCGGCTCAAGGCATCCGCTACCACGTTTGCCTTGCCCGGATGATACAGAATAGTGAAGTCATAGTCCTTCAGTAACTCGACCCATCTCCTCTGCCTCGAGTTCAACTCTCGCTGACTCGTGATATACTAAAGACTACGGTGATCGGTGAAGATCTCACAGTGAACTCCATATAGGTAATGCCTCCAGATCTTGAGCGCGAAAACTACCGCCGCCAACTCTAAGTCATGAGTGGGGTAGTTGCGCTCGTGAACCTTCAGCTGCCTCGACGCATATGCTATTACTCGACCCTACTGCATCAACACACAACCAAGACCAACCCCAGAAGCATCACAGTACACGGAGAAGCTCTGACCCTCAACCGGCAAAGTCAAAACTGGAGCTGAAGTCAATAAGGCCTTAAGCCTCTAGAAGCTATCCTCACACTGATCCGACCACTGAAATGGGACATCCTTCCTAGTCAGCATAGTCAAGGGTGCTGCTATGGAAGAAAATCCCTCAACGAACCGTTGGTAGTAACCTGCTAACCCAATAAGGCTGCGGACCTCAGTAACAGTAGTAGGTCTAGGCCACTCACAAACCGCTAAAATCTTTCCCGGATCAACCCTAATCCCATCCTTAGACACCACGTCCCCTAGGAATGCAACTGACTCAAGCCAAAACTCACACTTTGAGAACTTGGCATAAAGCCGATGATCTCTCAAAGCCTGGAGTATAACCCTCAAGTGCTGCTCATGCTCATCTCTACTACGCGAATATACCAAGACGTCGTCTATAAAAACTATCACAAATGAGTCCAAATACAGGCCAAGAACCATGTGCATCAAATTCATAAAGGCTGCGGGGGCATTAGTCAACCCAAAAGACATCACCAGGAACTCATAATGGCCATAACGTGTCCTGAATGCTGTCTTAGGGATGTCCTCCGCCCTAATCCTCAACTGATGGTAGCCAGACCTCAAATCAATCTTTCGAAAACACGACTGAACCCTGAAGCTGGTCAAACAAATCATCATCTCGCATCGGATACTCTTCGACTTGTCACCCTATTCAGCTGCCGATAATCAATACACCATCGCATCGACCCCATCCTTCTTCTTCCCGAAGCAGACAGGAGCACCCCAAGGTCGACACACTAGGTCTAATAAACCCCTTATGCTAACAATCCTGGAGCTGCTCCTTAAGCTCCTCAACTCAGCAGGAGCCATACGGTAAGGAGAAGAATAGAAATGGGCCAGTGGCCGGTCTAACTCAATAGCAAAATCAATATCTCCTCAGTGGAAGGCCTGCAGGTCGGTAGAAACACATCGAAGGAAGTCTCTAACCACAGAACAGACTTCAGGAAAGTAGGGTAAGCACTAATATCTCGGGACATATGTAGATACGAAACACCACGGGAATCAAACTCCCTATGCTCAAAGACAGAGATGATTCCCAGTGGCTGCATGCTACAGAACTCACTGCCACCACAACTGGGATAACACCGGAAACAGCTATGGTTAACTGGTCTTGGCATAAAATCCATAACACACAGTGAGGGGATAACCAGTCCATGCCCAGTATCACATCAAAATCTAGCATATCAAGAATCATCAAATCACCCCAAGTCTCTGAATCACCAATAGATAGCATACAAGATCTCACAATCCGATCCACTATTAAAGAATCTCCTACTGGGGTCGAAACAGAAACAGGAACAGATAATGGCTCACTAGACAACCCCAAACAAGGTACAAAGTAGGCAGATACATATGAACAAGTGGATCCAGGATCAAATAAATCCATAGTAGATGATGGCACACAGAAATCGTACCTGTAATCACAGCATCTGAGGCCTCTACCTCTGGTCTCCTAGGGACCGCGTAAAACTGATGACGACCTCCACCTGCCCGACCGCCATCCCTACCACCTGCTCTGCCGCGTAGAGCACCACCTCTACTCTGACAACCACCCCCTCTAGCTGGGGGCTGAACTACTCGTAAAGGCTCGGCCAACTAAACTGTACCCTGCTGAGGGCAATCTCTAGCAAAATGACCGATCACACCACAAGTAAAACAAGCCCCTGGCGGCCTACTCGGTCGAGATGAACCAGCAGATCTCGCATAACCACCACGGCCTGATGCCTCAGAAACTGTACCCCTCGAAGATTGGCCGCCATAGCCCTGATGGCTGCCCTGACCCTGCTCGAACTGGGTACTACCAAAAGTCTGAAGGGAAGCCTGGACCGGTCGGCTGGACAGACCCTGGTACTGTTGTGGCTGATAACTCCGGCTCCACAGGCCAGGACCTCTACCACCATATCTGGAACCACTATAGACACCCTGATGTCGAGGCCTCTTATCTCTGTACCCCTGATCATGTCGCTGTAAGTCCTCCACAGTGCGGGCATAGTCTACGATAGCCTGAAATGACCGACCACTGGCAACCAATATCTCAGCTGGCTGCCTGATCTCTGGCCTCAAACCCTATACAAATATGCGAATCCTATCTGCCTCGGTAGGAATGATCATAGCGCCGAACATTGCTAGCTGATGAAAACGTGTCTCATACTCCGAGATAGTCGTAGACCCCTGTACAAGGTGAGTAAACTGCTCCCTGCGATGCTCACGATCACTCTGAGGTAGGAACTTGGCCATAAAGGCCTCATAAAACTCAGACCAGGTCAAAGGAGGTGACGATGGTGGTCTACAAGCAACCTGGGCCCTCCACCATAACTTTGCTGGGCCCTCCACCATAACTTTGCTGGGGCCTCCAACTGATAGGTAGTATAACCA